>OV656872.1:134267212-134867212 GCA_927399465.1 Sarcophaga caerulescens | reverse complement strand
CATTTAAAATGGTAAGTTATAAATGAGGGATTCCGACATATTTCGTTGACGAAATTTACGGAAAATCTAAAAGAAAAAGGAAAAATAAATTGATTTAATATACCCATACAAACATAGATGTAAAACATGTGTTATATTTAAAAATTTATAATTACTACAGGACCACCCAACACTTTCTATAATTACTACAATTACGAAAAACAAAGTATTTAATAATATTAATACTTAACACGTTTTGTTATTGTTATTATTTAAGATTATATCTTAAAAACAGCGTCCACAAGTTACGACAAAAAATTACACACTTGATATGGATACTTACCCTCAAATTAAACCATAAATTATTAACCAATATTATAAGAATGTTTAAATATACTGCAAAATAATAAGCCTTTTCTCGTGAAATATAAATTATTTAATTAACGTTTTACGTTGTGAAAAAAACTTCTTGAAACTAAGTACTTGCATTTCTATTGAGTTGCTGAATTTGTGAAAGACAATTTCAGAGCCGTGCCGGTACATGTATGCAGAATATCAGTCATACACCAAAAGGAGGCGTAGGAGAATTACGATTTTTTTTTTACATCCAAGTGATATAAGCTATTGTGGAATTTCAGAGTAAATAATCCTACACTACACGCATAGTTAAAGCATCATTAAATGAAATACCATAAAATTTTGCAGAACCATGGATCTGCAATTCACCATAATGTACTCAATTGAATTTAAAATGAATATGTTTGTATACATTTTAAAATTGGGTTGACATTTTAGGAATTCAATGTTTTATTTATCATTGGTATGCTCGTGCTGTTTAATTTATTTATTATTCAATAAAATTTGTTTAAATAAGAATTTTCAATTTAAAATGTGAAACTGAGTAATTAATTGATCATAACATTAAGCATAATTTATTTCAAACATACTTAATATTATGCATATTTACGAATTAGTCATTCTATACCGGTTCGAACTAAAACAATCTGCTTAAATGCCGGCAAAACAATATTTCCTTAACTTGCACGTTTGGAAAAAACCGCTTAAAAACGTGGTCAATGATTGAAGAAAAAATAGCAATTGAATTAAAAATAGAAAATGTTAATTTTAAACAATAACAGCTATTTATAGAAAAAAAAAAAATAAGAACAAAAACCCAAATATAACTGTCCGGGTATTATACGTCCGACAAACATAAATAAGAGAGAGTGTTTGTAATTTTAAATAAATATTAGATCCTTTACACTTGTATTAAAAACATATGAGATTGTTGAGTTGGACATTAAACCTGTTAAAATGCAAATTTTAAAAATTTTTCTGTACAACAGTACCTACATCAATATTTTTCAATTTTATTAAATACAATAATTTTTTTTAAAAATATCGCCCATTTTAATTAAATGTGGATTTAACTTGATTCTGTTCAAAACAAGTTCAATTGTTTTAAATAATGGTATATTTATTATTAATATTTTGTATAATTATTAAAGTATTATATGGAGAAACTAAATCAAATAATATGTACGTGCTATATTGTTAAAACATTTAACCCTATTATAATCAAGATATTAAACCTATTTGGTTGAATTACACTATTTTTCCAATTAATCTTAAGATCTTAATAGCACTTTACAAGAATTTCCTTGTAATAACATGCAACTATTTAAAGTTTCTTTAGCGCCTACATGTAAACATGTTTTGTGTACATACATAGGTAAATTGTAAAGGACACTAAAACTAAAACAGTGCAAAAATTCATTGCAATTTATTTACTAACCCCCGTACTGATGATTATGTCATCTCACTAATGTTGAGTTTGACGCAAATTTTATTATGAATTAAATTTACAGCCCTATATATGTACCTTTCACGTCTGTTTCTATTTCCTTACTGGATAAAACTGTCTTTCTAAAAAGATACATGGTAGATAAACCGATATAAGTGGCTGCCAACCCGAGAGATTAGGCCATGTGTAGCTCTTTGTAATACTGCGTTATTTTCACTAGTTCTGGAACCGTTTTAACGCATCCTATAAAACAACTTAGATTTGTAATATCCATCGTCTACCGATCGGTTAAATTATCTGGTGTTTCCTTCTCACTCGGAATTGTTAATTCTAAGCCCGGAGATATTTGATGTCTTTGCTAATGTAGAGAACTTCCGAGAAAGTTGTGCTTCCTATGTTGTATGATACAATGTTAATTGTATCTACAAGTGGCAGAATATACAGTTTAGTCTCGACTCCACATGACTGGTTTGACAAGCTTTTTTATGGCAATTTGAAAGCTTTTACAAGAAGACTAAAAGAGGACCATAAATAGAAATATTTTGTTTATACTGCTTTTTATTTTTCAAGTTGTCAGTGTTAAGGTTTGAACACGAAGCTCTCGTCTCGTAAGCAATTACTAATCTATTTTGAGAATAAAATCAGAGGCATGTTTATATCTTGTACTGTAAGGCCAAAGGAAAAATATGATTAAGTCGTTTAAGGATCGTAATATCACAGAAAGATATAGATGTTAATTTCGACACGTTCTCATTTATACCACAACATATTGTTCTTTTTCTTCAATAGTGCCTAAAAATACGAGGACGTTTTAACTTTTCAATTGTCATATATCACAACAAATAGAATACTGCCACATTTCAATCTCAGGTACTAAATTTTTTTGTATAAATTATTGATAATTCTACACTCATAACTAAAACAAAATAAACTGAAATAAATTAACGATATACTTATGTGACGTCAAATTTAAATTACTTTTAAATTCATCCTCCTACATGCACTTGCCAATGGAAAACGTTGTGCGTGTATTTAGAAAACATTTTTCATTAGAAAAACTAAAAAAATCAAAATTTTCGCCAGGTAATGTTTTCCTTAAAATAGAACAATATTTCTCAAAATACTGGCATTTTTTGCAACAAAAAAAGCTTAAACTAGATTGGCCAACTTTAAATAAACATTATTGATTATTTTTAATGTTTATAGGCTTGTTCTTAGTAAGAGTTTCTAAAAACAAAATCTAAGCCAAACAAAAAAGGCTTGTTGTATGTAGTGTTTTGCTTTCTTATTTCATGACATCATCATTCCTTAAATTCTATGGTCATGTTTATGCCATTCTTCTTCAAAATATTAAAAAAAAAAATATGCCCAAAAATCAAAGTTCTTTTCATAGTTGTCTGTCTACATGTGTGAATGGGTCCACGCGAAAAATAATTTAAAAAATAAATTAGAGATAATGGCATAACGTGAAATATGTACGTATGTATATTATCTCATCGAATGAATTTCACAACAATTTTTAGAAGCAATTGAAAATTATAAACAAAATATTTCTTATATGTATCCTCATAATTTATTTGCTACTTTTTTCATACAATTAATTACTTAATCATTAAAGAAACTTAAAAATTGTTTTTATATGAAACACAAATATTTCATGAACAAACTATAGCAGGACTGGTAATACATACAACTTGATTTTAGCCTTCTACCAGAACCAAGAAAAAAAGAGATATGCGTAAACAACAATTAGCTATTATGGCTAATGGTCTATTTTATATTGAATAATTAATTGGAGAAGAAAATTTTAAAAGAGATATTTACAAAAACCAAACCACGCCACTGATAATTGATTGTGGCGTTAACATGGTCTACACCGATTTTTGCACGATTAATTAAAATATTCTAAATATTTGCCAACACTCACGATAGTTTGTATAAAATATTTGTTTATTTAAAGCATATAAAACAATTGATTGGCACTAATGTTTTACCAGATGTTGGTATGGAATATATTTTATTTCTAAATCTCTATACTTCACATAAGTTTACTATATAATAGTAAATGAGGATTAAGTTTTGCTTTTCAGTTAGAATATAATAATTCATTTATTTAATGGGTTAAAATATTATTATCACATGAATGTGTTTATTTGATTTTTTTTTTTATCGATATTGCCTTATCACTATTATTATCTTATAGAAATGTACCCTACCTTTCTTGAAAATTTGCAAATTAGTAACAATTGAAGAATGTGATTCACTCATTTTACAAAATTATTTACCTTTGACAGGCATTTATTAGGGATAATATAGTATCTGTATGTAGACAACTTTGTAAAAATTAAAATGCACTTGCTTTTTATGGCATGTGTAATGAAATTTGTTGTGTAACATTTTCACTGATAAGTTGTTTATCTAGAAAATATTGTAATACTTCGAAATTCTTTTGAAATACTTATTAGATCTACTTCAGTTTCAATTGGATAAAACTTGTCAAAAATTGGTTGTCTGGTGAAAAGTGTCAAATGTAAAATCAGATTTGGACAACAGAAGCAGAACTGAAGAAGAAACTTAGAGAACTTTTATTCAGTATCAAATTTGTAAAAGTGTTTAAATTGAAAAATCAAAATCCGAGTCAATAACCAATCCTCTTTGTTCTATGGTGCGAATATGCTTCATAAAAAATAATGAAATCAATAAAGCATAAATATAGGGTGATTCTCTTGTTATCAGGTTTTTCAGAGAAAGTTTTAGAGCTGCAAATGTACACTTAATGAAGCTCTGGTTGCATTCCTGCACTGTAATACTTTGAAGATGATGATTAATGACTTTTTTTTTAACCTTAAATGGAGGGCAGAGCTGTTTTCAACTATATCGTGAAGCTATCGAAAGTTTGGCGAGTTTAATGAGCAGTTAATCTCACGTTTTTTGACGCCACTCGACTTCTTTTATGAAAATACGTAAAGCCTGTTGCGTAAAGGGGCCAACCAACTACAATGTCGGTTATAGGATATAATATTACAGCTGTCATTGGCGAAATACCGGTGGAAATGGTTGCAAAAGTATGCAAAAATTGGAGTACATTATTGGACTACAAATAGCATAGCTTCGAGCAACAGTTACATAAAGTAATCTTTAAATAGTAAATTATAGGCATTCATTTGCCAATACAAACAAATATTTCATTATCCCTGTGAAATTTTCTGTGTATTTCATTAATTTTCAAAACCCTAGCGGTTAATAAACTATCCGTTACAAACTTAACGGATACCGCTATGCTAGGAGAGATGTCAATGCGACAGACCTTAGAAGTAAATGGTTAAAATAAGCTCCTATTACTCACTTAACTATGTTTTTGGTTTTTAATTTGTGAGTTTAAAAAATGCACTGTAAATAATACATTGCATTAGTTTAAGGTAAAAAAAGTTAAGGTAAATATTTCTCTCCGTTTCGAAATTATAGAGACTTTATCTTCTTAAAGATATAAGGTGTGAAGAACCTAAGCATTCTATTTTATGGGAAAATGGAAGTTTCCAAAAATAAACGGTTTTATTTTGCTTCATTTCAAATGGAAAAAATTTCAAATTTTGTTCGATTTTATTCCATTGCATATTTTAAAGAAATTAAATTGCAATCGTTTTAAAATTATAAAAAAAAATAATGGATTCGATTTTAATACACCATATACATACACATACATACGTTTATGTATTTTTTGTAACTTTCCCGAATTATCTTCTGGAAAGTGTTTCCACTTTCCCATAAGTGTTTAACTGTCCTTTTCGTGGTTTCCTTCCCATTGCCAATTATAACGGATGTATTCCTTGAACTGTTTAATTTTGTTTTTACGTCTGCTTAATAATTTCTCAGCAAAGACAATTATTCTCGACGAAAACAAAATGAAATTTTTCTGCTCTAAAATCTGGAAATTATATAAAAATCCAAGCGCGCTCGGAAGAAGTTTCTTAGAAAATATACTAGACAAATATATACATATGTATATAGATTTATTTCCTTGCTAATAAAAAGATTTCTTTAGAGAAAAAAGATTGTCAACTTTAAGATCGAAAAAATACATTCGATATGTTGAACAATAATGAGAATGAATTTTTTGTATATGTTGAGGTTCCTTTTTTGTTCTGATAATTATACTCGTTAAAGGGTTAAATCTGCGATCGTTTTAAAATTGCATTAAAAATTTGTATGTTTTACAGTTATGTACTTACTCTTTAGCACCATCCATTAGAATTCCCTTGACTCGTATTTTATCGCCAGATTTTATGGTATTTGGTGAAATAGTGGCGGTATACATAATCGGTGGCATTATTTATGGGGTTTTTTTTTTGTTTCAAAATGAAAAACAAATATTTTTAAATTCTATAAAAATAGAATCAAGATAGCGACTAATTTTTTGCGTTAAGTGGAAGATAAACAGCTGCCGCGCAACGTTAAGTGTAGGGCTAAAATATTGCTGTCTCTTCAAGAGAAAGATTTTCTTCTATTAATTAATTATTTGTTAATTAATATGTTTATTTTTATTTATAAATTTAATTGCACATTCGCCGGTATTTTAAAATCCTTTATTTTATGTTTTTGTTATGGTAATATTTTGTATTTTTTTGGTTGCTAAGTACATTAAAACAATCACGTTTAACGGTACATAACATATATTTTGTTTGCGAATAAAAATTTTTTTGTTTGTTGTTTTAAATACTAAATTTATATTTTGCTTAAAAATATTTTAAATATAAAAATAATGTCTGTATTCTTCTTACGCTTTAGCGTAACTAAATTAATTTGTTTCCCCGTATTGACTTTTGGTTATTTTAAAATTTTGTTTATAACTGAGCGAGCAATAAGTGAAACGTAAGAGAACTCTATAGAGAAAGAGTATGATAACGACATATGTACTGCATATTGAAAGTGAAACTCTTTCAAATTATTTTGCTATTGTTAAGTTGACGTAAAGGTTAATTCGAAGTTCAGCATTTCATTTTTCATAACAGTAAAGTCATGATTCATAGAATTTCTGTTAAAATGTGCGGAAAAATTTCCAATTTTACAGACATATCTTACAGAAATCCTGTTGACGGAAGAATTTATGGGGGCAGGTTGATAATTACCCACAAAATTTCAAAATACTCCAAAATTGTCAGTTTGTATCTTATTTAAGATTAAGTGTTTTATAACAACAAAAAAACATAGGTTTCATCCCTCACAGAATTTAGAGAAAATCTATACAGCATCCATCCCGATCAAGACATGACTACCATCTTTAAATTAGATAATGAAAGACTCTACAATGAAAGAAATTGTCTTCCCAATCCTACAATATTTATGCCTCACTACTGTCGGAACCATCGCAATTAGTTCGCGTCATATCAAATACTGACGATATTATGGTATTCGCTACAGGTGATAAAGTATAAGAATATAAAACCGAGAATCAATCCCTACCTAGACACATTGACGAATTTCTTGAAGCTTAAACTTTCACAAGCAAAGTATGCGGTGACTATATTCACTTACTGGACTAAAAAACTACAGATGAGTCTAGGAAATGCTATAGACTATCCGAATGGTTCGATACTTATATTTTCTATAGCGTGTTGTACTTCTTCAAACATTTCACCACTGTCCAGGGACAAGTTACCGGGAAAGCAATAAGACATTAAAGCTGTTCACAGTCACGACTTGTGGTAAGGTGTAAGAGATAATTTTTAAACATATAAGGCAACCGAGGGATAATTAATTACGCTGTCCGAGTATTGGCCTTCTTTCAGAGTTAAACACAGTGGAATCCCATTGAGAGAATCCAAAAAATGCCCTGAGGATAGCGAATGGGTGCGTTAAGATGACTATTGTAGTCTGCTAACACGAGGAAATAAGGCTCCTACTTCTGAAGTCACATAATACGATTCTCTCCTCACCACCTCATTAATCACATTTTGCAGAACAGTCCTACACCACGGCATATTCGAAAAAATATTAGAAGCAACTATTGGACATTCAGGTTGACACATCAAGGACGTCATAACATGGAACACTTTTTCAAAAGACTAAAGAGGAGGCATCAACTTAATACTAAACGAGACAGCTAACAGCTAACGACTTCTTAACATCGGCATACAAGTGTAGAAGAGTTTAATTGAAGGATATTTAGTTAATTAATTACCTTTTATATCAACTTGAATTTAACCTTGAAGCAACAACTATCTATTTTCTTTCATAATTTTTCAGTTTACAAGATAGTCAAGATAATGTTAGGTTTCTGGTTGGAGCAAACTTTCGTTTCAATTTCTGCCTTTTCGTATTCGTTGTCATGTCGGTTTTTACAGCCCGTATCTTATGGTATTATCTTTTACTGTAACTAGACTATCAATAGATAGTCTATCAATAGATTTTAACGTTTTATAACAATTTCAACAATAGTTTTATATTTATTTGTTTCACATATTCATATTAACAGATTTTTGTATACGACCAGCTTTCAATATTTACACTAAACACTTCCGAAATGTCAATAATATTAATAATTTAAGCTGGCAACATTTTTTTTAAATGACGTATCCCAATATCAGCCAATAAGAAAGCATTTCGTGGTTGAAGAGAAAGAGAGAGAAAAATAAGACTTCAAAGTCAAACAAAAAACATATAAATAAAAGTGAACGATAGTGTAGTGAATTAATGAATTAAAGATTAATTTTATAAAGCTAAAAAGATTGTTTAAAGAATCATTTTCTTGTGAATAAACCAAAAGAGTCTCTGTTCTTTGAAAAAAATAAAGAAATCAAGAAATATTACTAAAGTTTAAGGTTGTTAAATATAAGCCGTTAATTTTATAAATGTATGACTTTGAACTCCTACTCTCTTTTTCACTACAGTTACTCTCTCTTCTGAAATGAAGTGTGCCGTTTTATTATCTGCTTTGCTGTAATAATATTAATTTTTTCACCGGTTGAAGAAGCATCTATACGAGAAATTATTAAAATTAATAAGTTGCACTCTTTTCTTGGAAATTACTAGAATATATAATATTTATTAAACACAAAACAGTAAGTTGGAAACAAAGATAATAAGTATTGTTTTATGTTTTATCTTAAATATATTGGTATTATTCACTTAAAGTCAATGAGATTTTGTGAATTGAGGAATTTTAGCTTACGTAGCTTAAAATTCTTAATATGGCTATAAAGATGATTAAACAATAGTAACCAAATTAAATTTATAACAAAGTTTTTAAAAGCTTAAATTTATTTTCTTATCATTTTAGTAATGAAGACACAATTAGTTTATTTTGTTCTGATTGGTGTTGCAGTTTTGGCTCAAACATCATTGGCCTTAAAAGAGGAGGACTGTGAAGGTGTGTATAAACCTGTTGTCTTTTCAATATCTGTGAACATTTTTCTCTTCGGCAATACTTAAAATTCTCTGAAATCTTAATTATTTCTTTTATAAATTTTAATTACTTTCGTTTGATTTTATAGTTTGCGTTAAAACCCTCAGACGCTTCGCAGACTCTTTGAGTGATGATACGAAAAAGGATTACAAATTAATTGAAACAGAATTCAAAAAATTCTGTAAGACTCAAAAGAACAAAGAACAAAGATTTGTAAGTTTTTAGTTTATTTAGTTGTTTACTAACTAACTTCATACAACATTAAAATTTTATGTTAATTTGGTTATAGTGTTACTACTTGGGCGGCTTAGAAGAATCAGCCACTGGTATCTTGAACGAAATGTCAAAGCCTTTGAGTTGGTCAATGCCAGCTGAAAAAGTGTGTGAAAAGTTGAAGAAGAAAGATGCTCAAATCTGTGATTTACGTTATGGTAAGTGGTGGTCAAATTTAAAAATAGTTGATAACGCCATATACTAGACTTTTTAAAGAAAGAAATGGGGGTGTTTGTTTAACTCTGTTATAAATCATTTGAAAAATTCCCTGTTGTCAAGATTGTTGTTTTATGTACCTCGGTTTCAAATGGCTTTCAAGAATTTAGCTGGTCCGGTCATAAACATACAGTTACAAAGTTTCAATTTCAACTCTACAAAACAAAAAAAAAAAAAATTGGTCCTGAAGCCGATGTAATCAATCATCTTAGGGTTGAACCCTGCCTTGTTTGTGTATACAATACAAATTTTTTTTTTGTTGAGAAATTGATAACTGTTGTATAATGTAACAACTCTATTGCCACTGTGTGGACATCCCATTGACAACTTAAATGTCGGGTTTTTTCTAGAGTGAATATCTATGGAAATTGGCTTTAATATAGGACGTCAGATTAAATTATGCCTTTCGAATTTAACATCCATTGCATCAAAGACTTGAATGTACAATTTCCGGTTATTCAATATTTTCTTAGTTTAATTATTACTCAAAAACCATTACTTAAAGTACATATTGAACATAAGAAATGTTGTCCTTATAGACAAATTGCCCTAGGTAAACAGGTAGGTTTTAGGACGTACACTTCCATGAAGACACGTACAAACTCACCCGAAGGATCATTTGATCCATTGTGGTTGTGACAGGGTAATAGAGAAAAAAAGTAAAAGATGACAAAGGTCAAACACAAAAAGAACACGGATTAGTTCCATGGTCCCAATTCCATTTCAAATTTGTGGAGATCCCGATTATGGGCACTCGACAGAGAGTGCGGTGTACAGTTATAGAAGAGTTGTTCTAGTGTGTCTATCTATCCTGACCACAACATACCCTGTAATAGCCAAGCTTGGATCTACAGCAGATTTTTGTCAGCGATTTAATTTCGAAATGCCTCGTAACTAGAATTATGCTAGATTTATGAAAATCCAGCAACAAGCCCATACTAACATCGTCTATAGAAGGTCATAGACTTCTTGTTCCATACATGTGATACGAGCTTCCTCCCTACAGCATACCGAATTAAGAGAAGACTGTTTGCCTGTCTATGCTGTTCTGTAACTCTTTTTACATGAATCAAAAATGAACATTTCATTCATTTCTTGTACAAAAGTCCAAAAAAAGAAACAGTGAAAAGTTTAAAGAATACGAGAGATGAATATCTTAGCAGTTAGTCATGTCATGTTTAAGTCATTTAATTAATTATACGTCCTCTAAAATATTGTTAAATTTGAATGAATATTTTAAGGGGAGTATTGTTTTTTAATTTCGTCTATGTGATTGTTCTGTGTTCTCCTCCTTGACTAGAGAGAGTACATTGAGTAGCATGTTTTGGATGAGCCGATCTATCTAGAGTACAATAATTGATTCAGGAGTGATTAAAAGAACTTTACTACTTCATGAGCTTAGTAACTAGCTGAATAGTCCCTATTGGCTCTAGGGAAATTGAATCTGGTTAGTGCACGTTATTTTGTTCAACGACATTGACGATAGTCTGAGCGCGCATGAGGATAAGGCTATTGATAATGTCTTTCTTAAATAATGAATGTTCAATTACTTATTTGGGTATCTTATATTCAATATTTATTTATACACATGCAATAATTTTTGTAATGCATGGGATATTATTAATATGTAAATATTTTTGTCTCCTTTACTTTTTAGAAAAACAAATTGATTTAAATGCCGTTGATTTGAAAAAACTTAAAGTGCGTGACTTGAAGAAAATCTTGAATGACTGGGATGAGGAATGCGATGGTTGTTTGGAAAAAACCGATTTTATTAAAAGAATAGAAGAATTGAAACCCAAATATGTTAAAACCGAGTTATAAGATTAAATCACAAATGATAATTAAAAAAAGAAGTTAATTAAAAAATAAGACTTGAATTAGTTAAATAACAACAAAACACACGCCCATACACAACCAACATTATGTTGTATTTCATAAAATGTAGTTATTTATAAATTATGTTGCATTTAAGACTTTTTGTTAAAAAAAAAACACATTTAAACATAAAAACATAGTTAAAAAATGTCTAATTTAAAGAGAACCATATTTTATAATAAAACACACAACACTATTTGTTTGGATAAATAAAAAACATTTTGCGTTTTATTTTTTTTATTTGATTTTTGTTTTTAAACAGATAAATATAAACTACAAAAATAAATGACACGAAATACAATATCAAGAATTTTTTTTCAAATATTTTGCTAAATCGTCTATTACGGGTTCCATATAAAATACACTTAAAATGAGATTCCAGATCAGGGATTAGTAATCCGGGATTACCATTTCATAGCACAATTGTGCAGAGAGAATTCACACACATTGTTTATGCTCTTTTATTTAGTCGTCGATCAGAATGGTTTTTATTCCCAAAATGCTTTTGCAAATTGGAAATTCTTTGTTGAAATATTTATAATTTTTTGTGCTTTGTTCGATCTAAATTTTGTAAAATTTATATCGGATCTAAATTTAACATCAGGAAAAATTATTAAAGAATTCATTCATTTTTTTCATCTTTTTCAGAAGTTGGTTACAGATTTTTAGTTTTCTGGCAACATTTTTTCAAAACATTTCAGTACTTTTTTATTATGTATGGTTTGCGCTTTTCAACTATAAATGGGGTTAGGCTAATGGTAAAGGTCTTTAGCCCCGGTTAGCCAGGGGCTAACGTATGTATGTTCGCTTTTAGATTACGAAAAGCAATGAGAATGCTGTACGAACCGTTGCGTCGACGTATTTGACTAAACCTTACGTTTCGAATCAACTGTTTTTGTTTTGTATATGAGAAACATGTATGTAGTTAGTTAGTTTTTTTATTCCATGCCGTACGTAAGTATAAATAAAAATATTTTTATAAAACTACCATTTGATGCAAAAAGGTACTCTTTCAGTTATAGTCCATTCAGTACTATTTCAAAATTTCAATTTTGCAACACTGGTATACCCTGTTCTAGATTTTGAATTGTATATGGTGGTGATTACATTAAAATCTCGAAATTTATTGACCATTTAAAAACAATGCAATACTACATCAATATTAGTTTAAATATTAAATAAAAATTTATTACTTTATTCTCAATAATAAAGTAATTATTCAGTTATTTTTAGTTTTGGCTTAAACATATTAATTTCATTATAGAATAATAATAAAAAATAAATATTAAAATTGTTATTAAGTTTAATTTCCTTTCATTGTTAATTAATTATAACTTAACGTCTATAAGGTTGCTTGTTGTAGCGCCCTCTTTCGTTTTCCTCAGCAAGAATTGTATATTCACTGTATACAACACACCAGCAGTATGTTAAAATGGCTGTAAATAGAAAAGATAATATTTAAAGTATATTTTTAGGCATAATTTGTTATGAAATATACGAGCAAAGTGGATAACATAATAGTTGTGTTCGAGTGTTTATGATAGATATTACGGTAAAAATCTTAAAAATATATGATATCGCAGTTGCAAAAATATAGATCTAAGATAGCATCGAGTATTTGCTGTAGGTTTATGTGAAATATAAATTTCTTTCTTTAAACGCAAATTGAAAGGCACGAAAGCTCGGCTGTTATTAGCGTAAACATAATTGAGAGGGCTAAGTAAACCAGATTTGAGGTTGTGACCAACCGCCACATACTGTTTCTATAGGTGCGCTGGTGTAACCAACAAATTGCTTTATGGTGTACATGTTTGATGGATGGTGTACAAACATCTATGCCCTTGTCCTGATCATCAGTTCAATATGTTTCACTCCAACCAAGACATTATTTGCTATACTCAATTGGCCTTCAATTGAAGCAGAGGGTTAAGATGATGGCAGTACGACTCTATGCTGTTAAATTTTGGCCCAAGCTTGACAATGAACATGCTAGTATTCTGGGAGAACATAGACACATCCGGGTCGACCATATATATATATACATAATTGGCAATTACAACCTTTCAGTCAGGATTACGACTTAGCTTCTCACACCACTCGTGTTGTGTGCGTTAATTTTATACATGAGTGGCGGGACCTACAGTTTAAAGTCGACTCCGAACGACAGATTTTTGAGAAGCTTTTTATGGCAATTTTTACTCTCAGAGTTTTTGTCAGAAATCTGCTGAGAGGAAGTCGCCTAAGAAATACTTTCATATTTTCGTTTTGATGTCTGACCTGGGATTTGAACTCGGGCCTTACGTCTAATAAGCCAACACACTACCTACTAGACTACGTCGACCATATAGCCTTTTATAAATTTCTGAATAGAACATTTGATTTTAGAATTTTAACTAGTGACTTCTGATCTAAAGGAACGGAGGTTGACAATGGGACCCTTGAGGCTTATACCGATAATTCAAATATGCATGAGAGGAAGGGCAGTGGTATATTTATTAAGGTTTCTGATATTAAACTATCTTGTAGGCTACCAGACATATGCAGTGTTTTCCAGGCGGAGGTCATATCCATGGAGGGACTGATTTCCCTGAAAATCTAAGCGTAAAGTAAGCGTTTCTTATTACAGTACAATGTAATATTTGCAATAAAATTGTATTTATTTAAAATTCTAAATAAAATTAAAATATTTTAATTTATCTAACAAGTATACAATTCCTCTAGCCATAACTAAACCGCATTTCTGTATAGCTTAAGAAAACTTAATACATTTATAACAGAAACAACAACAAAAAATTTTAAAAAATTATTTCTCATTATATTTGTGAATAACCAAAAGTAATTCAATACCTTGCATTGTACATTGTATGTACATACAAACAAACAAACATTTGTGCACATGTAGGCCAATTAATAAATGTTTAAAAAAGAAAACCTCATATTATTAAGCCAAGAAAAATGAGTACTCGTACCTCTTCAATTGAAATACTGCACGTGCAGTATGAGAGCTAACGGGAGGGAGAAGGAAATTAAATTTTCTTTTCAAAGGAATAGCAAAACACTTAACCTATAAAATGGAATAATAAATAATAAATAAAAAAAAAATACTACTAAAGATGGCTATTAAATTACTCAATTCATGTAAGTCTAGAGTAAAGCATAAGATAAATAGATTATAATACATATTGACACTTACCACATGCGATCAAACCAAATACCAGCCATAAGACACCAGTCAAAACGAAACCATCGATAAAGAAGACAACTGCTGTATATATAACTGATACCAGTAGGCCGATGGCAATCATAATTCCCAATACCACCCAGGGCATCATCAGGTAGTGATTACGCTAAAAAAGAAAATTATACATTTTTAATATTCATGTGGATCTACTACATATGATAGATTTTTAATTACTCACCTTGATAACACCTGCTATCATTAGCAGTGATATCAGTATGGTCATGCAAAGATTTATAACCAAAATAATTTTGACAATTTCTGTTGGTATCCAATCGAATACAATCGTTTTAAATTGTACTCTGGTGGTGAAGATGAGTATTATGGTAATGATGGACAGTATAATGGCCAAAATGCCCGAAATAATTGACCCATTACGGGTAGATTGACAGAAACAACAGGATTTCAGTAATGGTTGGGCCATTTTGTTTTAGTTTGGTAGCTGGAAAAAAAAGAAAACAAAATTAACAAAAAATTAAATTTAAATTAAATAATTCGATAGTTAATATACATATTTCACATACGAACTAAAAACAAATTCCCTAATCCACATCCGAAATAGCTTTACTATAAAAATGTGCATTTAATTCGATTAAAACATGCGGCACAAAGCATTTTTTTCTTCTACAAGACTCCACCCACTCACTTATAAGTTACTGACCAGATTGATGATGAGTTCTGTTGAAAACGTAATTTTAAGGATGCTAATCAGTTTGGTACACCAGATTGTAGCAGCCGCATAATGATGGTGGTATTAAAATTTCATCCTTAAAAGAGAAGGCCACCCTTAGGCCAGCGTTCAGGCACATTGTGGGTATTGCAATTGATATCCAACTTAGGGATAAAATATATCCTAAAGAAAGTCAACACAACTCTAGCATAAATATTCCTATTGCAGCAAATTTTATATTGGAGAGTTGAGTCAAAGATGACAGAAACGTTTGCCTCTTTATGGCAAAATCGGGAAACTGACACATGAGGTAAAATCTAGTCTGGTCTCCTCCTCAGACTCACAGCTCCTGAGAAAGTCATTCGAGCACTATGTTCAATAAGGCAGTCACCTGAGAGAAACCCAATTGTGAAACCCAGAAGTTGCGTTTCCCGGTAAAACGAGCAGTGAATACCCAGTCTAATTGAGGCAATCGGAACACCTAGGCCTTGCAACATGTCGATATCCTTATGTTATGGAAGCTTTATAAGAGTTATCTGTGATTGAACCGAAATTTCGGATGGCCGTAAGTCATAAGTATAAGCTATCTTGACTCCACTTGAGATATCAACTTGAAGGAGGTTATCTAGCTATTAGAAGCTTTTAAGAATCTAATTTTCTAAGTAATTCCTGTTCGTTTACGAATTTTATGAATTAAGAGGCTTTGATTGCCTTCCAAACGAACCAACTAGAAAGTACTTCGAACCCTGATTCCCCAAAGAGAAAAACATCAACAAAGAGCAATATGGGAAGCTTTGGCTGTGCCACATTCTTCGAAATCGTAGAAGTAAACACAGCACCAAATGAAAAAATTCAATATATTCCCACAGACGATGTTGTTTGTGGGCAACGATAAGTGGTAATCATATCATCAGCTGTAATAGATCAAGCATCTGCATAGCAGCGACCAGCAATAAATCATTTTTTCGCTACTCATAAGCACTCATGAAATTTTGAATATTAGTGAGACAACAATATTGAAATTTAACTACTCGGATGGTTGCAATAAGTATGCGTACAACGTTGACATTAAACTCATACCATTCGAAGTATGTTCGATTCAGAAGTTAACTCATTTATGGCCATTATTACAACTTGCCGTTAAACTTGGGTTTAGTTAAAGGTACCTTTAGCTAAAGGGAATTGTAAAGTTACCTTTAACTTATTTTCGTTATTACAACTTACAGGTAAAATAAAGTTACCTTTTTAAAAAAGTATGGCAGTGCCGGGGCAATGTCATAACACTGCTCAATTAAACAAGTTTCTTTTAAAAGCAGTGGCAACTGCGGACTTCGATTTTTTTTGTTGTATATACTCATTTTGTTTATATTTGAAGTTGCCATATTAAAAATAATATATAATATGGCAAGTTCAAACATAAACTTAACTTTAAAAGTTATCGGTAGGATGATCCTTCCTTTAGCTTAACGCTCACTACTACCATATTGTCCACTTATAATAATGAAAAACAATTTATCTGCCCGCTAAAATCCTCCCTTTAGTTAAGGACAAGTTGTAGTAATGGCCCTTAGATTCATAATTTTAGAAAAACACTTATAATACTTATAAATGATTCGAGTGACTCGAACCATTAAGTACTGAGTACTTCAAACTTTGAATATGAGTATAATAGGTTTTATGATATTAAAACAAGCATGAATGCATATATGTAAGTATCAGAAATTATGAGTATGATTCGATTCTACTCATCTTTTTGAATACACATTGCTGATCTCTGCTGCAT
Source organism: Sarcophaga caerulescens (assembly GCA_927399465.1). NCBI lineage: Eukaryota > Metazoa > Arthropoda > Insecta > Diptera > Sarcophagidae > Sarcophaga > Sarcophaga caerulescens. Next base: position 134,849,969 of record OV656872.1, on the reverse strand, counting down.
AGCTGGAAAAGCTTGATTAATGAAACTTAAATAAAGCAAAGAGCTAATAAGAAAAGGTAAGATATGCTTTGCAGAACTCTTTGTTACCGAAAGGAATAAAATTAATTAAAAATAAATTGTTTGCGCTTTGATGCTGTGCAGGAAAAACTGGAGACTGCGGCATAACTTTAACGCTGAAAGCGTTTATTTCCGTCATATTATAAAGTCTACTAGAGAATTATTTACTAAAATGTGGCATAGAAAACCAGCATGTGTTTTTTATAAAATTTATTTCAATGTATTTTAAATGTAATCTATGAAGGTTGTGAAAATGTTTAATTCATGCTAAAATAAAATAATAATAAAAATTCTTTTATTATACAAATTAAACAATGCTATATAAAAAATTTTATATTACGCAGTTTTTTCCACTATTTACAATTAGTAGGGCATTTGCTTAATTTCAAGCAGCTCTTAATTAGGTTTTTTTTTTTTTTTTTAATTCTTTAATATTCCTAGAGAAAATCTTTTTGTATTTTGTTATTGCAACATTTTTTAAAAAATTTTTTTTATTCAATGACGTCAATGCCGTAATGTTTGTTGCTTTCCTTTTTGTACAAGTTTTTGGCGGATAAAGCAGAAGTAATGTGAATATATTCACATTAAAAACAGATTTATTTATGTAGAGAATAAAAAAAAGGAATTAATTAAAATTTTTTATTTTTATAAAAAATATAATCGTTTAATGATTTGTTTAAAAAAAAAACTATACTCAAAGTATGTACACTTGTTATGATGGACAGTAATTCATTCATTAACAATTTCTTTATCAATGTTAGCGTTAAATTATAAATATTACTACTATTTTGATAAAATTGATCAATGAAAGTATTATTATAATGGGCTATCCATTTCGTGGTTTCAAAAGTATGGGACTGGAATTCGACATCTGTCAAACTGAGTTGTGAAACCAATTTTTTACTTTTCAGTTAAAAGTCTGACATTGACGAAAATGGATCGCTTAACTATCACACAACGCAGAAAAATTATCAAAACCTACTACAAAAATGGTGATTCTGTCACAGCCACGTATCGTGCGTATCGGCAATTTTTCGAACAAAATTTTCTTCAGCGATGAAGCACATTTCACGCTCGGTGGGTATGTTAATAAACAAAATTGTCGTATTTGGGGTTCTAAGAATCCTCAAGTAATTGAAGAGAGGCCATTACATCCAGAAAAAGTCACTGTTTGGTGCGCTCTTTGGTCCGAAGGTGTGATTGGACCTTACTTCTTCGAAAACGACGATGGAACGACTGTCACCGTCAATTTGGAGCGTTATGGTCATATGATAACCGACTTTTTTTGCCTGCTATAGAAGAATACGACTTGGAGAATATGTGGTTTCAACAAGACGGTGCTACATGCCACACAACTCGAGCGAATATGGCTTTATTGCAAGAGACATATCCTGGCCGCGTAATTTCTCGTCGTGGCGATATCAACTGGCCACCAAGATCATGCGATTTGACACCATTAGACTTTTTTGTGGGGCTACGCGAAAGACCGTGTTTATACAGATAAACCCTCAACTCTTAAGCACTTAAAAACCAACATTCGTCAAGTTATGGCTGAGATACCGCCCAATATGTGTCAAAAAGTGGTCGAAAATTACTTCAAAAGAATCAATGCTTGCAACACTTCGCGTAGAGGTCATTTAAATGATGTAGTGTTTCACACATAATGTCAACGTTCAAACTTTACAATAAAAAAGAAATATCATGAAAAAAATATTTTATATGTGGTTTATTTACGTTTACTTTTGAAACCACGAAATGGATAACCCGGTACAATATTTCTATTAATAAACAAATACCAATAACAAATAGCAAAAATAAAAATAAAATTCTACGAACAACCTACACAATGTTTATGCATATGGATGTACGTAGTAATAACAATTCATATTTTCTTCATAGAAATGTAATGACGTATGTTTGTATGTTGGTACTCGAAATATTTTTATAAATAACTTCATACACCTGAAAATAGAATGTAATAAACTTTAAAAATTTATTTTAAAAAAAGATTATGATATGAAAGTAATCATATGTTCACTATGTAATCTGAAGGGGAGTATAACGTCATCGATGTTAGAATATTCTCTGATAAAATAATTAATATTCGAGTAAAAAAATTTTAGTGATATACAATCAGGCTACACTGATTTTATACATATTATTCCCCTATGGGCATCAAACAAAAATTCTTTAATCGTGTCATGAGCCAATAATTTTATTCTGACCAATTAATTTCTATTAAGCTATCTTCAGTGACGGGTTGGGCTGTGGCAATGTTTATTCTGACATTAAACTTTCTGATAGACTGCCTGACCAATGCAAGCGGAGGACATAATCATTTTGAAAGCGGTACAATGCTTTTTGGGAGGCGTGATTTTCCATGAAAATCTCTTAAGTTACTCGGATGGCCAGACTGCGATTAAGTTCTTAGCAAACGTATTTTCACTGAACTCACCGTAGTCTAGTAGGTAGTGTGTTTGCTTGTTAGATGTGAGATCACAGTTCAAATCGCAGATCAGACATCTTAATGTATATAATATCTAGGATTGAAGAACATTATTACAATCATTATTTGTATTGCATAGTGAAATAACACCCTCATGATTATGACTATCGTAATTATGAAGACGATTATGATTAAGATGTAGTCGCCGTAGTCTAGTAGGTAGTGTGTTGGCTTATTAGACGTAAAGCCCGGGTTCGTATCCCAGGTCAGGCATCAAAACGAAATATGAAAAAATATTTCTTCGGCGACTTCCTCTCAGCAGATTTCTGGCAAAAACTCTGAGAGTAAATAAAATTGCCATGAAGAGCTTCTCAAAAATCTGTCGTTCGGAGTTGACTTTAAACTGTAGGTCCCGCCACCCATGTATAAAAATTAACACACACAACATAAGTGGTGTGAGAAGCTAGGCCGTAATCCTGACTGAAGGGTTGTAATGACCAATTATGTATGTATGTATGTATGTATGATTAAGTTGCTTTTTTCCCCCACAAAAAACTTGTTTAAGTTTTTATTGATTTCAACACTTTAGAATTCTTTCAAAATGAGGAAGAATATATTCGTTATACAAAAACACTTTTTAACAGTTTTTCAGATTTGCAGATTAAAGTAAAAACAAACAAAATTGGTTTTATTTATGAAAAAATGTGGAATAACTTTACACTTTTAAAATAGTTCTTAATCTAATATTTTTTTTGTTCCACCTAACCTTCGAAAAGTTCTTTGATAAACCAGACTTTGGTTGCCTTATAAAGTATTTCTCAGTTACAGGGCAAAAGATATTCGCCCAAGACTAGAAAAATTTTTAAAACATATTTAGCAAATGTTGTTCCATATTTTTTGCTACAATAATTATTGATCTAAAGCATGTTATGGAGTTTGGCCAGATCTATGATGCGATTATGTATTGTGTACTTTGGCTGTATTTATGGTTTGTTTTTGTTTATACGATTTTAATTGTGCTTTTTTTTCCTAGAACTTTCAATTTGTGGTTTATTTTTTCTAATATCATAGAAAATCTTAATGAAATAGAAAAAAAAACAAACAAGTGGAACACACATGTTGTTTGCATTTTAATTACATATATTGTAAATTATACAATAGAAATTGTTAAAGAGTTGTTTTGCAAAGAAAATAATTGCTTAATTGGAATATATTTTAACGAATCGATCATAGTTTATAGTATTAATGAATAGTGTTCGAAATCCTTTGTAAAAAACTTTTTCTATGATTATTACATCAGCATCAGATCAAAAGAGGTGAGAACGAGTTGAAAATTTTTTTAATTTGTATAAAAATATACCATTTATATAAATAATTACATATTCACTGTAGTGGTGAGTATTTAAAGTTTGTATCGGGTCCGCCATCTAACGTTTTTTTTCAACTAGTGCTTATTTCGTAAATGGTAACACTCAGCTCATGTCTAACGAATATGGTTGTGTATACGCTTGAACAACGCTGGGAAATAATGCGACATTACTTTGAAAATCATGGTAATGTTGAAAATGTTTTCGAAAATTGCGTACGGATTTTTCAAGAAGAGAAGCACCGTCAGCTCCGTATGTTCGTTATCTTGTGAAAAAATTGAAAGAAACTGGCATCCTCATCGATAAATCAAAGCGTGAAAAGCCAAAAACAGTGCGTACACCCGAGAATATTGCTGCTGTGGCAGAAAGTGTGCGTGAAGCGCCATCAACATCAATTCACCGTCGTTGTCAACAATTAACATCATTGAGACGAATTTTGCATAAAGACCTTGGTATGACGCCATACAAAGTCCAATTGGTTCAGGAGTTGAAACCAATTGACCATCCAATGCGTTCGCATTATCAATGATCTCATTATCAGCCGCAGAGCTGATGTCGTTTGGCCACCTCGGAGCTGCGATTTGACACCGTTGGACTATTATTTGTAGGGTGCCGTCAAAGATAAGTGTTACGCCGACAAGCCAGAGACAATTGACGCTTTAAAGGACAATATTCGTGAAGCCATTGGTGAAATCGATAATGTGCTTAAAAATTGGACCGGCAGCCATTTGAATGAAATTATTTTCCATTATTAACCGGAAGGATTGCACTTTCAAATAAAAAAAGAAATTTGAGAAAATATTCAGTTTTTAAAGCATTTTCAAAAAAAAAAGTTAATAAAAAAAAATAGATATCTCAGAGATCTATACCATCTTTACCGGATTAAAAAAAAAATCCGGTAACCAGTTTGTATATCCTTGTGCACAGTTTATAATCGTAAAGACATCGGATACTTTAACTATAAACAGCTGCATTTTTGTATACTGGATTGATGGATTAAGATTTTAATTAGGCTTTTTTGTCTGAGTTGTCGGAAACGTAAAATGACAACAATATTCTTCTCGTAAAAATTCTAAAATGAATAGGATCTTGTTTACCAAGTAATTGTTTAGAAAAAGGAGGGCTATATGTTATACATGTACTCACATTGTTGTGAAATAAAATATGAATTTAAAATAATTGTTTACCATAAGACAAAAAAAACTAGACAGTTTTTTGTATTCAAATTTCAAATACTTTTCAAACTACCGCCCCATGTTTTGGCTTGAATCCATTAACTTCCCTTTAAAGATAACGATTTCCGTTTCAAATTATTTGATTTTTTTTTTTGTAAAAATGAAAAAGCGAACGTACGAACCAATTTGATAAACAAAAAAAAAAAAAAATGTTTGAAACAATTATGGAACGCATGGATGACAAACAAAACGAAAGTGTTAATCAAACAACCGAAAACAGAATCAACATTATAATGTCATCGTAATTATGGTTGTAGCATGAGTCTTTGAAAATAATTGAAATTTAAATAAAATTAAATTACAATTCGAATTAAGAATACAATGGGATTTGTTTTTGGTAAATAAAAGCAATAAAAAACGATTCACACAACAATTGAAAAGTTCAAAATTGATTGTAGGCCACACAAACGATAGAAAGAAAAAACAAAACGATCACGAAGAGCTTCCCATCATGCCACCGTTTATGGTGTGAAACACTCAATTGTGTAAAGATCAATTTCAAATTTCAAAAGTTCGAAGATCTACTCGTAAAGCTACCACAATAATGGTGATATGAAATCTATAGTTTTTTTTTTAGTTTTTTTAATAAATAATGACAACAGTGTGTCAATTCAGTGAACCGTGTAGACGCGTTGATGGTTCCAATTAAATACGAATTGACTCAGGCCGTATACTTTTAAAGTTGGTTTCTATTCATGTTTCGATTTATGGCTTATGTTTTTAGTTTTTTTTTATTTTATTCATGCTATTTAGATGTTTAATTATATTTGACAATATTTTTGTTCATTATATTCGATAAGAATATGTTTATGTTGTTTGGTCGTTGCGTTGTCGTTGTTTATTTAAAGCCATAAAAATATTTTTGGTATTTAACTTTTGTCGGCAAATTTATCTGTTGTCGTTAATCGATCTGCAATTAGTGTTGTCGTTGACATTTTAATTTTTTGTTTGTTTTTACAAAATACAAAAGATTTTCAACCATTAAAAGAATGAAAACATGCAAAGCCATAAGAAGTACAGTGAATCACAGTGAAAATGGGCCACCAGTATTTGGTTAATATTTATTAAAAAGGAAGAAAATAAAATAAAATAAATATTTTTGTTTAAAATAAAGTTTATTTGGTATTCAATATAAGGAACTAAAAAATTCTTTTAATTACATTATTAATTCATTGATTTTTTACATCAGAAACAAAAACAGTTCAAAAAAGTTTCTCCAAGTTACACAAAAAAGTAGAATCCATTCCTAATTGTTTAAAATCGGTAATAAGTCAAAAAGGCTTTCCTACAAAATCCTAATATATATTATAAATCTTTCTGTAAGTCTGTTTTTTTGTTTGTTGGTTTGTTTGTTAGCCAATCACGCCTGAACGCCTGGACCGATTTTCTTGAAATTTGGGATATAGATCGAGCCATTGCCGGTGCAGGTTATAAGCTATAAATCTTTTCAAAATTTTGACCAAAAGGGGAAAAAAATGGGACAAAGGGAGAAAAAATGGGCAAAAATTAGTACTTTTATGCATAAAATCTGTATTTTATCTGTTTTATAGGTAATTTTTTAAGATTTAGCTTGGTTAAGTTTCCCAAATAGCTATTGGAGGTGTTCCGTTTCAAAAGTTGAACCAAAAGGGGTCCAAAAAGGGGGAAAGGGGCCAAAAACGGGCAAATTGAGTGTATAGCCAATCACACCTGAACGCCTGGACCGATTTTCTTGAAATTTGGGATATAGATCGAGCCATTGCCGGTGCAGGTTATAGGCAATAAATCTTTTCAAAATTTTGACTCAAAAGGGGAAAAAATGGGTCAAAGGGGAGAAAAAAATGGGCAACAATTAGTACTTTATGCATAAATGCTGTATTTTATCTGTTTTAAAGGTATTTTTTTACGATTTAGCTTGGTTAAGTTTACCAAATAGCTATTGGAGGTGTTCCGTTTCAAAAGTTGAACCAAAAGGGGTCCAAAAATGGGGAAAGGGGCGAAAAACGGGCAAATTGAGTGCATTTATATTTAGGACTTAGAGTATTCAAAAAACTGGGTTGTTTGTTAAACCGGTTTCCGAATAATTTGAAAAATTGCATTTTTTAAGAAACCGGTTTCAAAACCGGTTTCGAAACCGATAAACCGGTTTTTTATTTATTGTTATTTTTAATGCAAAAATTACCCAATAATTTTTTTTAATTTTTTAAACTAATCCAAACTACATAACCCGCGCAACGCCGGGTACAATCTGCTAGTATTAAAAATAAAAAAAACGTTATTTTTTTAATAATAATATACTGGACCATTTTCATTGAGATAAATTTGAATGAATTAATAATGTAATTAAAAGAATTTTTTAGTTCCTTATACTGAATACCAAATAAACTTTATTTTAAACAAAAATATTTATTTTATTTTCTTCCTTTTTAATAAATATTAACCAAATACTGATGTAATTTCATGGTGGGCCATTTTCACTGTGATTCACTGTATATCTGTTTTAATAAACTAAGGCTCTCTCGTGCGACATTACGGCACAGTTCTACTCAAGCGTCACTAGAGTGTACGACAGCGTACAGTGTGCAACGCAAATCAAAACTGGAGTAAAAGAGTGGCCATTCTGTGATACACGAATGGGTCAAGAACGGATTGTGGGACAGAAGGAAAATAAGCAATCCAAAGATGTGATCAATTCAACTTGGGTACAAAATACATGGACAAAGGTCGTCACATGTCTGATGAAGCTGAATCATCTATGTACGGGTAATAGGGTTATCCTCTACCAGGGCTCAGGTCATGTGAGAATCTATGGCAATAAACAGCAGGTGAGAGGTTCGTTCTTCCGTACTCCTGAAGGAGCCAGAATCTATTTATGAAATGGAATCAAATGTTTGGACAGATATACTCAACGAAGCATGATAAAGAGAGACACAGACCCTTTTCAAACTAAATAGGTTTAATACTTATAACTTAAACTATTATTTGAAAATTATAACAGTAAGTGATTTGAATTCGATTTGAATAATTTTATGCGTTTAACATGTAATGTAGTAGTAACAATTTCATTCTTTTAAAAGATTGCAAATAACAAATCTCAATGATTTATTTGTAAAAGCCACTTCCCATATAAAACGGCCAATTGTCAATATCAATTGCTGTTTAGTATTTGAAAAGTTGAATGACATTTGCCGATTTTCTTGGCATACAATGTTTTATGGCGTTTTATGTTGCAGAGATAAAAAAAAAAAAACAAATAAATAAAATCTCTTAAACAAAAAACTATTCACGAATCTATTTATTCCGTTTGTAAATACCAGTTTTTTTTTTTTGGGCATTCTTTTAATTTCAAATCAATTTTAGGTATTAAAAACAGAATCTGAATAGTGTGTTAAGACATTATTAGCCAACTAAACCTGCATAAAGTCTGGTGGCAAATATTTTTATACGCAGAAAAAGAGCTCAACCCACAAACCGGTAAACCGGTCATAAATAATTCTTCCATTTTCGTTAATTTTTATTCTTTTCATTTCTTTTATTTCGTACCACTACGGTACGATGTTAAATTAAATGATACTGAAATTCCTACGGACTTCAAGCCACGCATTAACATTCTTAATTTTGAATTTGTTTTGTTTTGTTTGATTGGCTTTCGTTAAGTTTTCGATAAATTTGTCACTTTCAAAATAAAATACAATAAAAAATGTTTTTCATTAATTGTCAAGTTACATATTTAAACATATTTGTTGTAACAGGTTTTAATCAAAAAATTTTGAATTTGAACGAAATTTATTGAAGTTATTTCAAATGCTATGACTTCGCTTACAACATGTTTATTTTGTTTTCAAAAAGGTATTGTAATTGTTTAAATAAATAGTTTATTCGGTAATTAAGAGAAATTACCAAATTTCTGTAATTAACACATTTCACATGAATGTATTTTTAACTTTATATATATGTACAGTGGGACAAATTGAAGTAAAATATGTTGGTATTGTATACGTATTAATAAGAAGATATCCATTGAATATAATTGAAGGACTTAACGAATGATCATATTTAAGACAAATATGCACACAAATATGACAAATGATTGACATTTTAGAGCTTATAGTTTTATGTTTCTGGCAAAAAATGGAAGAATTATCAGCTTCTATTGAGCTGTATTTTTTACGAACATCATTTGGCGCTAATAAAGGGTCCGCCAAATAACTTTTTTTTTTTTGAAAATGCTTTAAAAAAACTACTGAATATTTTCTCAAATTTCTTTTTTTATTTGAAAGTACAATCCTTCCGGTTAATAATGGAAAATAATTTCATTCAAATAGCTGCCTCGGCTGGCCATGCAGTAGCCTACATGGTCAGTCCAATTTTTAAGCACATTATCGATTGTGTGCAGCTGTATTTCAGTAATGGCTTCACGAATATTGTCCTTTAAAGCGTCAATTATCTCTGGCTTGTCGGCGTAACACTTATCTTTGACGGCACCCCACAAATAATAGTCCAACGGTGTCAAATCGCAGCTCAGTGGTGGCCAAACGACATCAGCTCTGCGGCTGATAATGCGATCTTCAAAAACAGGGCGCAAAACATCGAGTGTAGCTTCGGCTGTGTGGCACGTAGCGCCGTCCTGTTGAAACCAAATGTTGCCAATATCCTCCTCTTCAATTTTTGTGAACAAAAATTCGTTCAAATGTTCAATTGTTGAGAACGACGGTGAATTGAAGTTGATGGCGCTTCACGCACACTTTCTGCCACAGCAGCAATATTCTCGGGTGTACGCACTGTTTTTGGCTTTTCACGCTTTGGTTTATCGATGAGGATGCCAGTTTCTTTCACTTTTTTCACAAGATAACGAACATACGGAGCTGACGGTGCTTCTCTTCTTGAAAAATTCGTACGCAATTTTCGCACACATTCTGCAACATTACCGGATGTGTGCGGATTCCGTTTCGATTGGCTAAAGCTGAACGCGTATGAGCTATATCCTCCATGATATACGAATATAAATTATAATGACATGTTCAGACATTATTACTTAGGTTACGAAAGTCATGCGAAAAAATATATGTTATATAGCTTTCGAACGGAATCCGCAAGGCGACATTCAACGACGTTGGAAAACACACGTGACAATGACAATTCTCTATGAATAATATCTATTAATTAGGGAACACGATACACGGTTTTATCATGAATTACAAATTTTACTTTAATAACTTCGGTCCGATTGGCGTTGTGTAGTGGCTTAGTGGCTAAAAGTGCTTGATTAAATACTTAAGCAATGTAAATTCGAATACAGGAGCTGATAAAATATTCATTATGATTTTAGAATTTAAAAAATTTAGAATCAGAAGGCTTTTCACTAACCAGAATGGATAACTGCAATATCAAACTTCATGAGAAACGCAACTTTTTGATCTTTGAAACAGTAGTTTACGTTATAGTACGACATAGTAATGCTATTTGACAGTCAGGGCGCCATCTCAGCACACGACTCTTATAAGGTTAACTCGAAATAAGTAAGGAAATGTCTGGAAAAGTTGAATCAGCTAGACGCGGGGGAAGTAGGGTCACCCGATTCTGAGTTGTCGTTCATGTGGAAGGTGGAGATCTTCCAAACTTTTCCGTGAGACGTTTAGGAGGAAGTACTTAGCAAAAGGGAAAATAGAGAAGAGGATGAGATTCTTTTCGAGGCAATCTAAACTTTTGTTGAGTAATTACAATAGGAGGAGAATTGAGTCATGCACCAGACTGTCCAAGTGAAACCTGATGTGGGTAAAAGAGGTTTAGACTGAAAGTTCACTTGTCAAAAATTGGGTTCGCTTCGAGCTCAAGAGGGATACTTTATATAGATTGAGACCAATACAAATATAGATCAGTTACCTGCTCAGTTGACGAAACTCGATTAATGAAACTGAAATCCGAATGTTAAAATGCATTTGCTGTACGTATAATGGTTTTGATTAAAAAAAACCAATTGCCTGCAAGTATTGTTTAAGCAGTTGGAATGTTTTCTCAGAAACAATTACTTTATTTATGTATTGTAAAATCATTTCAAGAAAATACGAATGCGTACAAAGAAATATAGAAAATATATTTTGAAAAACAATTTTCCATTGATTATGTACATATTTGCTTTTATATAATTTATGCAATTTTTTCCTTTGATCTAGACCGCTGAGAACTTAAAATTGAAAATAAAATGAAAAAAATAATTGAAATTCTATATATTTGGTCTACAGTTGCTGTATTCACTCAATAATCGGTCATTGAAATTTTTACGTAATCTTTTCCATTTCAGTGTTCGATCTATTTGATGTAAATTGAATTTGTCTTGCAAACATAAATGCTCATTGACTAACTAAATGCCTTCCTTCAACTGTTGCAGTTCACTTGAGTTATTTCAGTTGATTTTGCCTGGTTTTTTGTATTGTTGTATCCAATAATTTACTATAAATGTGTGAATTTTTTATTTTTATTTTTTCGATTTTTTATCATTACCGACTACATATGTACATACATATAGAGCAGCTGGCGTTGCGTACATTGACTATGAATTGCAGAAATCAAAGTTGCGTAGTTTGAATTCATTCTGTGGTAATATTGTATGATTGTGATCAATGAATTTTCAATTTGTTTTAAATTTAAATTCATCACGTAATTTGTATTACATATTTTGTAATAATTTCTGTTTGTTTGTTTGTATAGCAATAAATAAATAATTCAATTACAATAATAACAAACTGAATGTGATGTAAATTCGAATGTTAACTATACCGCTGGTCTTCAGTTTCTGTACACACCTGTAGACGTTTATTATTAACACAATATTTTGATTTATTTTTGTTAAAAGTAAATAAAACTATTTGAAGTTGAATGCTTTGATTTAAAACAGGGGTTACCAAAAATTTTTTGGTTGTGTATTAGTGAGTAAGAGAGAGAAAATAAGTTGAGAGCTTACAGTCATAGAAAAATGTTAGTAATAATTAGGTAATGTATTTTAGATATTTGCTGGATACTAATTTTGGGTTATAAATTTCCTATCCTGCTAATAACCAACTTTTTAATTTTATCCGAAATATTGTTTTATGTCTATAAAAAAGTTGTTTTCTTTCCGTATCATCTAAATTATTTACTTGACTATTAAAACAATCAAAATGTGTTTTAAGAACATATAAGACTTTGAATTTAAAAAAAGGGATTTTTTAACAGAAAATATTTTTTGAGTTTAAACCTGAAAAAAAATATTATAGCATCCGCTAACATGTGTGCTTGTCGCAGTCTGATCGACGACTAAATAAAAGAACATAAGCAATGTGTGTGAATTCTCTCTGCACAATTGTGCTATGAAATGGTAATCTCTGATTTAGAATCTATGGAATAGAAAACAATTCGCTTTCTTTCCGCAATGAGCCAGAAATGAAGTAAAGAAGTGTCTCGCGCTTATAATTACTCACTGAATCTATATAACAATTGTCCAATATTAATTTTTGTGCCGTTTTCCCAGTTACATTACACACATACATACATACATAATTGGTCATTACAATCCTTCAGTCAGGTTTAGGACCTAGCTTCTCACACCACTTATGTTGTGTGCGTTCATTTTATACAAGAGTGGCGGGACATACAGTTTAAAGTCGACTCCGAACTACAATTTTTGAGAAGCTTTTCATGCCAATTTTATTTCCTCTCAGAGTTTTTGCCAGAAATATGCTGAGACGAAGTCGCAGAAGAAATATTTTCATATTTTCGTTTTGATGTCTGACCTGGGATTTGAACTCGGGCCTTACGTCTAATAAGCCAACACACTACCTACCAGACTACGGCGACTTCATGTTACATTGCTTACTAGAATTGTGAGATCAAAATGTAATAACAAGGCCTTTTAATGTCACCTAAGAAATATAAACATTTTGAAATTTAACTATGATGACCCTTTTTATGTGGCTTTTATATATATTTTTTTTTTTTTTGAAAACTACATCGTCAAATTTAGTTTCTTCTGCTTTGATGATAAAAGCAAACCAAAAGGTTATAAATCAAATTAATGAAATAAAACGAATTAATTTACGAAAATTATTAGCGTGTATAAAAAACAAAACTCAAAAGCAACCAAATGCTTAAAATAAAAATACAAAAAAAAAAAAAAATCGAAAAACAAAAATAAATGATTCATACGAAATTTTCTATTTTAATTTTATTTACGAATAGAATAAACAAAAACAGATTTTCTACTTTTAAATGAAAAATCAACATTAAATTTATGGTTTTTGTTTTGCCGGTTGAAAAAAAAAAAAAAAAAAGAATTATAAAATACATACATAAATGAAAACATAATTTTGTTTAATATATTTAACTAAAATGGTGCCATAAAACAAAAAAAAAAGAATAAAAGATTTACGTTTAAATGTTTACACACATAAAATCATTATGAAAACAAAATTTTGTGTGTAAAAAGTCAAGGTTTATTACAATATTTTTAGACACTAAATTCCTTTACACGCTTATTTAAAACTAACAACACGCGTGATTTTAATTGTCACTAAAAAAGAAAAATTAATTTCCATTTAATTATTGTAAATTCAACAGAAACATTTTACATTTACGTATGCCAAAGACACGTACATACATATATCATTGGATTTTATTTTCAACTCAAATTTTACGATAAAATTTTTTATTTTAAAATACTTTTAGAAAATCTTCTAATTTTCCCTGCCGTTGAACTTACAACTAAATGAAAACTAAAAAAAAAATTATAGAAAAAAAAAAAAAAACAATGAAATAAATGTCTAATGGCAACGACTTATGTATATGCTTAAAATGTCACACGGCCAGAACGGATATTTAGCATAAGAAAAAACATTTTGAAGGTTGAGGAGATGATAAATCGTCACAGAAATTGATCTATAATATACAATTATTTATGTACGCATGTACATACATACGTGTCTATGTCTGTATGACAAGCGCCAAATGGAATAGATAAACTGCGTCTGACATAACGAATTATAAATTTAAATGAAAAAAAAAAATATTCTACTCGGCCAAGTTCAACACATCATAAAACATGAAATAGAAATTTTTTATTTTTAACATTTTCTGTTCGTGTTCACTTGTTATTCATTTCATTTCATTTGGTGCGATTGAAATTTTAATTTCTTTTCGAATGCATGCACATATGCACTAGCATATGTTGTGATACACTCGAAAAATGTTGGGCGTGTTAGGATTTGTGCCCACCTGCTGTTTGTTGAGAAATTTTAAATTCTTTTCATATGCTGATGTAGCTGTGCACTGGAAGAAAATTGGTTGTGGTATACTTTTGAAACGAACCCATTAATATTAAATTTCTTGTGTATTATTTGAAACATCTTTGCAATAAAATCAATAAAAAACTAAATAAATTTGATAACGATTATTAATAGATTTGATAACGGACATCATTTTGAAGCTACATCAAATTGTCAAATTTTTCTCATTTATTTAGTATGTTTTGCCAACAACAACATAGACGAATATAACATTCAACAACATGTGCAAATAACAAATTTGGTTTATCACAATGGATATTCTTTCCGACTCTAATTTTCATTGGATTGTCAATACTCGTAGGGTCGATATCAATCCACATGCAGTGCAAGAGCGTCCAATTCGTCACTGTTTGATATGGATTTTGGGCTGACACGCATTATCGGTCCATACTTTGTTGAGAACGACGTCGACCAGGCCAATCTGCCAAGGTCGAGTACTAAATGTCGATAATTATCAACTTTATTTAGCTTGAATGAGATGATCTGCACTCTAACGACATTGGAGTTCAATACGACGGCGATACGTGCCTAACACCTCATGCCAACTTTCGATATTCTGCAAAAGCGATTTAAGGTCATTTCACGTGGAGTTGAGTTGGCGTCAATAGGTCTTTCAAACAAATGAAAAATGACGACGACGTTTGCTTTATTTAAATTTAAAGGTAGGAGTATTTAAACAAGACCCTATTTAAGTCAGAAATTCAAGGTTCTAATGAGTTCTAATAGACCAAATGAAATGTCTTTCAATTTGGAATTTGGGAGAAAACGAAGAAATGCTTACCATGATTTAATCAATCCTTCTCCAAATAATAATATATTAAGAAAGAGTGCAAATCCTCAGAGAAAATCAAATCATCAACGCACTGTACGAAAATACTGGTGGCCTAAAGCTTTTTTAATTCAGTAAGATAAGAAGAATGAAAGAAATAATTTAAAAGAATTTTTTTATATAATAAATATAAATATAATAAGTACATACAATATTTATATACATATATAAATACATATACTACATACATATATATTATATAAATATATTTTTCATATAATTCTTATTGTTATCTTCATTTAGTGATTTTACGCGTATTCAGTGTGGTTTATTCAACTTAAAAATACGTATAAAATTGACTCATAATTTTGAGTGTAAACTTAGAAAAAAACACAATGTTTTCACTTTTTGCAAATTAAATAAAATTTTAGAAATAAATACTTTCAGTTTTCCTTGGTAGCAATGCTGTCATTTTAAAAACTTTATACAAAACATTATTTTTAAATACAATATAATAAGAAGAAAACGTCATGAAGGTTATACACTCGACGCCTACAAAATTAAATTCAATGTAGAAAAAAATGTACAAAAAAAATATATATTAATTATAAATATTATATTATCAGGCATGTCACAGATTCCGATCGGAATGGTTTTGATTGCGTATATGCAATTCCGATCGATTTTGTTTTAGGTTCTTCAGATTCCGAACGATTTTGTTCGTTCCCAAAAATTATAAAATTGCTGCTTTTCAAATAAAGTATGACAGTTTAGTGCATGACAAAAGAAAAAAAAAAAACATAATTAGTGAATAAAAAGCAGAAAATGGAATGAAATGGTGGATTTTCAGCTGTTTCATTCATTTTTTTTTTGCTTTTAAAGCACTTTTAGATCCTGAAGGTACTGAGTCAAGAAGGCCTTGAGCGTTTTTGTCGTTAGAATGTCTGGGGAAAAGTATATTGGAATCAATTTCGACAAAAAAAAATACATCACACGGTTTTGTTTTTCTCAGCAAGTTTACAAAATTAAATTTCTGAAGCATAAATATTAACTAAATGCTTAGAAAACCTATGTAATAATAATAAAACATACCATTTTGTCTTTCAGTTTGACTAAGTTTTATTAATATTTTCCTTTAATAAATCATCAAAAATATCAAAACCACTTTGAAAATTTGAAGTGGTTTCATTCCGAAGAAATTTTTAGTTTTTCGTTTTCTAAAGACTCAACTTTCGGAATTGAAATCACTTTCGATCGGAATTGCGTTCTGTGACATGGCTGTATATTATATTATTACCGCTTATTGAAATTATTGTTCAATGAAATTAAAACCCGTTCTTTTTTATTTTATATATTGTAGTATATTTTTATATACAAAAAACTGTAAGCAAATAAAAATAAAAAATAATCAATTTAAACAAGTTTTACTTAAAACAACTTGCCAAAAATGTACATTTTTGACGCTTTCAATGTCAAATACAAAAGTGAATAACACTTTTATTTACTTTCAGACGCAATTGACTTGTATGAACTCATCGCTTTTTATGAGTGTTTGCGTCTTTATAAGTTTTTAAGAAAGTCTTCTCTCAGATCTAAGTATTCTGTACAAAATAAATATGTACGCATGTGACTGCATTATTCATTAAATATTTTGCATTATTTAAGCATTTCCTTTTGTTGAATTATTCATTTTATATCACGAATATTTTACTATTATTCTATGATGTGTGTGGTGGTACAATATTTTATTTTAAGATTTTTTGTTTTGATAATAATCATTGTGTTGTTATTGTTGTTGTAATTGTATTCAATTAGAATATAAACAATATAAGCATTGTAGCTGTATTTACTTTTTAAAACAATCAACGTCTTTCTCTTTCGCTTATTAAATCTGATATTTTTAAAATAGGTCATCGGGTTAATTTTTTTGCAATAAATAAAGAAGAAAATGCGTATGAGATCTAAAACGTTTTAAACATTGCAAAAGATCTGTTTAAAAAGAGAGTATTTTTTTACATTTTAACAGAACTCATTTTGTGGACTGTTGGGGAATTTTCAGTGAGACCAGGGTATTTTGGTCGATTACTTGCATTTGTTGGTCGATGACAAAGTTAGTAGCTTCAGCACCTATATTATCTTCGTCATCGATATCTGCGGTCGTAAGTAATGCTCGGCCGTAACTGTTTTGGAATCCTTGATACCATGACTATTCAGCCCACTAAGTCCGAGACTAGGTCTATTTCTCCTACAAGATCATTTCTGTCCGATTTATATAGAGCACTTTTTTTGTGTATTTGAAGAAATCAGTTAGCTTCTTCGGCTATATCTTTGATCTCAAGGGTTACCGAATATCATGAAAACTGTTTTGGAATCCTTGATTCAATAGCTATCAGTCTTCTAGACCCGAAAACCACATCCTTTTAAATTTTATCGAAGTTTACTTCATTTATGAAGGGCATATTTCCCCTTTTTCTCTGATCATCTGAGTCGAGATAGAAAATGCTTAACAAATTAAAACATTCATTCCCGATCAGCTTTCGGTGCAAATCATCGATAAAGCCGTTTCCGAAAAATTAGGTTCTTTCAAAAGTGACCACAAACATCTTTGGAAGCGAATAATTTAAAAACTACGACTTCTCGCTTTGCATGCAGAAAGTCCTTCAAATCGTTTCCGAGAAAACGAGGTTTTTGCTAAAGTGACCTTAAAAATCTGGGAAGCGTGAAGCTTATAATTAGATTCTAATTTATAAATATATATGTACGTTGAAATTTTAAAATAAATACATAAATAAATAAATGTTGTATTTAAAGACAACATAAACTTGGGCTTGACCGACAATAAATATTTCTTTAAAGAAAAAAGAAGGCAAAAATGAAAAACCTAAACCAGCTATCATCACTTCAATACATCAACTATTGTTAAATACTTAATTTATATTTGACTATAGCAAACAAATTGGTTAACAGGTTATTTATTTGTACATAACTTCTACAAAAGTTCTTCGCCCTTAAGATAACGGTGATTAAAAAAAATTTATTTTATCTGACTGATTGGCTGCTATTAAAACAAATTTGAAAACTTGAATGATAAAAATTAATTATAGCTTCTGACTGTTTTAAATGGTTTTCATTATTTTCTTGAGTTTAAAATTTTCTTGTTTTTTTTTTGTTCGGCAGATTAAGTCAAAGAGTAATTTGCCTCTACACTTTCAACACTCAACCAAAAAATTACGGTCTAACGATAATGCTCCACACATATGGTATTAATGGGGTTTAAAACATAATATGATCCCCACAAACACATTAGAAATGGGTGTTAAAATGTATGAATTATAGTAATTTACAGCTTTTTTCAATAAATAAATTTCAATTCGTTGTCGCATTAAACTACAGTGTTAGACAAATTGACCATGAAATTTTGACTACCCCGACAAGCGGTGATGGTTGGGGAGCATAAAAATGGTGCATTAAAAAAATTTACTTCTTAATTAACACTCACGCCAAATTGGCGCACATTTTTTATAATTAATATTGTTTAAAGATTATATACAATGGATTTTTATGAATTTTAAACTGTTCGCAATATCGAATTTCATATTGTTTGTAGCCTATTCTGTGTGATTTTTCAGTATGGAAATAATTAAAAATTTTAAATTCTTAAATTACGAAAATTAATCTGACACAACTTTGACAGTTAAAATATATTATTTTCTGTATAATTTTTCCATATGTATACATATATGGGCAATTTCGTGCCAAGTGACCCAATTTTTAAAATCGATGTCTTCCGATTTGGATGAAATTTGCACCAAGGTTAGTACTATTGGATAGTTGGCCAGACACAAATTTCCAAGAACTGCCGGAGTTAGAGGGTGTCAAAGTTGGACATTTTGGTCATACAGGGTTTTTTTAAAATTTGTGTAACTTTTCACCTATTGGTCCTAGTAAAAATTTTATTAGATAGCTATTTCTTCAATCTTTCCAAAAATAATTTTTTTAATTTTAAAAATTTTTTTTTTATTTTTTTTTTAAATTAATGTTTTTTTAAATTTTTTTTTTCAATTCGGGCCTTTTTTTTTTTCTTAAAAGAAAGCTTATAAAATTTCATTTAAGGCCTTCATAATCGCTTAATGGGATGCGAGTGGGATATCTATAAAAAAAATTATTTTTTAACTCAAGAATAAGATTTTTCAATATTTGGCACATGTACCATTTTAATTTTCCCCCATTTTTTTTCGAAATAGAGTTTTTTTATTTTTCCTCAAAAGAAAACTTAGACCATTTCTTTTAAGATCTTTGTGGGCACTTAGTAGCAAGAGGTATATCTATAAAAAAATATTTTAACTCAAAATCCAAAGTTTTTAAATTTTACTATATGCACTATATTTTTTTAATTGATGTTTTTTTTTTGCTCAAAGAAAGCTTAGTTCTTTTCCGTTAAGAGCTTTGTGGTCACTTAATGGGATGCGAGTGGAAAAACTTTAGCGTGCGAAACTTGACACGAAATTGCCCATATGTATATGGTGGCCAAATAACAATAATTAGCAGTCGTCTAAATAATCATCTATATTTTAGCAGGGATATTATTCAAATTACTTTAACGCTTTTATTGTAAATATGCAAACTGAATATCGATATGAGATTTTACACTTTTAGCCATAAATAAAAGCTAGTTAAGAACTGAAGCAGTATAAAAGCCATAGAAATCACTATCGGATGAAATAACAAAATTATGCCAAAGGGCTTATTTAGCGATTGAATTCCAGATTGCATTTAATCTAGATTTTAATTTAAACTGTGTAACGAAAATATTTACTAGAGTTCTGAATTTTGAACGAAATATGATATTTCCGTTAAAATATATTTTTAGCTTAGCAGCTTTGTACGTTAACGAGGAAAATAGTCATACTTGAAGCCTCTATAAAGGTATGATCGGACTTTTGTCGAAGACGCGACCTATCGTTTTCTAAACATTCACTTGATGTATAAAAGATAAGTTTTAGACACTAAAATAAATATTAAAACATTGTTTGCTTCTTGAAAATTCTTGTGTCTTCCGTATTAAGTTTGCTGAATATTAACGGTTTGACTTTATCGTAGAATTTATTTCTTTCGACAATGACACGGTAGGAAGAATTGATAACGTTATCTGGGGCGATCGCGCTTTAAGTATATTTAGATTGAATAAATGCCACGTGGATACAGTGATGAGTATCCTTACGCGTGAAAACATCATCTTAAAGTAATGGACTGAAAGAAGTTAAGAAAGTTTGCGGAAAATATAGAGTTCTTATAGAAATTGTAGGTGGTATCTCTAATGAGAAGCTTACTTGATGGCCTAGGCGTAGTACAGTAATCTTCAGTACATAAACCAGACAACAGAGCTTTGGACTTTTTAACGAAAAAGAGTGAATTTATTGGAGGATTAGGGAACAGATGGCTTCCAGGATAGAATGTTTGGAAAGTGATTGAAAACTATCAATTTCTAAAATACGTTAACCATGGTGAACATTGCTTTGCCTTTTTTCCCGGATTGCAGTCTGGATTGCTCAGGCTTGTAGGTACATACTTAATCATTTTAGGATCATGGAATATTTGACGAGCAATTGCGGCTTTTTAATTTTTTAAAACTAATAAAATTCATATGATTCCGTAAAAGATTTAAAAATCTTTGAATATTTAAATCTGAATACAGACAAGATTTTTTTTTTTATACAATAGAACATCTGTTGCACAGTTTTTGTTTTGCATTGTATTTATTTTGCATTGCACATGTTAATTGAAATATAATTGTTCAACTGTCTGAAACTTATCAATATACAATTCTATATATATATTTGATATTAATAAACAAATCTAGAATGTAAAGCAAATTTATTCTAGAACATACGAGTACATATGAAAACAAACAATGCCAAGAGAATTTTTTCTTTGTTTTCTTTGAGACGATTGTTTAAGTACGTGTTATTTGCAAAATATCTGTGTTTTAAAAATGCTGCGAGCCCAATGCATTAATTTTTAAACGATTATTTATCACTTTATTAATTCCATTTATTTTTTTCGATTGAAAAACAATTTGTACTTTTTTTCTATTTATTTTTCAGTTGCGTCTTTATTTTATTTATTCGGTGTGGCAGTGAGGATGATCTTAGTTTTCAATGATCATGACATTCAAAAGTGCAATAAGTAATTGAAAAAAAAGAGAGAGAAAAAAAACAACAAATTAAATAAGCAATAATTAAAGACAATAATCATAAAGTAGAAGTAAATATTTAAACACCTACACTTTATTTCAATTCATTTGAAAACTAACTATCTAGCGTGTATTATACAATATGGTAATTAATTTTGTATGAAAACCTTTAATTCACCTTATGAAACTCTTCAATTTTCAACACAATTTGGTATTTTTCTAAATATTATTTCTTTTAAATTCTTGTTAATTTCTTTAAATGCGTAATTTTTAATTGATTATTAATTTTTTTACGTGTTTTTTAAATCACTTTTAATAATTTCTCTTTTTTAAATTTTAATCATATAACGTTTACGTTTTAAAAATTTCTTGAATAATTTTTTATTTGTTTTCGTTTCGTTTTATCCGTTTCTGTCGGTTTTCAGATACTCGCACGTTCCGCATTCAGTTCTCAACTGATCGTGTTTATTATAGCAAAACGTTTCGATGTATCGCAAAAGCTGTTGTTGTTTAATATTATTAATATTGTTGTTGTTATTGTAGTTGTTACAGCTTGATGTTTGTTGTAGATATTTAGTCTGTTTTGCTATTTTATTTGTTTTGTATTTCTCGCTCTGTGGTTGTTTTTATTAAAAAAAAGAAAAAAAGTTTTTTGTCTTTGAGAGTAAAAAGTAAACTTTTTTCTTTCGCATTCATTCAGTTTTGTATAATTAAAAGCTAAAGAATGAATACTCACAACAAAAAGAAATCTTAAAATACGGGAACGTGTACAAATAACTTTTGATATTCTTAATATGAATCTAAAGGCCCAAGAGAAGAAATTAAACAAACTTTTGTGCGACTGTATAGGTTTCTATTTGTTTTGGCAAGGTTTTCTCATTGGCTACGTAGATAAGTTTCAGTAGAGTGTTTTAATAAATCATCACAATGTAGTAGGTCATCCACTGCCCTTATATGAAAGAGAATATTTAATATAGAGCGTCTTAAATATGTATTACGAAATGACAAGTCCTATAGACAGCTCAGAAATTAATTCCAATCTTCGATTCCATTTCATTCATACCCTTGTAATGAAGGAAGTACTGAATATGACCACTGTTGTTTATGGCTTATTCGCATATACCTGCAATTTAAGAAAACTCCGCAAGAAAAAGTCTGACGGGGTCAAATTGTACAATCAACTCGCTCGTGGATAGCAACCAACGTGCCATGAGGTGTGTGCCACGCAGCGCCGTTGGTAATCATTCAGTTATACTGCTCACCATTGGCTGTGATGGCCTGTTCAATATCGTTGTCATGAAATATGGATCGAAGACGCCGACAGCCTAAAATCTACACCAAACAGTGACTTTTTCGGGATGTATTGGACGCTCCTATGTGGATTGGGTATCGTCCCAAATTGGACAATTTTGTGTGTTCTTTTTTTTATTTTATTTTCAAATTTAGCACAACAAGATCGAAATCTTATAAATTAAAGTGCTAATGCTATATGCTATAAAATAAAGTGCTAATGTAACAATTCATGAAATACCCATTCAGAAATAGGCCACATCGCTGAAAACTTTAAACCAACTGCTCTTATATTATATCTGAGTTGTCCCAGAGAGTCCTAATAATTTTTCCTTTTGTATCGCAATTCCATAGTGTTCCATGCGGCATATTAGCCCACTCCTGTAATTTGGTTTTGAGTGATAATCTAACTATATTACATAGATTATTTGCCACTTTATTGCCGAAACTCTTCCTGTCTAGGTATTTCCAATACTTAGCTGATGTAACTTGTAACGAATGGTGAACATGATTTTATAGATTTGTGATTTCCATTTGTTTGATAAGACACATTGACTAAGGAATGAAAGTTGAACACAAAACATTGCAGACTTTGTGCCCCTTGGATTGGCGGTAATTGTTTTACATGTTTGTATCATACCTTGTAAGGGGTGATTTTTTAAGAGCTATAGGAAAATTTTTCAAAAAAAAAAACATAAAATTCAGAAAAATGCACGAAATCTTTATTTGAATCGATAGTACGGTCCATATAATTTAATGTTTGAAGATTATTTCATGCAAATGTTGACCGCGACTGCGCTTCAAATGGTCCATCCGCTTAGTCCAATTTTGGCATACTCTTTCCAACATTTCTGCCGGTATCTCAGGAATAAATGTTTCAATGTTGTCTTCCAATGCGTCAATTGAAGCGGGCTTGTCTGTATAGACATGAGTTTTAACATAGCCCCACAAAAAATAGTCTAAAGGCGTTAAATCGCACGATTTAGGCGGCCAATTGACCGGTCCCGAACGTGAAATAAAATGTTCACCGAACTCGCCTCTCAATAAGTCCATTGTTACGCGTGCTGTGTGGCATGTGGCACCGTCTTGTTGAAACCACATGTCATGCAAGTCAAGCTCTTGCATTTTGGGCAAATCTCACGGTAGCGCTCACCATTCACAGTTACATTACGATTCGCAGCATCTTTGAAGAAGTACGGTCCAATGATGCCAAATTCAATGATTTGCAAGCGTTGTTCGTTTGTAAGACGATTCATGGTTAAATTATAGACCAAACTGAAGATGTTTGACAGTGAAACAAAACACGAAACGTGCGTGAGCTGTTTAAACCAGTGTTGCCAAAAAGATAATAGTTAAAAAATCACCGTTTATATCTCAAAAGCCGGGATGATGACTTTATTGGCTAATAATCTCATCTTGGGCTTATTTTGTACGGATTCGCACAGATAAATCCACTGTGTTGATTGCTGTTTGGTTTCTGGAGTGTTTCGGTAAAATCACGTTTCGTTCAAGGTTACGAAACAGATCATAAACTTGCATATTGCAGTTAAACAACGTCAAAACATTTGCAAAGTTATCAATGGCTGTCTAACACAAAATAACATGAAGCAGCTTGGTCAAATTTTGACAGGACAATTTAAAAGGTCACAGAATGTTTAAAAGGTCACTTTTATATTTAAATCTTGGCAAATACATTAAAAATTAATTAATGCGCATTTCGATTTGGATTAATTTTTAAAAATATGTATATACACTCAGGTCTCGTTTTATGCGATAGATGCGTTCCAAAAAAAATCGCATAAATTGAATTCGCATAAAACGATACTCTAGCTTCATATAAAAATTAATGATTCGTTCCAAAATTCTGAAAAATCGCATAAAATCAAATTTTAATTGAAAAATCAAAGCAAAATCGCAAAAAAAATCAACAAAAGTATATTTATTTCATTTTCTTAAACAATAAAAACAAAAACTTCTAAAAAAATAAACAAAAATAAAATATTAACTCATTATTTACAGAAAAAAACAAAATGATCCAAAAAATAATAAATAAATAATAAACTGAAGTCTATAATTATGAATGTAAGATCAATCATTCTGCATCGTTTTGGAATTGGTTCGACGTCACTTTTATCATTACAAACCTATCAGGTAGTGCATACAAATGTAGGGGACTAGATCAACGTATTTTTAGAATGTTTAATAGTTTCTGAATAAGAGTATTAAAGTGCCAGTTATTAAAAAGGAGCAGCTGCTTTAAATAAAAGATTCTTTAAATCATAAGTAAGGATTGACTTTTGAAGGCTTTTAGCATAGTTAGAGCAATCTGATGCTAATCAATTGACTTTCCAATTGGAAAGAAACTAGAACGATTGATTTTCACAAGCTATTCGGCATAGAGATCTGATAGTATTAGGTGTCAGGCTCAAACTACAGCGTACATTCACAAGAGATTTACATATAAAAAAGCTTTTCAAACCGCAGGGAAATCACTGACGCTTTTGAATTAACAGCTTTGGTCATTACAACCCTTCAGTTAGGATAAACAATACTGATTATATTAGTGGTGCAAACTTGGTTTAATTTCAAAATTATGCAAAAGTTTAAAAAGTATCATAACATTTTAAAATCTATAAATAATCTAAAAAAAAATATTTCATTTAAAATCGCTTAAATTCGAATTCGTATACCGTAAATATTTTTGAAATATAATTTTTGATTTGTCACCCTCAATGTTTTTAATTCATACTTGAAAAACTTAATATTTAAACTAAATTCAGCAATTATAATGAAATTAAATTTAGATTAAAAAACAATAATTCAAGTACTTATTATGGCAATATTTAAAAATATTAAAATGTACTTAAAATAGTGCTTTAATCGCTCTTAGCTTATCATCACTTTAATACTTCAAAATAGTACCAAATATGTTATTTTTAAAGTGATTAAAAAGTTTCCGTATCATTGCTCATATTAAAATTACGTCACAAGCGTTTTTGTTTATTATTTTGAAGCTTTTTTTTGTTTATGTATCAAGTAAAGAATTTTAAAGATTTTATTCTATTATAAAATGAAAAGAATTAATAACAATGAATAATACAAAGTTAAATATAAAAATGTTTGTATAAAAAAGAATTTGATCCAAAGCTTAGAATATTTTTTGTGGCTTTATTAAGCGTGAATTGGAGAAGAGTCATAGTTATTCTGTCATCAGGTCGTTACACAGATGTATGAATGTGAAGTAATTATACTTTAATTTGATTTAACTTAGAAATGATGACAGGTAAAGTGTAGGTTATTTAAAGCATTAAATGTACACACATTCTAATATAAGGTCTTTTAAAAACAACATGAGCGACAGCAGATAGCGACGTGTGTTTGCTGACTGGGATCTGAAGCAGTTGGCAACTGACCCTAATTTTCATTAAAAATCACCTTCAGCGATGAGGCCCATTTCTGGGTGAATAGTTACATAAAAAAACGAAATTGTAGAATTTGGGATAATAACGACCTATATGAGATCGATCCATGGGCTTCCAGAGCATACCGTTTGTATCAGGTTTGGTAAGGATTTTGATGCGGGCAAGATTTATACACTCCCATGCTCTGTGTACTAATTTTGTCCATAAGTAGCGGAAAGAAATTCTTTCTATAGCAACAAACTTGGCCGTAAACCATAGAGAAATTTAAATTAAAAAAAAACGTCCTACGTTTTATGTTTCTTGTGTGCTGCTTTAAAAACAAATAATCATTTTAAATCATGCTCAAATCTACATTGTAACATTGTGTCCCCATAGCTTTACATATTTTCTTCATTTCTTTTTTTTTTTTGTTTTTGTTATTGTAAATATTAAATCTATGCAAATCTATGCAATTTCTGTTGTCAGCTTCAAAACGAACACAGATTTTTTTATGCTCGTACTTTATAACCCTTAACCTTGCCAAAATGAAAAGAAATACAAACAAAAATATGCATTCATTGTTAACCAAATATGTTGGCCATATCATGATATCACGTGGAAAAACTACATAAATAAAGATACAATAACTAACAAGGATTTATAACAGGGCTTAAAACAAATCGTAGGCAACTTAAACAAATAAATTGCAAGTGCATTGACAGTCGGTTAAATATTGAGCATATTCATAGTTTCAAAATAAGGCCAGCAATAGTAAATTTTGATATTGATTTGTTAGGTATGATACGAATAGATATGGTACCATTAAACTAAAAAATTCAGCACTTGACCACGGATTTCAGAGCAAATAATCTAGTATTTAAAGATAGTTTTCAAAAACGAGAAATGAAATGAGTATAAGATTTTTCAAAGGACATCTTACATCCTCTATACTTGTTTAGCGCTTCAGGCAATTACTTAAGTTTTTTATTTATCTTATAAATTACTAGCTGACCCGACGAACTTTGTCCCGCCCAAAATTGATTTTTTTTATTGCCCAAAACAGGTCACATTATATATTTATTGTAATACGTTGCATAAAACTAACTTACTATCAGTATGTGGATCTATCTAGTTCAAAATTTAATCGAAGTCGGTATGTTATTTAGGTGAGGCATACAAAGAATAACAATAAGAAGTCCGAATCATGGGTAGCGCTGACGAAGTTGTAGTTGTTGTACTCGCTCCAAAACAAAAACTAACAGACATACATGTTATATATGTACATATGTAGTTCTAAACCATCGAATTAGCCGACTTATAGGTATCTTTTAAAGGGGGAGGGTTGCCACGCCCATTTTTGGTGAGTTTGTCGATACGAACTTACCCACCAAATTGCATTCGTCTACGATCACTATGTTCCTAAATATTCAATTTTAAAGGTTTGCCATCCCTACTTTTTGCTATATCGAATTTTTTTTAACCATCTAAACCTGATAAGCTTTTGAACAAAAAAGAATGGTTAAAATCGGTTCAGTAGGTTAAGAGTTATAGGTATCACTTAAAGGGGGGGGGTTGTCACGCCCATTTTTGGTGGGATTGTCGAACTACCCACTAAATTTTATTCGTCTACGATCAATATGTACCTAAATATTCAATTTTAACGATTTGCCACGCCCTCTTAACATTTAGGGATATGAAAAAGAGATATTGTCCGATTCTCAGACCTACCCGATATGCACACAAAATTTCATGAAAATCGGTCTATCCATTTCGGAGGAGTTTAACCACTAACACCGTGACACGAGAATTTTATATATGAGATTTACATATTGTTTTCAGAAGTTAAGATAAAATATTAAATTGGTTTTAAAAGTTCGAGTTCGAAAAAAATATATATTTGCGATATAAACTTGCAAAAAAAATTATTTTCGGAGCATAATATAATAGATGATGGTGGGTCCTTGAACTTTTTCTGTCTCTTAATTAAGAATGAAACAATGCCACCAGACTACAGCGTAATTCGAGGAGACAATGATAAAAATCCTTCCCTATAATGTCTTCTCTAATCCCATTGCCTTGACAAGCTTCACAATACTGCTCAGTGCCAATAAGGACAATTCTCTGTACAGCATCTAATATGCACTGATGTGTTTCTTTTTAGAACGCATTGTTGCCTCATATGAAGTTGTCGTAGTCTAGTAGGTAGTGTATTTGCTTATTAGGCGTGAGGCCCCTGGTAAGGCATTTCCAACAAAACGAAATATGAGAAAATATTTCTTCGGCGGATTAAATAAAATTGCCATGAAAAGTTTCTCACAAATCTGTCGTTCGGAGTCGACTTTAAACTGTAGGTCCTGCCACACAACGCATAACTTAAGTGGTGCGTGAAGCTAGGTCGTAATCCTGACTGAGGGGTTGTAATGGCCAATTATGTATGTGTATTGTTGCCTCACAGGTTTAAAACTATCGCCATTCTACACAAGTATTCTTTAACCCTTTGACGGACACTGACGTCTATAGACGTCATAACAAGGGTTTCTGGGGGGACATAACGTGTATATACGTCATAAATTGTTTCCTTCATAAAATCATTATAAAGCAAGTGTCCCACGCGAAGGCCTCCTAAAATTTTGGTGTCCGTTAAAGGGTTAAAAAAGCAGTGCCCTGTCTAAAAACAGTTTAATAACCTCATGTTATTCCTGGATGATCTAAAGCATAAAGCATATAGATATTGCCAATATACTGTTCTGACCTATTCTATCTATTTATACCATCCTTAATAGATCACCAAATGAAGTGAAATTCAAAAACGTTTAAACATGATTCTATTTTGTGCAGTTCCCTTGTCGAAATAAGGCAGTGTTTGGTAATAATCAAATTTGGTGTCGCAGAGCTGTTTATAGTTACAAAGACACATTGCCTTTAATGTGCAACCATAGAGAAAAGTTGTACTTTACAAACAATGTAAACTCGTGGTGTTTAAACCAGTAGTACTAGGCAGCAGTAACGTAGTTAGAAAAAAACTTAGAAGGATGTAAAGGTTTCGTAGTTATTATTCGTGCGAACTGTACAACATTTTTAATTGAAATCATAGCTTTACCAAGCTAAGTTAGGATGATCAAATCGAAATTATTCGTAATAGACAGCAAAAGGTATAAAATTTGCGTATAAAATTTAGCTTCCAAACAGCAGACCATGCAAAGCATCGGGAATTTTTTGACAAATGTGGCCTTAGCCGATGAGTAGCCGAACTTGGACTCAGAAGAGTGCCCATAAAGAGCTTTTTTGAAGCTGAAATTGCAGTGACTGTAAAAAAAATTCATTAAAGGAACATCATCTTGTGGTCTCAACTGAAAGGCATGAAACGAGACGAAAAGTGGCAAGTGGTGCCACCTGCTCTAAAAATTCTGGCCACCAAGAGCTAGTGATTTAAAGGCGAACAATATTTGCTTTGAGGTTTTGTGAAAAATCGGGTTTATTCGAATAAAACAGAAACAAATCCTGGCCTCAAATCCGAGATCCAACGCGTCATCGAAGAGATATAACCACATCTCAGTGAAAGTTATGGAAAATTTCATGAAAAGCTGAATTGTCTATCATCAGAGACGTTTTTGTTTTCTACTTAATCTAAACATGTCTCCCTTACTTCGACGAAACAAATTTTGCGAGTGATTTGCTGTTATAATTTTAGAGCCATGAGCAGCAGAAAATGTATAAAATAAGGCTTATTTTATCTTTGTTAGTGTCAATTTTTTGACACTGTTGAACGTATATAAAGGGCTATCCATTTCGTGGTTTCAAAAGTATGGGACTGGAATTCGACATCTGTCAAACTAAGTTGTGAAACCAATTTTTTTCTTTTCAAGTCTGACATTGACGAAAATGGATCGCTTAACTATCACACAACGCATAAAAATTATCAAAATCTACTACAAAAATAGTGATTCTGCCACAGCCAAGTATCGTGCGTATCGGCAATTTTTCGAACAAAATTTTCTTCAGCGATGAAGCACATTTCACACTCGGTGGGTATGTTAATAAACAAAATTGTCGTATTTGGGGTTCTGAGAATCCTCAAGTAATTGAAGAGAGGCCTTTACATCCAGAAAAAGTCACTGGTTGGTTGGTGCGCTCTTTGGTCCGAAGGTGTGATTGGACCTTCTTCGAAAACGACGATGGAACGACTGTCACCGTCAATTCGGAGCGCTATGGTCATATGATAACCGACTTTCTTTTGCCTGCTATTGAAGAATACGACTTGGAGAATATGTGGTTTCAACAAGTCGGTGCCACATGCCACACAACTCGAGCGAATATGGCTTTATTGCAAGAGACATTTCCTGGCAGCGTAATTTCTCGTCGTGGCGATATCAACTGGCCACCAAGATCATGCGATTTGACACCATTAGACTTTTTTGTGGGGCTACGCGAAAGACCGTGTTTATGCAGATAAACCTTCAACTCTGGAGCACTTAAAAACCAACATTCGTCAAGTTATGGCTGAGATACCGCCCAATATGTGTCAAAAAGTGGTCGAAAATTACCTCAAGAGAATCAATGCTTGCAACACTTCGCGTGGAAGTCATTTAAATGATGTAGTATTTCACACATAATGTCAACGTTCAAACTATACAATAAAAAAGAAATATCGTGAAAAAAATACTTTATATGTTTTATTTACGTTTACTTTTGAAACCACGAAATGGATAACCCGTTACAAGTGTTATATAGCCCTGTGAAATTATTTTGTAAACTACGCCTCTGTTGTCAGAGTTATATGTACGTTCATGAGACCATCGCGAAGATCATCAACATCATTATGGTCAATAGCGGTGGTGGTTTGTGACTTTTTTGTACAAATGCTGTCCGTGCTAAAAATCTTTGCTTTCAAGTTAATTCTAGCAGAGCCTTATTTAGCATTGAATGTTGCAGTTGTTGGTTCTGTTAAGCGATACTCGTATTTCTTTATTTTATTTTATTTCTTGTGAGTATTTCTATCTTTTTATTTTTCATATTTTTTTTGTTTATTATTTTTTTAATAGATGTCCTTATTTATATGATAAGATTCCGTTAGGCATTATATTTCCCACTACTGCAAAAGATTTTGATTGCAATTGTTTACATAGTTGTTTCAGTTGGCTGGACCGTTCGCCGTTCGGTCGCTGGTTGGTTGGATGTTTGTCTATTAGTAGCTTGGCTGACCTGAATATCCGTTTATGGTTTGCGTGATATTGTCTCTTACATTTGTTTTTGTTGTTGTTTTTGATTCCATTTGGTTTTTATTTTGTATTTTTTCTTGTGTTGTTTTTTTTATTTGTTATTGTAAATAATTCATTTGTGGCATATTTAGAGAGTTGGACACTGTTAATGCTGTTGTGGAAATAAATAGTTTCCTATAATTGTCGCAGTCGATATTATAAATTTTAGTCATTTGGATTTAAATTTCTCTCTTGGCTATTCCTGGAATTTGTATTATAGCCATGGACGTTGTTTGTAATTTGTTGCTGGATTTTTAAGCTGTTGTTTACCCATGTGTTTTTATTGTCATTGCCATCTTTGTCACCAGTTTAGTTTTTAGACATTTTGTCACTTGTACTCACTCGTACTTAGCGTTTCTACGAATATGGTGTATGTAGATATGGTTGGTTTTGTTATAGTAAGCATTTGAAAATTTCCAAAATGCATTGAAAATATAAACAAAAGTTGAAATAAATTGTAAAATTGTCATAAGCAAAGTGTAATACCATGAATTGTGAAGGCGTAACGTCTTGGGAGCTAAAACAATACTTGATCCAAGTGTTTTCTTCTGAACTAAGTTATTGCCGTACAAGTTTCAAGTGAGTATTCTGGAGATTCGTTTTCCGCATCATTTTGTCTACATAATGGTTTTGGATCCTGAGTCTTCAATGTCCAAGTTTGTCATGTAGGAATGCGAGAAATGGCTTGTGACAAACTCAACAACAAGCAAAATGTGGTATTTTGAAAACAAATCCCTTCGATGATATTTTTAATCAACGAATATAGGCGACAACCAAGCAATATCGTAATAGGTGTTGAGGAAATATGTACCTTACGTTGGTCTTATATGACATCATCTTTTTTGTCGCGATTACGTTTTCTGCAAAAGTGGTTTTCCTTAGCGAATGAGTATCCCTGAGAGCAAAGAGAAAAGTGTTCGTTTTCCGTCTGTAATCGTTCGAGTAGTAGTTACACGAGATTAGTTGCGAAGCCTTTATAAGTCCACCTTGTAGTCCTAAATTGACACCAAGTGATTATCATCTGTTTGTGTCTATCTCGCATAATTTCTTTTAAGAAATAAAATCACCGACCAATAGTGTCGACGGTTTCTATGAAACAAGCAATTTCAAATACATTATCCAACTAATCATTACCACACCCTTAAAATAGGCGCTCATTATCATCTTTTCTCATTTTCTATACAGTAAATCCTCTCAGTCTGGTATCACTTAGATATTTTTATAGATATTTCTTCCCTAAAAGTATGCTTTATTAAATAAAATATGTATATAGTATACAGTGGAATGCAAAATTATAGGCATAACATATAGAAAATTTCGATTCGTTATAAGAAAAAATTAAATTTTGACGTATATGCTAACCATATCGCACACCCAGTACAAAAGTGACAACTCAAAATTTTCATTTTTCGAGTTTATATGCTTAAACTATGTAGAATACACTTGTTTATTTATAAAACAAATATCAGTGTACTTTGTTGTTGTTAACTGATACTAAAAATGGTCCAAAGATTTTGTTTTTAACTATTTTTAAGTCAAAAATAGTTTTTAATCGATTTCTGAAAAATGAAAATTTTGAGTTGATTCACTTTTGTACTGTGTGTGCGATATATTTAAATAAAATCTAATCTAATCTTAAATTGTTCTTTTTTTATAATTTGTAATTTTTTTTGTTATTCGTAGAATAATGCTTGCAACAAACAATTCGAAACAAGTTTGAATTTGAATTTATACAAGGTGGAATCTTAGGGGGGAAAAGATTCGGAAATGCCTTGTCTACACCTTGAATAAGAATTCGAATAACCTTCTTCGGAGTCGAAATACATTTAAGCTATATTCTAAAACTCATACATTGTTTTAAAAACAAATATGTAAACCAATTTCAAATGCCCGATGATATCGTAACGAAAAAAATGTTGAATTATGTTTAAATAAGTTTTTAATTTTATTATGTTTACTATTATTTCTTTCAATTATCAATTTATATTTTATACAATTTATGAATTAGAGTTTTCTAGTTTTTGCTTAAATCTTAATTTTTATATAATTTTCACTTTTTTAGATTTTTTATTTATTAAATTTAATATCATCTTATAAAACTAAGAAATAAAATAAAAAATAAATGAAAATTATCTAAAACTATTCACTAATACAGAATTCTTTTTGCTTCTCTCTCAGTCGATGGTTTTTTTTTTTTTTTTTTTTTTTTTAATAAAGTTTCTATTTAAATTTATACAAGGGGCAATAATCTTAGGGGGAGGAAAAGGTTATTTGAAAAAGAAACACAAGAAGAATGTTTAAAATAATTGTAAAAAGTTTTCAAATAATTTATATTTAGATAAAAAAAATATATAAAAATGTTTCAGGTAAAAATAGTATGATGACGGAGGAATTTTAAATGTTTACATAGTGATTGTAGATGTAGTGTAGTAGATTTATAACGAGAAGAGTTGCACAAATATTTCAAAACAAAACTTTAGCTTTCGAGGAACTTTAATGTAATACCGAAATGCATACAAACAGAAAAAAGGATGGAGGAGGAGAATGTGTTAGTTTGTTGACAATTATAAAAAAAACAATTTCAGAGTTGAGCGATTGTTTTAAATTTGTTGATTTTTCCTCGATAATAATTACAGATTTTGTAGTATTCTTTAGTGTAGAACACATACAACAATAGAATGTTTTTCAGTTTTATACATCATTATGGGAATCATTTGTGTAGAGCTTACATTGAAAAATTTGTTTTGTATGAGAGTGTGTGATTTTCTCGCTTTGATATTTTGTTTTTCTTTTTTTTCCTTTAGAGCCTACGTGTTTCGCTTTTACTCATTGCCTACAACACAGAAAATTTTCTATTTTTGTGTCCCTCACTATAATGTGTCAAAGTTTATCATTTTATTTTACTTTGGTTCTTGCCGCTAGTTTTGCTGCTTCCTCCTCTTTTTTTCGTTGTTTTTCACGCATCACTTCGGCATCTCTGTTTAGACGAGACAAGAGAAAAAAAAAAAAAAAAAAACAAAAAAAAAAATTTAAATATAAATATGCATATAGGACACACTGTTATTTTGTTGTAACATATGTAAATAATGATGAATTACACAATTACGCAACTAAATAAATAATGTTTATTGCTTAAGTTTTAGACAATGAAAAATATTAAACTTAAGAGAAGTAATACAAATGAAACAAGTTTGTAATTAGAAAATCAAAACGAATTTGTAGTCACAATATGTATAAAGCGACAAACAGATAATACTGTTGCAAATTATTAGCATTCATTGTAAGTAATTATAAATGGGAATTACATTCTTTATAGATAAACAAATAATAGAGAAAGAAAGTGTTATTATTCAGTCTAATAGAAAAATAAAATAATTATAGATTTGTGCTTTTCTAAATAATGGATGTACATATTACGTATTAGAGACCTCCAATATGTACATATGTTTTGAAATAACTGAGTACGTGTTGAGCTATTTGTACAATTCTAATTAAAAAGTGTGCATACATAATATTGTATTACGTTTTCAAAATTTTTGAAATTGTCACAATGTTAGAAAAAAAACCGTATAAAATTAACTGCGGATGTTTCAACAGTTGTATAAACAAAAAAATCTCAAGTCGTAATGAGCTAAGACTTTAAGAATTAAACCACATACAAGTATACACACATAATAGTAATATAATTGCGATTTATATCACATTTTATTTATAATTTTGACTGTACTTTTGCACAAGAAATTTCCGAATTCTTGAATTATTTATGTTGTATCATCAATTTATTTTATAAAATATGTAATGCGATCATTTGTAATGTTATCAGGGAAAGATATTAGAAGTTTCGCGGCGAAAAACATGTGCATTTTCGATCAGAAGTACGAAATGAAGAGCTTCAGAAGAATCTCATTCAGGTCAAATAGGCAACTGTCTTCGATAAATTTTAATTCCGAAGATAATAATACCATTTAACCTATTTAGCAAATTAAAGTCCCTAAATAAATGTGACACTGCTTGTTTCATGTTACTGATAAAAATAATATGCACTTTATTCGTAGAGAATATTTGAATGTTTTTACGATAAAATTTATGTGGTCCTAAGCCCATGTTATGCTTTAAACAATTTGTTTAACATTGAATTTCTCTCCTTTTTGTAGAAAAATTTAAGAGTAAATCAGTCAGTCTCAAATTATCAGGTGAAATAGGGAATATTGCGTAATCTCGAAGCTATTGTGGGCCAGGCTAAAACGTTCTAGTACGCTCCGGGTATAGGTAAGAAAATCTGGATAGAGAATTTATTAGAATTAGATTTTATTAGGTTTTTTAACTGGGGTATTATTATGAATTTCATTGGACATATATTATGAATATGCATTCATTCTTTGTTTTCACGTACCCTGCCCTGGCATGCAGAGGCGAAGAAGTCAGAACACTTAATCAGGGCTCAGGTTTCTGGCCTGGAGCGTTTCAGCTTTTTGACTAAATAGCTGGAGATGACTTTTTACATATTCTCCTCTGTCTTCTTTTATCCATTTCTTTAGAAAGCTTTACATCATGTTTATTTTAATGGTTTTTCTTACATTTCCTCTTTAGTTTATCTTCTTGTTGCTTTCTTTTCTTTGATTAAACATGAAATTCTGAATGTATTCGCAATATACCGGCTGCCTTCCAAAATGTATCAATACAAAGTTTGTATGCAGTAACCAAACAATGTATCAACTATAAATCCGATGCCTGTTTGCTTTTTGACTGCGTAAAAAATTAACATTGACGACGTTTTGAAATAGAATACATTGTATATATTTTGTACAGTGGCATTACTTTGTTCAAACACAAAGCAACTAACATTTTGGAAGGCATCCACCTTTTCTGGTCCCTGGAGGTGTATTTTCCCCAACTACCTCAACCTAACCCAATTTCAAATGTAATTCCATTTAACTTACATTATTAATGCCTTAACATTAACCCATGAAAATCAAAATATTTGCACAATTCCAAAAAGCGATACCATTCGTATGAATAAATAAAAATAAGAAGCAAAAAAAAGAACAACAATAACAATGTCACTGTGATTACCTTTGTTTACGTTGTTCTACGGTTAAATTGTCAGTGCGTTTGCCTTTGTTTAATTCAGCCTGTTTCTTGGCGTTCTTTTGACGGGCTAAATCGCGTTGGTTACCACCTAAAAAAGATTTAAAAGATAACAATAAAATAATTTAAATGCAATAAAAATTATTCAAACTAAAAATGCACCAAACGCATTAGAACGCAGTTCTTGAAATATATAATTCTATTTATCACACGCATTACAAAAACAAAAACATAACAATGCATCAGCGAATATTTAAATTAAATAGATTATACAGGCATAACTTAATTATATTCACGAATTATTAAATTAAATAAACAAGAATGAAGGATATTTTATTGAGGTTTTTTTTTATAAAGAAAAAAAAAATTCTTAAAAATGCCATGGCAAGAGAAAATTCAATTTATTCAAAATTTTTACTTACGAGTCATATTTCTGGTGTTGGTTTTTCTTTTAAAATTTATTAATTTTTTTTTTACAATAAATTTAAGGACTCTTTTTTATTGCGTGGCCAAAACGCTCAAATATATTCTTTTTTAACAAACTTCCTTCGTAAATTTTACGCCTGTGTTCTGGATTTTTCTAATTTTTCTCTTGTTCCCGTTCAATGCTGACAACTTTGAAATATTCTGTCTCTTTCATAATTTTTTCGATATGTACTCGTTCGTTTCATAAAGCGAGTAGATGTCATCGATTCAAGCTTGTGCTTGCCTGTAAATCAGAGATGTTTTTGAAGTAAATTTTCGGTGGGAGTATTGTAACGGATTTGTGCATTTAAACCATTTTTTTGAAAATAATTCTGTTTTTAAATTAAAAAATAACAATTGCTGTTATATAATATACAAATAATAAAAATCAAAATAAGAACAATGAGAGCAAATCCTAAGAATCAAAAATATTTATATGTTTCCGAGAAGTTAAAAAGATGAAAATGTACAATTATGTATTAGAAACGTAGCATTTAGAACTTAAGCCCATTATATAGACGGATTTTTAATGCGGCCTTGTTATCAGTCAACATCTTCATATTGGGGTGGTATTCCTGGATTGCTTCGAGCAATACTCCTTGGCATCACTGATAAATGGCACATTTTTTCTTTTGGTCGCTGCCCTTTTTTGCGCTATATTAGGCGGCTGTCAATATATTGTTTTAAATAATATTTTTTGTTATTATTAATCTATTGCGTGCCTTTAATAAAAAAAAGAGAAAAAAATAACAATTCAGGAATTTCCCATATTAAAACTATCTAATAAATATTGCATAGTAAATATAAAAAATGTAACCTTTGAAATTAGTTAATGAATAGCTCATTAATATAAATTAATCATAGTTTTCATTTTTTATATTTCAAATTGAAATAATTCTTATTGATCTTGAACCTTATAAAGTGTAGAAAAATAAGCCTTCTATCAATTATTCAACATTAAAAAAATATATGAAGTATAATAAACAATTTTCAACAATTAATTCAACACAATAGACGGAATAACTAAAACGATTAAACAAATTAAATACTTCCTCTCAAATATAATTTATAATTAAAAATGAGTAAAATCATCGAAGTAAAAATTCTAAAATCTATCGAAATCAAAAAATCATTGAATGGAACAAAATAAACAACAATTTCAACAAAAATTTTAACAAAACTGGTGTATAAGATAAACAATTGTAACACCCAACGTAAGCAGGTGTTAATTGATGTTGTTAACGGGACACGTTAAAATGTTTCGTAAACAAAATAAAAAAATTATTGTACATATTATTTATAAATTAATTTTGAACTATACATACATACATGGTAATGGGAAATTAATTGAACTGTTAATTTCCGGAAATGACTTTCTTTTCTAGAATCGATTTGGAATTTGACTTAGAGTACCGTTTGTTATACATATGAGCCGATTGTGTCATAATAATATAGACTTATAGCACAGACTATAGCACTAAGTCGCCGTAGGTAGTGTGTTGGCTTATTAGACGTAAAGCACGGGTTCGTATCCCAGGTCAGGCATCAAAAGGAAATATGAAAAAAAATATTTCTTCGGCGATTTCCTCTCAGCAGATTTCTGGCAAAAACTCTGAGAGTAAATAAAATTGCCATGATAAGCTTCTCAAAAATCTGTCGTTCGAAGTTGACGTTGAACTGTAGGTCCCGCCACTCACGTATAAAATTAACGCACACAACATAAGTGGTGTGAGAAGCTAGGTCGTAATCCTGACTGAAGGGTTGTAATGACCAATTATGTATGTATAGCACAGACCAATTTTTTACAAAGAGCGTCACGTAGTTCTCTTCAACATGAACCCTCTTCTGTCAACTCCTACGGCGCGAATTTCGAAAACTTTTTTGTTGTAGTATCTTCGCTTATGCTCTCATCAGGCATGACTTGCCTCTGATGTTTACTGCGTTTTACTATATCAATGTCGGCAATCCGATGCAAATTGGTATACCTATAGAGGGATTTTATTCAGAATTGTCAGGAAAGTCTGTATAGAGAGCCCCAAAAAAAGTTTATATTTACTTAACTTACTGTGCAAACGCAACGATGTTGAAGAACTTGCGGGTCTGTTTCTTGTAAAGGGTGATTTTTTAGCCATTATCTTTTCGGCAACACTGGTTTAAACAGCTCACGCACGTTTCGTGTTTTGTTTGACTGTCAAACATCTTCAGTTTGGTCTATAATTTAACCATGAATCGTCTTACAAACGAACAACGCTTGCAAATCATTGAATTTGGCATCATTGGACCGTACTTCTTCAAAGATGCTGCGAATCGTAAAGTAACTGTGAATGGTGAGCGCTACCGTGAAATGATATCCAACTCTCTTTTGCCCAAAATGCAAGAGCTTGACTTGCATGACATGTGGTTTCAACAAGACGGTGCCACATGCCACACAGCACGCATAACAATGGACTTATTGAGAGGCGAGTTCGGTGAATATTTTATTTCACGTTCGGGACCGGTCAATTGGCCGCCTAGATCGTGCGATTTAACGCCTTTAGACTATTTTTTGTGGGGCTATGTTAAAGCTCATGTCTATACAGACAAGCCCGCTTCAATTGACGCATTGGGAGACAACATTGAAGCATTTGTGAGATACCGGCCGAAATGTTGGAAATAGTATGCCAAAATTGGACTAAGCGGATGGACCATTTGAGGCGCAGTCGCGGTCAACATTTGCATGAAATAATCTTCAAACATTAAATTATATGGACCGTACTATCGATTCAAATAAAGATTTCATGCATTTTTCTGAATTTTATGCGTTCTTTTTTGAAAAATTTTCCTATAGCTCTTAAAAAATCACCCCTTAGTTAAAACGACTGGGGTTTGTGAGGTTCTACCCACTAGGTTATAGAGCGGAATTTCATTATTATTAAAAGCGTAGAAGGAACAAATTAAAAAACTATTTTTGGAACTATTGATGGCACAAAGTACCGTATCGTTCCTCTGGTACGGAATTCCTTTCTTTTTTAGAGAGTCTAATGCCGTTTGTAATAGAAGTGACACGACAAAATTCCCCACTCCTAGGTCATGTGTTTATTTTATATTCCATGGCAGTATATTTTTTAAGTGTGTATAATTTGCTGATTTTAAATGACCCACTTAAAAAAAATATATATCGATCCACTTTGGTTAAATTACACAATGTACATATACAAATGACAAATGCATTGCATTTTTTTTATTCATTATTTTATCATAATGCACATGAATTTAATAACAATTCAATGTAAATTACAATCGCTGTTACAATTTTATGACACCAAATAGTATTTATCATCAAATTATGTACATACTATGTACATATTATGTACATTCGCAAAAATGTGTTACGACATGGAAATGTTAAACATTTTTTAATGTACACTAGAAAAACGATTTATTCAATATCTCGAAATAATTTTTAACTGCTTTAGTCACTTAATCCGTTTTAATATACTAGTTAGCCTAGATAAATTGAATTAAAAATAAATTAAATTTTATTCGATTTGCTGAATTGTAAAATCACAACCAGTTTTTCTCAAGGGAATAAGAAATTCCCCTTCTGTCTCATGTCGAATGAAAATACTAACATTAAGTTCCGAGGAAGCATGATACACTGTTTAAAGATTTTGACAAGCAATCAACCAAGATTCAAATTCGGAAATCCAAATAAACTATCCAGCAAACTGCCTGAGCTATATCACTCCAAATGGGATGATATCAATCACGAACATTGTAAGAAAGTCAAACATACTGTCACCTCTTGAGAAAGAGTAGGAAAAGTCCGCACCACTATGTATACGCTATATGTACCATATCAATATGCTCTCACAAAAGGGCTTGTGCCTAAGGGACGAGATGTGTTTCCTGTTTAACAGGAAAAACTTAATGAAACTGAAATAAAGCAAAAAAATTATAGGAAATCAGGCGATATGATTTGTTATAGCTTTTTATTTCTTAAACAAATGAAAGTATGAAATTTCAAAACAGAAAAATTTATTTGTATATACCATGTGTACATATGTACATACCTACATAAAGTTAAAATGCTAAATAAGCTGATAAGCTGCTCAGTATTTCGTTTCCGAAATTCATTTGAAGCAATTAAGTTGTTAAAATCAAATTAGAACGAGGAGACAGACAGACTAACGTTTGCGTTTCGTAGAATCACAGATTATTAGTTTCAAAGAAAAAAAAATATATATTTTGTTTTTAATAAAATGTAGGTATATGAGTAGTTGGAAAAAGGGGATGCTTTGTAAACACTTTTCTTTTAATGAAAAGTGGGTGGTGAAGTGTAAACTTTAGAATTTCTAGTTCGTTATTAAAAAAAATACATATATTTACAAAAAAAAAGAAAATTAAATTGTGTATAAATATTTACATGAGCCCTTTTTTCTGTTTTATATTTTCAGCATTCAAAAGTGTTGGAGTAGAAAATGACCGCATACGCGATATTTGTGTATGTGGCTGACTGTATTAAGTACTCACACTACTCATATAGACACTATAAAGCACGATGTCATTTTATGTATTAAAATGATGGCTTTGCATCCGTAGTGTACAATATTCAGTTATATGGGGGGCCACATAAGAATGTACATACTGCAAGGTGTTTTATTATTTTGTAATCACACTGGATGCCTTCTGGAACTATACAGTTTTTTACTAATCGATTTACTTTTAAAAATGTACATACAGTGGGTGTCAAAAGAAAGTGTACACTATGGATAAAATTCTAACAATCTCAACTCAAGTTTTCCACTTAAGGAGAGTGCCCGAAAAAATTTTACAATATTTCCAAAATTTTCTAATTCTTTTCTTCTTGTTTCAATTTTAAAAACTGGCAATAAAATAATTTGAAAAAAAAAAAATTAACGGTAATTTATTAATGTATATTTTTTTGAATTGTACACTTTCTTTTGACGCTCACAGTATATGAGTGAAGAGAAAATACTTCATATTTTACAAGATTTTTTTTGATAAAGTTGAAAATGTTAATAGTGTTCATGGTACCAATTCAGTAGTATACATTTGTCCAACAACCCATTTTTACTTATAATTTTATGATTTGTAAGAAATAATTACAATATACTAACACAGTTTTGGTCAAGCCACTTCTGGTCCAGTAACTTTGGTGTTAAAGATACTTTAGATTTTGATCGACCATTAATAAAAAATATTGGTAGAAGGATGAATATCTACGAAGCCTTTTCTCTATCCTGCGCATGCTAAAACATGTCACAAAAAAGTTTGAAATCAATTGAAATTCTTGAAATCAATTGAAAATTAAAAAAAATCGATGTGTGTGTCTCACACGATTTCAAACTAAATCTCCTGGGTTAGGCTAAATTGCCAGAGCATAAATTCGAAGAGCATAGCTCACTTGAGTACTATAAAATCCCTTTGTAATACCGACATGATCTATTCCATCTAACAATTATAACTCTCGCCTGTGGATCCTGCACAGATCACCTTTGGCTAGACCGTTCTGTCAAAAAACTCTGTGTGCCCTAAAACTCTTCGTCTCAGGTTGCCAAATGCCGTACACCTGTGGTCTTCTCTTCTTTCTCGTTGTTATAGCTTGTGAAGAATTTGTTTGTGTGGTTTTTCCAGCCTCCAGGCGCCCGCACGCAGAGACCAATCATGAGGTCATAAGACTGACACTGGTCAGGTTTAATGCAAATTTTGTACTTTATATATCTATATCATGCATTATCTGTATGGTCTCTCTACGAGTGTGTTCTTTATCATACCTTTACAAAGTTTGTGTGAGACCATTTCTTTGGTCCTCTATACTCGT
The DNA here is from genome assembly GCA_927399465.1 of Sarcophaga caerulescens. Taxonomy (NCBI): domain Eukaryota; kingdom Metazoa; phylum Arthropoda; class Insecta; order Diptera; family Sarcophagidae; genus Sarcophaga; species Sarcophaga caerulescens. Next base: position 134,807,280 of record OV656872.1, on the reverse strand, counting down.
AGAGGAATGCCAATCAATTGAGCCAATCTTTGCAAGTGCGTCTGTTTTGTTGTTACTTTTAATGTCCTGGTGTTCAGGAATTCTTATGAAGGTAGCCATGGAATATCTCGCTATCTCCTCAAGAGACACTAGGCATTCGTGGACAATCTTTGATGTGGTGTACACATTCTCTACTTACTCTTGATAAACATGTATATATCTTCATACTAAATGCTCTAATACAAAATTGGCGCAGTAGCTATCTTTATTGCCATTATTTCAGCCTGAATAGTATTGCAGTAATCGCGTAACGAAAGGGCTATTCAACTGTTCTAAACAACAGAAACACCTAATGACCACCACTTACTAATCGCTGTAGTATTGTAAAAACATGACCTTTTCCCAAGCGGATGTTGATGGGTGATAAAAAATGGTGTGAGTAAAGGCACAAGTTAATGGCCTAGTCTTGTTTGAGAGTCAGAATATTGTTGTTGTAAGATTCTGCTATAAGCTGGTACACTACGAACAAAATCTTAAGTAAAACATGTGCTGTCAATAATTAAACAGTTTCGATGAAACGTTTCCGTTGCGTTGCGATTTTCCTTCATACATATGTATGTATATCGATAGAGATTAGACTGAAGATGCAAGGGGGCTGTCGATTTATTCATCTATATTACAGTCATCTTCATGTACAATCGATCCAAGAGAGAAACAATGCAGTTACACGAAATATGTCAACAAATTTGCTAACACAGGATTACACATTGAACTCTGTAGAATCAATTTAGTTATCCTAAATAAAGCCTTCAGTTTCCTCTAAATCAAAACTAAATGCATAGAGCTTATTCCTTGCGCCCCTATTAAAGTATGTAAATAAAAAAAAAAAAAAAATACGGCTTATGAACTTCATTTATCCTGCGTTTCAAAATCATGAAATAAAGAAAAAAATAATGGAACATACATCAAAATGAAATTTATTCATTACATTTCTATATTGTATAACAATTTATTTTTAATAAATATAATAAAAAGGAATATTATTCTGTTGATCTTGGTTTCACAGGTCTGCCGTATTTCCATTTTACGAATTGAATGATGCTTATGTTTCTCTTTGCAGCGTCTGCACGAAGTTCGACTCTTAAAGCTTTACGTAGAACTTTAGCGCAAATATTTGAATATCTAATATAGTTCAAGCCGGCATCACGCCAATTAACTCCCATTTTATAATTATTTTCTTTCTACAAAACGTATTTCTAAGTAAAAGTCTTCGTAGTACTTTTTGGTTGCTTGAAACTGAAATTATTTCATAAAATACGATACGATAATTCAAGGCATGCTACGTTAACAAATGTAAACAAATATTGTTTACATTGGTGTTTTTTTTCTTTCTTTCAAATTCAAATATTCAATGACTGTTCGCAATTATAGGTAAGAAGAGTGTGTTCTTTAAGCAAAAGTTTTACACATACACTTAATCCTCTTTTTACAAGAATTTTTTTTCAATTTGACGCGATTTTCAATATTTTATGAATTGTTCTTGAATCTCACAGAGCAAATATAGAGAGAGATTTTTCGACGCATGTACAGTGTTGCAAAATTGAAATTTTGAAATAGTACTGAACTATAATTGAAAGAGTACCTTTTTGTATCAAATGGTACTTTTATAAAAATATATTTATTTATACTTAATACTGTACGGAATGGAATAGAAAAACTAACTCACTTTTTCATTCATTTAGCATTCGGCAACCTTTCGTAATCTAAAAGCGAACATACATACGTTAGTTAGTCCTTGGCTAACCGGGGCTAAAGACCTTTAGCATTATAGTCATTATAGCCTGCCTAAGTCTATTTATAGTTGAAAAGCGCAAACCATAAAATTGTAATAATAAAAAAATATTGAAATGTTTCGAAACTAAAATGTTGCCAGGAAACTAAAAATCTGTAACCAAGTTCTGAAAAAGAGGAAAAATGAATGAATTCCTTAATAATTTAGATCCGATTCGAACAAAGCACAAAAAATTATAAATAGATATTTCAAGAAAGAAATTATTCAAAAATTCATTTACAAATTTCGTCCAAAAAAAATGCAAGTCATATTCCAAAAAATGCAAGTCATTGACCAAACAAATGCAAGTCATAGTCCAAAAAATGGAAGTCATAGTCCAAAAAATGCGAGCCATCGACCAAAAAAATACAAGTCATCGTTCAAAAAAATGCAAGTCATCATCCAAAAGATGCAAGTCATCGACCAAGAAAATGCAAGTCATCTACCCAAAAAAATGCAAGTCATCTACCAAAAAATGCAAGTCATCTAAACCAAAAAAATGCAAGTCATCTACACAAAAAATGCAAGTCATCTACCCAAAAAAATGCAAGTCATCTACCCAACAAAATGCAAGTCATCGACCAAAAATTGCAAGTCATCTACCCAAAAAAATGCAAGTCATCATCCAAAAGATGCAAGTCATCATCCAAGAAAATGCAAGTAATCTACCCAAAAAAATGCAAGTCATCTACCAAAAAAAATGCAAGTCATCTACCCAACAAAATGCACGTCATCGACCAAAAAATGCAAGTCATCTACCCAAAAAATGCAAGTCATCTACCCAAAAACATGCAAGTCATCTACCCAAAAACATGCAAGTCATCTACCCAAAAACATGCAAGTCATCTACCCAAAAACATGCAAGTCATCGACCCAAAAAAATGCAAGTCATCGACCAAAAAATGCAAGTCATCTACCAAAAAAAAATGCAAGTCATCTACCCAAAAACATGCAAGTCATATACCCAAAAAAAATGCAAGTCATCGACCAAAAAATGCAAGTCATCTACCCGAAAAATGCAAGTCATCATCCAAAAGATGCAAGTCATCGACCAAGAAAATGCAAGTCATCGACCAAGAAAATGCAAGTCATCGACCAAGAAAAATGCAAGTCATCTACCCAAAAAAATGCAAGTCATCTGCCCAAAAAATGCAAGTCATCATCCAAAAGATGCAAGTCATCGACCAAGAAAAATGCAAGTCATCGACCAAAAAAAATGCAAGTCATCTACCCAAAAAATGCAAGTCATCTACCGAAAAAAAATGCAAGTCATCAACCAGAATAATTCAAATCATCAACCAAGGTAATCCAAGTCATCTACCAAAGAAATGCAACTTGCGAAAAATACGACATGAACTAAATGAGAATTATTAAAATTTTTGCTTTTGAACTTAAAAACCCATAATTCCATTTTCTAAAATTAGCTTCTCCGCCTACATCTGCGGTCCCACGTAACGTCTGACAGTAAGAAACCCTGTTTTGGAATCGTTGAGGTCATGGCTATGCGGTCGACTAGGTCCAATGCCCCATTAGGTCCATTTTTTCCGATTTTGTGCGATTAAAATAGAGAATATTACTTATTTTTGCTTTATCGCCTATATCTGCGGTCCCAAGTAACGTCCGACAGTAAGAAAACCTGTTTTGGAATCCTTGAGGTCATGGCTATGCAGTCGACTAGGTCCAATGCCCCACTAGGTCCATTTTTTCCGATTTTGCGCGATTAAAAAAGAGAATATTATTAATTTTTGCTTTATCGCCTATATCTGCGGTCCCAAGTAACGTCCGACAGTAAGAAAACCTGTTTTGGAATCCTTGGGGTCATGGCTATGCCCCATTAGGTCCATTTTTTCCGATTTTGCGCGATTAAAATAGAGAATATTACTTATTTTTGCTTTATCGCCTATATCTGCGGTCCCAAGTAACGTCCGATAGTAAGGAAACCTGTTTTGAAATTCTTGAGGTCATGGCTAAGCAGTCGACTTGGTCCATTTTTTCCGACTCCGAACGAGAGATTTTTGAAAAACTTTTCATGACAATTTTATTTACTCTCAGATTTTTTGCCAGAAGAAAGTCGCCGGAGAAATATTTTTTCATATTTTTTATGGAGATATCTGACATGTGGTTTGAACCGTGGGCTCACGTCTAGAAAGCCTGCACACTACCTACCCGACTATTTACTTATTTAATACACATACGGCACGGAATAGAAAAACTAACGTGTTCCCTACATAAATATAAAATAAAAACAGCTGATTTGGAACGTAACAAAACGTAATAGCCTCGTTTAGTCAAACGTCGATTCAACGTATTGTGATATAGAAGAGAGCATCAAATCCTAGCGAATGAAATAACAGTTGAGGAGAAGTGAAGGCGTTAGCTCAAAAAGAAGCATTGGAAAACATTTCAGAAAGCAAAATTGATGAAATAATAGGTCTAATGCGTCGTAGATGAGTTGTTAATTTACAAAATATCGAATATTTTATCAATTGTTAAAATATGTAAAAATTTAAAAAAAAAAATGTGAAAGGAGTTGCTTTAGTTTTTGCCACCTAAATTTAAGACATTATTTTCTTCGAACTAAAAAAATTTATTTCAATAATTCTTTTTTTTAGTAAATTAATAAACCTTCAAAGACTTGAAAAAGCTATCTTTAAAAATTCTCAGGATTGTTTTTTACACGATTCATATGGAAATGTCAAAATATTAAGTTAGTTGCTTTAGTTTATGCCACTAGTGTAAGTTCGTTTTAGCATATGAAGGGCAATGCATATGCTTACCGAAATTACATTATGGTTAGATAAGCGTTTTCATTTCTTTACGTGTTCTAAAAACGAATGTACATACCGCGAACGTTTGGGTAACCGGGGCTAAGCCTAAATCTACCTTTAGCATTCCGTTGAACATGTTGCTAATGCATTAATAGCTGAAAAGCGCAAGACATAAAATATGTAATAATAAAAAAGTACTGAAAGCGTTGCGGGGGTACTGCGGTATTTCTGAAATTAAAAAGTACTGAAAAAAGTACAAAAGTACTGAATTTTTCAACACTGCGCATGTACGAAAGATTTGATTTCTTATAATATACATATATTCAAATAATTGAAATGTGTAAGCAAGAAATAAATTCTTAACTGATCTCTAAGAAATTAGAAGAGATGCATTGTGAAAGTCCTATGTCCCTGAAAAGAACTATAACCGAGAAATCTGAATAAAGAGTAGGGAGCCGTAGGGTAGATGTACATACTTAGTAGATAAATTGCTGCCAATCACAATACAGTGCACGCGCGCTAATGTGAACTAATTAAAACTGGCGTTGTTCACTTTTGCGAATTGTTCACATTTCCGAATACCGAAAATTTTAAAAGAGAATTATACCATATTTTAAACAAAAATCATTATTTATGATTTTTTTATAATTTAATCTTATAATTTAATCTTCACAAACTCTCTTCACAGTATCTAACGTTTCAAATTAAAAAAAAATTGTGTTCAAATTATAGGGCTTTTTACATTTTTTCATCTTTTAGAGTAGTCAATGAACCAAAAAAACTGTTCACATTAAGCGGTGTTCATATAATGCGGTGTTCACATTAGCGCGCGTGCACTGTATACTTACAAAAACCCTTGTATAGGCCACTGCTTATGCCATGTGAAAAATATTTATTATCACCTATCATTATTTGCTTTTGATTGGAATTTGATAATTCCTCATCATTATTTCTCGTCTTTATATTGTAAAAGCGAGATTCATAATTGACATCTTTTCCATATTTTTGGAAAATTAGGTTTAATTTATGTCACTTCCAAGTTGATATGAAGTTCATAACCACATGGCAAAATCATCTTGACCTTCAATCCTTTTCTTGCCGACTTATTGTGATTTATCAACGACTGATTTCCTTTTAACTCAATAGTCCCCATTCACTTAAGGAATAGGTTGGTAAGGCATTTTAAATCGATTTTCTGACGAAAATTCGGTTCAAGAGATTTTATTTTTTGAAATCGCGTGGAGTCCATAGATTAAACGTTTATTCCAGTGGTTCTCAATATGTGCTTGCAGGTCATGATTAAATTCATAGCAAACGAAACCATACTTATATGACTCTCAACATTTTCCATGTTATTGGCATAAAATGGTATGGTATGGTATAAAAATCATACGCTCTTGCCTACGTTTTCAATAGCTTTTAGGGAGAAAGATACCTGTTAACTAAGACGTGATTCCTTAAAAAAATGAATCAATTACAAATGAGTGTCTATTGAAAGACTTTCTATTTAAATTTTAAATTTAGCCACTAGGTGCCGTTGTTTGTTCTTATTTGGTACTTCAGTTTACTTACCTAGTGGCCAATTAACCATTGCAGTTTTTTTCTCGTCTATTTGTCAACAACAGCAACAATGACTAGAACAATAAAACGAACTGCTATAGTATAGAGTTGTCGACCGTAGCAATTACCATATAACATTTTAAAGTGTTCACATATTTATCAGTGATTTCGGGTCAACTAACGTGTAAACGTGCCTTATGCGGTCTCTCTTTCAATAAACCAATTCTAATAAAATCGTAAAAAAAAGAAACGTTCACAAAGAAACAAAACGGAAACAAACAGAACCGAACAACAAGGATCCATTTAAACAATCGACACGAATTTTATTACGAAACGGAGATTACTATTTTGGTCTACAGAACAAAAAAAAAAAAAAAAACTGAATTTATTTTCATGGTTAACCGTATGTTGTTTTATCATTTGAGACCTTTAAGCATGAATTTACATTTGAAATCCATAAAAAATTGTAACCTTTTATTGGTTGTGCTATTGATATCCTGTTGTCGTTTGGCTACTATACAAGGATTAACGTCGACTATAAATGAACAGAGTAAAACGAAACAATTTACGTTTGCCTCCAACAATAATGGAGCACAGCAGCAGCAACAGCAACAACAAACAGCCAATGATGCAACAGGTATTGTTATAAAATTTAACATTTTATTTTCAAATACAAAAAAAGGAGAAACAAAAAATAAATCGTTTCGTTTATTTATTTAAAATTTAATCGCATTGGATATCGTGCGTGTAAATACGTATGAAAATAAGCAAAAAAATAAATTTCAATATAAAATATCCCTGAACTGAAGAACATTGAATGAACACATACAGAGAACATGCGTAATTGTAATAATTTTTTATTGTTAACAAATTGGTCACGTCGTATTATATAGGATGATTTTTTAAGAGCTATAGGAAAATTTTTCAAAAAAAAAAACACATAAAATTCAGAAAAATGCATGAAATCTTTATTTGAATCGATAGTACGGTCCATATAATTTAATGTTTGAAGATTATTTCATGCAAATGTTGACCGCGACTGCGCCTCAAATGGTCCATCCGCTTAGTCCAATTTTGGCATACTCTTTCCAACATTTCGGCCGGTATCTCACGAATAAATGCTTTAATGTTGTCTTCTAATGCGTCAATTGAAGCGGGCTTGTCTGTATAGACATGAGCTTTAACATAGCCCCACAAAAAATAGTCTAAAGGCGTTACGATTCGCAGCATCTTTGAAGAAATACGGTCCAATGATGCCACCAGCCCATAAACCGCACCAAACTGTGACTTTTTCTGGATGCATTGGTAGCTTTTGCAATGCTTCCGGCTGATCTTTACTCCAAAATCGACAATTCTGCTTATTTACGTATCCATTGAGCCAAAAATCAGCTTCGCCGCTGAACACAATTTTTCGATAAAGAAGTGGATCTTCGGCCAACTTTCCAAGAGCCCATTTTGATAATAAAATTCAATGATTTGCAAGCGTTGTTGTATATGGTTAAATTATAGACCAAACTGAAGATGTTTGACAGTGAAACAAAATACGAAACGTGCGTGAGCTGTTTAAACCAGTGTTGCCAAAAAGATAATAGCTAAAAAATCACCCTTTACAACCAGCCATCATTTATACATATTTCAGTAACGTTTTTTATTCTTTTTTTTTATTTTTTCACAAAAATTTATACAAAATTGCGTGTCTATAATGAGACAGCTATTGCGATAAAATTTTACACACACACACACACAAAAAAAAAAATCCCATTTCGTTCGATTTATGCAAAATCACATTGCAAATCGATTATAAAATAGCCGCATTTAAATAAATCCACAAATATCAGTAATCGAAGGCATTGATAAAAATGAATTTAAATAATCCACGAGGTTTGTTTAAAAAGTTCGAGTAGTATACATGGACTTGCATTTTATAGATAAATTATTTCTCTCGTATTTATGAAAGCTAGACAATTGCCTTTCTCTACGGACATATTTTATAATTGATGATTTCATTCTTACAGCATTCAAAAAAGCCTCCCTTAACGTTAATTCTAGTGTGGATTATCGTAAATTACATTCGCTTCAAAAATGATGCTATTCGGCATCTATTCGAAAGTGCAAACTAGGTTAATCAGCCTAGCTTCTCACACCACTTATGTTGTGTGTGTTAATTTTTATACATGAGTGGAGGGACCAACAGTTTAAAGTCGAATCCGAACGACAGAATTTTGTGGAAATTTTAATGGCAATTTTATTTACTCTCAGTGTTTTTGCCAGAAATCTGCTGAGAGGAAGTCGCCGAAGAAATATTTTCATTTTGATGTCTGACCTGGGGGTTTGAACCGTGGCCTTACGTCTAATAAGCCAACACACTACCTACTAGACTACGGCGACTTCACTTACAACCTAAACTTCTTTAATTATCCAGCCTTGTCATAGTTGAATATTGTATAGTGTATTTTGTATTTCCGGAACTTGTTTTTCCACGCTTTTAGACACTGCAGTGTCAAGTTTACAAACTAAATTTTTAGCACTTAAACTTATCATCACCTTATGTGAACCAGTCACACTTATACAGCTAGAGATACAGTTTAATTAAGACAGATATCTTGGTAAAAATAATGGTTTTCTTTTTACTAAACCTTTCATTTTGTTTCATACACGGTACCACATTGTACATCGCAATGCAATTCGATAATAACTCGATTACACCGAACTAATCAATTCAAACTTTGGGCTTATGTTTCAGCTTTAGCTGCACCAATCAGCGATTTCGATGTTTTTTTTTTTCTATTGAAAATTTTACATTTTCTATCTGACATGTGTCAAAAAAAAAAAGAAAAATAATTTAAAGTATATGGTATCGGGTCCGCCATCTAACGTTTTTTTTCAACTAGTGCTTTTTTCGTGAATGGTAAGACTTAGCTCATGTCTGATTTGACAGATAATTAGTTTTTTCCTTCCGCTGAACGAATATGGTTCCATCCAATGCGTTTTCGCTTCGCTAAGTGGGCCTGCGATCGACTTACAGAAGATGCTGATTTTGGCAAAAAAATCATCTTTTCAGATGAAGCTCATTTTGATCTTGGCGGGTATGTAAACAAGCCAAATTGTCGCATTTGGTGCACAGAAAACCCGAACGCATACATTGAAAAGCCGACGCACCCAAAACGAGTCACTGTTTGGTGCGGATTTTGGTCCAGAGGCATAATTGGGCCATTTTTTTCGAAAATGAGCAAAGAGTGGCCGTTACAGTCAATGACGATCGTTATGGGGCCATGTTGAAGGAATTTTTGTTTACAAAAATTGAAGAGGAGGATATTGGCAACATTTGGTTTCAACAGGACGGCGCTACATGCCACACAGCCGAAGCTACACTCGATGTTTTGCGCCCTGTTTCTGAAGATCGCCTTATCAGCCGCAGAGCTGATGTCGTTTGCCCACCTCGGAGTTGCGATTTGACACCGTTGAACTATTATTTGTGGGGTGCCGTCAAAGATAAGTGTTACGCCGACAAGCCAGAGACAATTGACGCTTTTAAGGACAATATTCGTGAAGCCATTGGTGAAATACAGCTGCACACAATCGATAATGTGCTTAAAAATTGGACCGATCGTGTAGGCTACTGCATGGCCAGCCGAGGCAGCCATTTGAATGAAATTATTTTCCATTATTAACCGGAAGGATTGTACTTTCAAATAAAAAAAGAAATTTGAGAAAATATTCAGTAGTTTTTTCTTAAAGCATTTTCAAAAAAAAAAGTTATTTGGCGGACCCTTTATATAATATCTGAAAAATATACCCAGAATATAAAAAATAATTGTTTATAATCGGTTTTCTTCATTCATTATATTTCAGGTCTAACACGTCAACTTATAACAGGCGTCATAACACCAAATATTGTTAATACTGCCGCTCATTGTATATGTGTACCGGCAGGATCATGTCCAAATCCATTGCCAACACCACCCACCGATGGCAGCGGACAAATCGATATACGCATTGTGAACAACGTAAGTATGAAACTTATTTTAAATGTAAAAACAGAATACAACGATAACTGCAGAATCATAAGCTATAAATTGTAAATTTTCGACATGCCAAAACATAAAAAACCATGGCTTTGCTTAAAAAATAAATCAATTTTTATAAAAGATGGACAGCATTGTTCCGCAATTGTAAGCACTCAATAGAGAGAGTAAAAGTAAAGAAATCATTACGCGATTGCATTTTCTGACCTCTACGACCAACGATTTGCCTAAAAATAATCCTCTCGATCGTATTCTGTTCTTACACTTACGCAATATAACCGATAAAGATTCATAATTTAAAATTCTTCAGCCGGCTGTGGTTACTACCCCCGCTCCCTTTACCTGTAATTATGGTTTGAGTGTGTGTTGCCAAGCCGGACCATATCAGTGTGGTCACCGTTATCCACCACCGCCTGGCAGTATGCCAGCTGGTGCCGGGCAAGCGGAATTTGGAGAATATCCATGGCAAGCTGCACTATTGACTAGTAGTGAAGTGTATTTGGGTTCAGGCGCTTTAATTACAACCCAACATGTGCTTACAGTGGCCCATAAGGTTTACAATGTGGCGTAAGCAATATAATCTCTCTTACTTCAGTTCATTAAGATAAATTAATAATTTTTTTTTTGCTTTTCTTATAACAGTATGACCTCTTTTAAGGTACGCTTAGGTGAATGGGATGCTTCTGGTACTGGAGAGCCGATACCAGCCGAGGACATAATGATTTCCAATATTTATATACATCCCAATTTCAATAAAGATAATTTACAAAACGATGTGGCCATTTTAAAATTGGCCACACCTGTAGCTTTGGGTACGAAGCCTACAATCGGTACCATATGTTTGCCGACGGTCTCTTTTGTTGGACAACGTTGCTATGTAGCTGGTTGGGGTAAAAATGATTTTGGTCCGACTGGCGCTTATCAGGCAATACAGCGTGAAGTCGATGTACCTTTAATACCCAATGCTGATTGTCAAACGGCTTTGCGTCGTACTCGCTTGGGAGCCAGTTTCGTTTTGAGCAACAGCAGTTTTGTATGTGCCGGTGGAGAGGCAGGCAAAGATGCCTGTACGGTAAGAAAAACATAATCATTGTGTATACAATTAAAATACTATTAAAAATAATAATATTTTCTTGTTGTTCTTTCTTATTCTAATTATATTACAGGGTGATGGTGGTTCTCCCTTGGTGTGCCAAACTAATGGCCTATGGTTTGTGGTGGGTATGGTGGCCTGGGGCATTGGTTGTGCCACAGCAGGTGTACCTGGTGTTTATGTTAATGTTGCCACATATTTACCATGGATACAAACGATTTTAGCCTCATAGTTGTTAACAACAAACGCAACAATAATAACCAACAACATTAACCATAATCCACCACCCTTCTCTACCTACACAAATATTAACCGTTATTTATTCCCTGGCAATTGCTGGAGTCCCCGGTGTCTGCATGAAATGCTGGCAAAATCCTTAAATTTGTTGAAAATAAAGTTCGTGTTTTAAAACAGTTTCACCAGAGACCAGTCAAATAAGATGAAAATGAATTAAGCCAGACCGTCGACGCGTGAACTTATGAAACGAGTGGAATAAGTAAAACTTGTGTGTGTGTGTGTGTGCGCGTTTTTTTTTTCATAATATTGTAAAAATTTAATGAATAATTTTAACTTTTTAATACCCTATTTAAGAAATGCTTGTGCAATGAATGAAATAAAATTAAAATCTTTATTCTACAACGCAACAGGTGAAAATTTTATTAATATTGAGTAATAAATTATATTAGTGGAGTAATTAGGACCCCATATTTTATTAATAAAATTTGGAATTTATGGCATAAGTACTTTTAAAATATTTTAGCTATTAAAATAATGTGTATCTGAAATTGAAAAATATTTATTGCTCCTAGTTCAGGATCTTGCCAGTTATATCTTTTAATAGAGATTTTGATTTTGTTTTATTTTATACAGCTTTTTTAAGGAATAATCACTGCTTTGAGGAACTTCCATAACTTAGAATTTAGGCTGTCTCACTAGTGTAGTGATGGACATCAAAAGAAAACATCGATTTTGTTTTCGATGCAATAAAATGGATGTAGGTTAGGTTAGGTTAGGTTAGAGGACGTGTACTTGTCAATTGTGACAAGTACAGTACCCTGAGGTCGAATTGATCCATTGTACAATAGTCTGATGCATAACTCAAATCACTTCTTATTGTAATTACCCAACAAAAGTTCGAGTATCGAGAGGGGTGTATCCGCTTCTCTTCATCTTTCTTTTGCTGAGCCTACCCTTACAAAGCCCTCTTCCGTCACAGAAAGATTCTGGCCTCATTTGTGGTTTGAAAACAACCACTCCTGGAAGCTGATTTGCATGCTTACTGCCGCGAATTTGTATGTGACTGAGAATTTAGTCCTGTATAGCTGATCAGCTTTCCATGCCGGGTCAATATTATCCGGTCAAGCTCATACATCGAGTATAAGGTCTAAGTTACTCAGCTCATAATAATTCGATATAATTTGTAATTGTATTGTAAATAATAAAATAAATAAACACAGACATAATAGTCGACCGACAGGGAAAGGAATTTGCAGGATTATAAAGAAATTAAAAGAGATTGGATGCGTAACAAATGTGGTTGCGCCTGTTCATTATACAGACGAAAATATCGCTTCATTTAGTCGATTAATGGATAACCCTTTTTATTTAATTAGTTTTGACCGACACTGTATAAGGAAGTTCAACATTAAAGTCCCTGTACTTTAGCTAATTAAACACTCATGAATTTTACTCTTCTACTTATTTAATCGATCTGTAATAGTTATTTAAATTCAAGTTTCTAGTGACACTCGAATGGGCTGTAGATTAAAGAATTAGTCAGTAAGCTGGACAGTAACGCAGCTCTTTTATATACAGGTACAAGCCTACGTATACATACACATTCCCATAAATAGGTATGTTTAATGAATCTGTAACATAAACGAAAGAGAAAAGTTCAATTTTATTAAACTTCCTTTGTATTCCCATGCTTTACAATATGTAATCCGGTTTCATTGTTGTCCTTTCTTTATTTGCAATTAATCGCAGAATTGTTATTGTTACTGTTATATTTCCATCTTCCTTTTTTTTGCTCTGCTTCATTATTATTGCTTTATTTTTTTTTTTTAATTTGACCTTATGTTCACTTAAATTATTAAAAAAAAAAAAAAACACTCAATTTACGTTACTCTCTTGTACTTTACAATGTAACAACAATAAGAATGGAGAAAAAACTTCATAACAATGAGTCACCTATACAAGCGAATAAATATAAATAACAGTAGTTGTACGACATATATATAATACATGCATACATATGTACATAAGTCTGTATGTATGGGTGTATATGTACACATATACATATGTCATACAGACAACCATGGTTGGCATATCTAAAATTTATCACCGTTATTCTGTATTGTGTTGTTTGTTTACGTTTCTGTTATTTCTTCATATTTTTTTTTGCTGTTATGGAGAAGGTTCTAAAAATGTGTAAAAAAAGGACAACAAAAAACAGAAAAAACTCTTGCAATTCTTTAATTCCTTTTAAAGACCCAATTGGTAAAATTTAGAAACTGAAAAGTCAAGCGAAAGTAAAAACATGGAACTTAATGGAATACATGGAAAAATATACCAATTGTATACGATTTGATGTTCATCGGATCCTACTTGAAGTGCCAGAAACATATTTTTTGTATGGAATTGATAAGACTACAAATAAAATGGAAATGAAAATAATAACTTAACCAAAGTTAAGTTATTTGTTATGGTTTTTCATTAAAGTGGTGAATTTTCCAATACATAGTAACAATTAAGATTATGCGCAGTTGGCTGTTTTTAGTAAAGAGTAAAAATGAAGAGAGGTAGATTAAAAAAATAAGGAAAAAGATTTATTATTTGAAAATATTCGGATATTAAGCAGTGGACAACAGATAAAGTCTCATTTGAAATTTAACAAGCACATCCCATGTGTCAAGTTTTAATGGAACATTAAAAAAATTTAATGTTATCTAATTTTTACTTGAAAACTGGTAAATATCTTAATAGAACTCATCATTACTATTGCTTTTGGATTTTTTTTCCTCCTTATCAAAGTAACAAAATAAATTTAAATACTTTTCCACATACGATAATGTCCATTGAAGAATGCCACAGAAAATTTAGAAAACAGAAAAAGCACTTTATTGGTTGACATTAAGCTTGTTTCTTCAAATCATTGAAATTATAGTAACCAGCATACTATGATAAATCTCTGCGTTGGAAGGTAGGCAGCTTGATGGTGTCTATCGGCACACATCTAAGCCATCAAATAGGCTTGTTGTGCGCTTTTTCTAGGACGGCTGTGTCTTGTATAAACTTCCTTAGCTTCCGTCTTTTCCAAAATATTGGGGTCTAGAGCTTACGAAAGCTAGTATATGACATAAACAGTGTTTCATCGTTTAGATATCTTCATTCATACATACATACATACGTACATAATTGGTCATTGCAACCCTCCAGTCAAGATTGCGACCTAGTTGCTCACATCACTTATGTTGTGTGTATTAATTGTATAAATAAATGGCGGGACCAACAGTCGAATCGTGGCAATTTTATTTGCTCTCAGAGTTTTTGCTAGAAATCTGCCGAGAAGAAGCCGCCGAAGAAATATTTTTCACATTTCGTTTTGTTGGAGATGTCTAACCAGGGATTGAACCGTGGCCTTTACGTCTAATAAGCCAACACATTACCTACTAGACTACAGCGACTTCGACGATGTCTTCATTGCATGCTCTGTATTCTACAGCGCCAATGCTGTTTAGGTGCAAGACGGAGTGTTTTAATCATTTTTCCACAAATATTACAAAATATATACACTAAATTAAAGGTATTCAAATAGTTTAACTAATAAAAAAAAAAAAATATTTCACTATCTCCCAAATTCTTAAAAAAAATGTAAAATAAAGGCCTGGAAAAATAATAGGGACACTTAAATTTTTCAATATATTCTTATATTTTTAATTATTTTTCCATAAATATTACAAAATATATACACTAAATTAAAGGTATTCAAATAGTTTAACTAATAAAATAAAAATATTTGACTAGCTCTGCAAAATTTTTAAAAAAAATGTAAAATAAAGGCCTGGAAAAATAATAGGGACACTTAAATTTTTCAATATATTCTTATATTTTTAATTATTTTTCCATAAATATTACAAAATATATACACTAAATTAAAGGTATTCAAATAGTTTAACTAATAAAATAAAAATATTTGACTAGCTCTGCAAAATTCTTAAAAAAAAAATGTAAAATAAAGGCCTGGAAAAATAATAGGGACACTTAAATTTTTCAATATATTCTTATATTTTTAATTATTTTTCCATAAATATTACAAAATATATACATTAAATTAAAGGTATTCAAATAGTTTAACTAATAAAATAAAAATATTTGACTAGCTCTGCAAAATTCTTAAAAAAATGTAAAATAAAGGCCTGGAAAAATAATAGGGACACTTAAATTTTTCAATATATTCTTATATTTTTAATTATTATTCCATAAATATTACAAAACATATACACTAAATTAAAGGTATTCAAATAGTTTAACTAATAAAATAAAAATATTTGACTAGCTCTGCAAAATTCTTAAAAAAAATGTAAAATAAAGGCCTGGAAAAATAATAGGGACACTTAAATTTTTCAATATATTCTTATATTTTTAATTATTTTTCCATAAATATTACAAAATATATACACTAAATTAAACGTATTCAAATAGTTTAACTAATAAAAAAAAAATATTTCACTAGCTCTGCCAAATTCTTAAAAAAATGTAAAATAAAGGACTGGAAAAATAATAGGGACACTTAAATTTTTCAATATATTCTTATGTTTTTATTTATTTTTCCATAAATATTACAAAATATATACATTAAATTAAAGGTATTCAAATAGTTTAACTAATAAAAAAAAATATTTCACTAGCTCTGCCAAATTCTTAAAAAAAATGTAAAATAAAGGCCTGGAAAAATAATAGGGACACTTAAATTTTTCAATATATTCTTATATTTTTAATTATTTTTCCATAAATATTACAAAATATATACACTAAATTAAAGGTATTCAAATAGTTTAACTAATAACAAAAAAAATATTTCACTAGCTCTGCCAAATTCTTAAAAAATGTAAAATAAAGGCCTGGAAAAATAATAGGGACACTTAAATTTTTCAATATATTCTTATATTTTTAATTATTTTTCCATAAATATTACAAAATATATACACTAAATTAAACGTATTCAAATAGTTTAACTAATAAAAAAAAAAAATATTTCACTAGCTCTGCCAAATTCTTAAAAAAATGTAAAATAAAGGACTGGAAAAATAATAGGGACACTTAAATTTTTCAATATATTCTTATATTTTTAATTATTTTTCCATAAATATTACAAAATATAATTTAATTTAACTAATAAAATAAAAATATTTGACTAGCTCTGAAAAATTCTTAAAAAAAATGTAAAATAAAGGCCTGGAAAAAAAATAGGGACACTTACATTTTTCAATATATTCTTATATTTTTAATTATTTTTCCATAAATATTACAAAATGTATACATTAAATTAAAGGTATTCAAATAGTTTAACTAATAAAATAAAAAATATTTCACTAGCTCTGCAAAATTCTTAAAAAAATGTAAAATAAAGGCCTGGAAAAATAATAGGGACACTTAAATTTTTCAATATATTCTTATATTTTTAATTATTTTTCCATAAATATTACAAAATATATGCACTAAATTAAAGGTATTCAAATAGTTTAACTAATAAAATAAAAAAATTTGACTAGCTCTGCAAAATTCTTAAAAAAATGTAAAATAAAGGCCTGGAAAAATAATAGGGACACTTAAATTTTTCAATATATTCTTATATTTTTAATTATTTTTCCATAAATATTACAAAATATATACACTAAATTAAACGTATTCAAATAGTTTAACTAATAAAAAAAATATTTCACTAGCTCTGCCAAATTCTTAAAAAAATGTAAAATAAAGGACTGGAAAAATAATAGGGACACTTAAATTTTTCAATATATTCTTATATTTTTAATTATTTTTCCATAAATATTACAAAATATAATTTAATTTAACTAATAAAATAAAAATATTTGACTAGCTCTGAAAAATTCTTAAAAAAAATGTAAAATAAAGGCCTGGAAAAAAAATAGGGACACTTACATTTTTCAATATATTCTTATATTTTTAATTATTTTTCCATAAATATTACAAAATGTATACATTAAATTAAAGGTATTCAAATAGTTTAACTAATAAAATAAAAAATATTTCACTAGCTCTGCAAAATTCTTAAAAAAATGTAAAATAAAGGCCTGGAAAAATAATAGGGACACTTAAATTTTTCAATATATTCTTATATTTTTAATTATTTTTCCATAAATATTACAAAATATATGCACTAAATTAAAGGTATTCAAATAGTTTAACTAATAAAATAAAAAAATTTGACTAGCTCTGCAAAATTCTTAAAAAAATGTAAAATAAAGGCCTGGAAAAATAATAGGGACACTTAAATTTTTCAATATATTCTTATATTTTTAATTATTTTTCCATAAATATTACAAAATATATACACTAAATTAAAGGTATTCAAATAGTTTAACTAATAAAATAAAAAAATTTGACTAGCTCTGCAAAATTCTTAAAAAAAATGTAATATAAAGGCCTGGAAAAATAATAGGAACACTTAAATTTTTCAATATATTCTTATATTTTTAATTATTTTTCCATAAATATTACAAAATATATACACTAAATTAAAGGTATTCAAATAGTTTAACTAATAAAATAAAAATATTTGACTAGCTCTGCCAAATTCTTAAAAAAATGTAAAATAAAGGACTGGAAAAATAATAGGGACACTTAAATTTTTCAATATATTCTTATATTTTTAATTATTTTTCCATAAATATTACAAAATATATACACTAAATTAAAGGTATTCAAATAGTTTAACTAATAAAATAAAAATATTTGACTAGCTCTGCAAAATTCTTAAAAAAAAAATGTAAAATAAAGGCCTGGAAAAATAATAGGGACACTTAAATTTTTCAATATATTCTTATATTTTTAATTATTTTTCCATAAATATTACAAAATATATACACTAAATTAAAGGTATTCAAATAGTTTAACTAATAAAATAAAAAAATTTGACTAGCTCTGCAAAATTCTTAAAAAAATGTAAAATAAAGGCCTGGAAAAATAATAGGGACACTTAAATTTTTCAATATATTCTTATATTTTTAATTATTTTTCCATAAATATTAAAAAATATATACACTAAATTAAAGGTATTCAAATAGTTTAACTAATAAAAAAAAAATATTTCACTAGCTCTGCCAAATTCTTAAAAAAATGTAAAATACAGGCCTGGAAAAATAATAGGGACACTTAAATTTTTCAATATATTCTTATATTTTTAATTATTTTTCCATAAATATTACAAAATATATACACTAAATTAAAGGTATTCAAATAGTTTAACTAATAAAAAAAAATATTTCACTAGCTCTGCCAAATTCTTAAAAAATGTAAAATAAAGGCCTGGAAAAATAATAGGGACACTTAAATTTTTCAATATATTCTTATATTTTTAATTATTTTTCCATAAATATTACAAAATATATACACTAAATTAAAGGTATTCAAATAGTTTAACTAATAAAAAAAAATATTTCACTAGCTCTGCCAAATTCTTAAAAAAAATGTAAAATAAAGGCCTGGAAAAATAATAGGGACACTTAAATTTTTCAATATATTCTTATATTTTTAATTATTTTTCCATAAATATTACAAAATATATACACTAAATTAAAGGTATTCAAATAGTTTAACTAATAAAAAAAAATATTTCACTAGCTCTGCCAAATTCTTAAAAAAATGTAAAATAAAGGCCGGAAAAATAATAGGGACACTTAAATTTTTCAATATATTCTTCTATTTTTAATTATTTTTCCATAAATATTACAAAATATATACACTAAATTAAAGGTATTCAAATAGTTTAACTAATAAAAAAAAAATATTTCACTAGCTCCGCCAAATTCTTAAAAAAATGTAAAATAAAGGCCTGGAAAAATAATAGGGACACTTAAATTTTTCAATATATTCTTATATTTTTAATTATTTTTCCATAAATATTAAAAAATATATACACTAAATTAAAGGTAGTCAAATAGTTTAACTAATAAAAAAAAATATTTCACTATCTCCCAAATTCTTAAAAAAAATGTAAAATAAAGGCCTGGAAAAATAATAGGGACACTTAAATTTTTCAATATATTCTTATATATTTAATTATTTTTCCATAAATATTACAAAATTTATACACTAAATTAAAGGTATTCAAATAGTTTAACTAATAAAAAAAATATTTCACTAGCTCCGTCAAATTCTTAAAAAAAATGTAAAATAAAGGCCTGGAAAAATAATAGGGACACTTAAATTTTTCAATATATTCTTATATTTTTAATTATTTTTCCATAAATATTACAAAATATATACACTAAATTAAAGGTAGTCAAATAGTTTAACTAATAAAAAAAAATATTTCACTAGCTCTGCAAAATTCTTAAAAAAATGTAAAATAAAGGCCTGGAAAAATAATAGGGACACTTAAATTTTTCAATATATTCTTATATTTTTAATTATTTTTCCATAAATATTAAAAAATATATACACTAAATTAAAGATAGTCAAATAGTTTAACTAATAAAAAAAAAATATTTGACTAGCTCTGCAAAATTGTTAAAAAAATGTAAAATAAAGGCCTGGAAAAATAATAGGGACACTTAAATTTTTCAATATATTCTTATATTTTTAATTATTTTTCCATAAATATTACAAAATATATACACTAAATTAAAGGTATTCAAATAGTTTAACTAATAAAAAAAAAAATATTTCACTAGCTCTGCCAAATTCTTAAAAAAAATGTAAAATAAAGGACTGGAAAAATAATAGGGACACTTACATTTTTCAATATATTCTTATATTTTTAATTATTTTTCCATAAATATTAAAAAATATATACACTAAATTAAAGGTATTCAAATAGTTTAACTAATAAAAAAAATATTTCACTAGCTCTGCCAAATTCTTAAAAAAATGCAAAATAAAGCCTGGAAAAATAATAGGGACACTTAAATTTTTCAATATAATCTTATATTTTTAATTATTTTTCCATAAATATTACAAAATATATACACTAAATTAAAGGTATTCAAATAGTTTAACTAATAAAAAAAAATATTTCACTAGCTCCGCCAAATTCTTAAAAAAATGTAAAATACAGGCCTGGAAAAATAATAGGGACACCTAAATTTTTCAATATATTCTTATATTTTTAATTATTTTTCCATAAATATTACAAAATATATACACTAAATTAAAGGTATTCAAATAGTTTAACTAATAAATAAAAATATTTGACTAGCTCTACAAAATTCTTAAAAAAAATGTAAAATAAAGGCTTGGAAAAATAATAGGGACACTTAAATTTTTCAATATATTCTTATATTTTTAATTATTTTTCCATAAATATTACAAAATATATACACTAAATTAAAGGTATTCAAATAGTTTAACTAATAAAATAAAAATATTTGACTAGCTCTGCCAAATTCTTAAAAAAATGTAAAATAAAGGCCGGAAAAATAATAGGGACACTTAAATTTTTCAATATATTCTTATATTTTTAATTATTTTTCCATAAATATTACAAAATATATACACTAAATTAAAGGTATTCAAATAGTTTAACTAATAAAAAAAAATATTTCACTAGCTCTGCCAAATTCTTAAAAAATGTAAAATAAAGGCCTGGAAAAATAATAGGGACACTAAAATTTTTCAATATATTCTTATATTTTTAATTATTTTTCCATAAATATTACAAAATATATACACTAAATTAAAGGTATTCAAATAGTTTAACTAATAAAAAAAAATATTTCACTAGCTCTGCCAAATTCTTAAAAAAATGTAAAATAAAGGCCTGGAAAAATAATAGGGACACTTAAATTTTTCAATATATTCTTATACTTTTAATTATTGTTCCATAAATATTACAAAATATATACACTAAATTAAAGGTATTCAAATAGTTTAACTAATAAAAAAAAATATTTCACTAGCTCTGCCAAATTCTTAAAAAAAATGTAAAATAAAGGCCTGGAAAAATAATAGGGACACTTAAATTTTTCAATATATTCTTATATTTTTAATTATTTTTCCATAAATATTACAAAATATATACACTAAATTAAAGGTATTCAAATAGTTTAACTAATAAAAAAAAATATTTCACTAGCTCTGCCAAATTCTTAAAAAAATGTAAAATAAAGGCCGGAAAAATAATAGGGACACTTAAATTTTTCAATATATTCTTATATTTTTAATTATTTTTCCATAAATATTACAAAATATATACACTAAATTAAAGGTATTCAAATAGTTTAACTAATAAAAAAAAATATTTCACTAGCTCCGCCAAATTCTTAAAAAAATGTAAAATAAAGGCCTGGAAAAATAATAGGGACACTTAAATTTTTCAATATATTCTTATATTTTTAATTATTTTTCCATAAATATTACAAAATATATGCACTAAATTAAAGGTATTCAAATAGTTTAACTAATAAAAAAAATATTTCACTAGCTCCGCCAAATTCTTAAAAAAATGTAAAATAAAGGCCTGGAAAAATAATAGGGACACTTAAATTTTTCAATATATTCTTATATTTTTAATTATTTTTCCATAAATATTAAAAAATATATACACTAAATTAAAGGTAGTCAAATAGTTTAACTAATAAAAAAAAATATTTCACTATCTCCCAAATTCTTAAAAAAAATGTAAAATAAAGGCCTGGAAAAATAATAGGGACACTTAAATTTTTTAATTATTTTTCCATAAATATTACAAAATATATACACTAAATTAAAGGTATTCAAATAGTTTAACTAATAAAATAAAAATATTTGACTAGATCTGCAAAATTCTTAAAAAAATGTAAAATAAAGGACTGGAAAAATAATAGGGACACTTAAATTTTTCAATATAATCTTATATTTTTAATTATTTTTCCATAAATATTACAAAATATATACACTAAATTAAAGGTATTCAAATAGTTTAACTAATAAAATTAAAATATTTGACTAGCTCTGCAAAATTCTTAAAAAAAATGTAAAATAAAGGCCTGGAAAAATAATAGGGACACTTAATTTTTCAATATATTCTTATATTTTTAATTATTTTTCCATAAATATTACAAAATTTATACACTAAATTAAAGGTATTCAAATAGTTTAACTAATAAAAAAAATATTTCACTAGCTCCGCCAAATTCTTAAAAAAAATGTAAAATAAAGGCCTGGAAAAATAATAGGGACACTTAAATTTTTCAATATATTCTTATATTTTTAATTATTTTTCCATAAATATTACAAAATATATACACTAAATTAAAGGTATTCAAATAGTTTAACTAATAAAAAAAAAAATATTTCACTAGCTCTGCCAAATTCTTAAAAAAAATGTAAAATAAAGGACTGGAAAAATAATAGGGACACTTAAATTTTTCAATATATTCTTATATTTTTAATTATTTTTCCATAAATATTAAAAAATATATACACTAAATTAAAGGTATTCAAATAGTTTAACTAATAAAACAAAATATTTCACTAGCTCTGCCAAATTCTTAAAAAAATGCAAAATAAAGCCTGGAAAAATAATAGGGACACTTAAATTTTTCAATATAATCTTATATTTTTAATTATTTTTCCATAAATATTACAAAATATATACACTAAATTAAAGGTATTCAAATAGTTTAACTAATAAAATTAAAATATTTGACTAGCTCTGCAAAATTCTTAAAAAAAATGAAATATAAATACATGGAAAAATAATAGGGACACTTAAATTTTTCAATATATTCTTATATTTTTAATAATTTTTCCATAAATATTACAAAATATATACACTAAATTAAAGGTATTCAAATAGTTTAACTAATAAAAAAAAAATATTTCACTATCTCCCAAATTCTTAAAAAAATGTAAAATAAAGGCCTGGAAAAATAATAGGGACACTTAAATTTTTCAATATATTCTTATATTTTTAATTATTTTTCCATAAATATTACAAAATATATACACTAAATTAAAGGTATTTACACTAAATTAAAGGTATTCAAATAGTTTAACTAATAAAAAAAAAAAATATTTCACTAGCTCTGCCAAATTCTTAAAAAATGCAAAATAAAGCCTGGAAAAATAATAGGGACACTTAAATTTTTCAATATAATCTTATATTTTTAATTATTTTTCCATAAATATTACAAAATATATATACTAAATTAAAGGTATTCAAATAGTTTAACTAATAAAATTAAAATATTTGACTAGCTCTGCAAAATTCTTAAAAAAAATGAAAAATAAAGGCATGGAAAAATAATAGGGACACTTAAATTTTTCAATATATTCTTATATTTTTAATAATTTTTCCATAAATATTACAAAATATATACACTAAATTAAAGGTATTCAAATAGTTTAACTAATAAAAAAAAATATTTCACTATCTCCCAAATTCTTAAAAAAAATGTAAAATAAAGGCCTGGAAAAATAATAGGGACACTTAAATTTTTCAATATATTCTTATATTTTTAATTATTTTTCCATAAATATTACAAAATATATACACTAAATTAAAGGTATTCAAATAGTTTAACTAATAAAAAAAAAATATTTCAATAGCTCCGCCAAATTTTTAAAAAAATGTAAAATAAAGGCCTGGAAAAATAATAGGGACACTTAAATTTATCAATATATTCTTATATTTTTAATTATTTTTCCATAAATATTACAAAATATATACACTAAATTAAAGGTATTCAAATAGTTTAACTAATAAAAAAAAAATATTTCACTAGCTCCGCCATATTCTTAAAAAAATGTAAAATAAAGGCCTGGAAAAATAATAGGGACACTTAAATTTTTCAATATATTCTTATATTTTTAATTATTTTTCCATAAATAGTACAAAATACATACATTAAATTAAAGGTATTCAAATAGTTTAACTAATAAAATAAAAATATTTGACTAGCTCTGCAAAATTCATAAAAAAAATGTAAAATAAAGGCCTGGAAAAATAATAGGGACACTTAAATTTTTCAATATATTCTTATATTTTTAATTATTTTTCCATAAATATTACAAAATATATACACTAAATTAAAGGTATTCAAATAGTTTAACTAATAAAAAAAAAATATTTCACTAGCTCCGCCAAATTCTTAAAAAAAATGTAAAATAAAGGCCTGGAAAAATAATAGGGACACTTAAATTTTTCAATATATTCTTATATTTTTAATTATTTTTCCATAAATATTACAAAATATATACACTAAATTAAAGGTATTCAAATAGTTTAACTAATAAAAAAAAAAATATTTCACTAGCTCCGCCAAATTCTTAAAAAAATGTAAAATAAAGGCCTGGAAAAATAATAGGGACACTTAAATTTTTCAATATATTCTTATATTTTTAATTATTTTTCCATAAATATTACAAAATATATACACTAAATTAAAGGTATTCAAATAGTTTAACTAATAAAATAAAAATATTTGACTAGCTTTGCCAAATTCTTAAAAAAAATGTAAAATAAAGGCCTGGAAAAATAATAGGGACACTTAAATTTTTCAATATATTCTTATATTTTTAATTATTTTTCCATAAATATTACAAAATATATACACTAAATTAAAGGTATTCAAATAGTTTAACTAATAAAAAAAAAATATTTCACTAGCTCCGCCAAATTCTTAAAAAAAATGTAAAATAAAGGCCTGGAAAAATAATAGGGACACTTAAATTTTTCAATATATTCTTATATTTTTAATTATTTTTCCATAAATATTACAAAATATATACACTAAATAAAGGTATTCAAATAGTTTAACTAATAAAAAAAAAAATATTTCACTAGCTCCGCCAAATTCTTAAAAAAATGTAAAATAAAGGCCTGGAAAAATAATAGGGACACTTAAATTTTTCAATATATTCTTATATTTTTAATTATTTTTCCATAAATATTACAAAATATATACATTACATTAAAGGTATTCAAATAGTTTAACTAATAAAAAAAAATATTTCACTAGCTCTGCCAAATTCTTAAAAAAAATGTAAAATAAAGGCCTGGAAAAATAATAGGGACACTTAAATTTTTCAATATATTCTTATATTTTTAATTATTTTTCCATAAATATTACAAAATATATATACTAAATTAAAGGTATTCAAATAGTTTAACTAATAAAAAAAAAAATATTTCACTAGCTCCGCCAAATTCTTAAAAAAAATGTAAAATAAAGGCCTGGAAAAATAATAGGGACACTTAAATTTTTCAATATATTCTTATATTTTTAATTATTTTTCCATAAATATTACAAAATATATACACTAAATTAAAGGTATTCAAATAGTTTAACTAATAAAAAAAAAAATATTTCACTAGCTCCGCCAAATTCTTAAAAAAATGTAAAATAAAGGCCTGGAAAAATAATAGGGACACTTAAATTTTTCAATATATTCTTATATTTTTAATTATTTTTCCATAAATATTACAAAATATATACATTACATTAAAGGTATTCAAATAGTTTAACTAATAAAAAAAAATATTTCACTAGCTCTGCCAAATTCTTAAAAAAAATGTAAAATAAAGGCCTGGAAAAATAATAGGGACACTTAAATTTTTCAATATATTCTTATATTTTTAATTATTTTTCCATAAATATTACAAAATATATACACTAAATTAAAGGTATTCAAATAGTTTAACTAATAAAAAAAAAATATTTCACTAGCTCTGCCAAATTCTTAAAAAAAATGTAAAATAAAGGCCTGGAAAAATAATAGGGACACTTAAATTTTTCAATGTATTCTTATATTTTTAATTATTTTTCCATAAATATTACAAAATATATACACTAAATTAAAGGTATTCAAATAGTTTAACTAATAAAAAAAAATATTTCACTAGCTCTGCCAAATTCTTAAAAAAAATGTAAAATAAAGGCCTGGAAAAATAATAGGGACACTTAAATTTTTCAATGTATTCTTATATTTTTAATTATTTTTCCATAAATATTACAAAATATATACACTAAATTAAAGGTATTCAAATAGTTTAACTAATAAAAAAAAAAATATTTGACTAGCTCTGCCAAATTCTTAAAAAAAATGTAAAATATAGGCCTGGAAAAATAATAGGGACACTTAAATTTTTCAATATATTCTTATATTTTTAATTATTTTTCCATAAATATTACAAAATATATACACTAAATTAAAGGTATTCAAATAGTTTAACTAATAAAAAAAATTTTTCAATAGCTCTGCCAAATTCTTAAAAAAAATGTAAAATAAATGCCTGGAAAAATAATAGGGACACTTAAATTTTTCAATATATTCTTATATTTTTAATTATTTTTCCATAAATATTACAAAATATATATACTAAATTAAAGGTATTCAAATAGTTTAACTAATAAAAAAAAATATTTCACTAGCTCTGCCAAATTCTTAGAAAAAATTTAAAATAAAGGCCTGGAAAAATAATAGGGACACTTAAATTTTTCAATATATTCTTATATTTTTAATTATTTTTCCATAAATATTACAAAATATATACACTAAATTAAAGGTATTCAAATAGTTTAACTAATAAAAAAAATTTTTCAATAGCTCTGCCAAATTCTTAAAAAAAATGTAAAATAAATGCCTGGAAAAATAATAGGGACACTTAAATTTTTCAATATATTCTTATATTTTTAATTATTTTTCCATAAATATTACAAAATATATATACTAAATTAAAGGTATTCAAATAGTTTAACTAATAAATTAAAAATATTTGACTCGCTCTGCAAAATTCTTAAAAAAAGTGTAAAATAAACCCCTGGAAAAATAATAGGGACACTTAAATTTTTCAATATATTCTTATATTTTTAATTATTTTTCCATAAATATTACAAAATATATATACTAAATTAAAGGTATTCAAATAGTTTAACTAATAAAAAAAAAATTATTTGACTAGCTCTGCCAAATTCTTAAAAAAAATGTAAAATATAGGCCTGGAAAAATAATAGGGACACTTAAATTTTTCAATATATTCTTATATTTTTAATTATTTTTCCATAAATATTACAAAATATATACACTAAATTAAAGGTATTCAAATAGTTTAACTAATAAAAAAAAATATTTGACTAGCTCTGCCAAATTCTTAAAAAAAATGTAAAATAAAGGCCTGGAAAAATAATAGGGACACTTAAATTTTTCAATATATTCTTATATTTTTATTTATTTTTTCATAAATATTACAAAATATATACACTAAATTAAAGGTATTCAAATAGTTTAACTAATAAAAAAAAATATTTCACTAGCTCTGCCAAATTCTTAAAAAAAAATGTAAAATAAAGGCCTGGAAAAATAATAGGGACACTTAAATTTTTCAATATATTCTTATATTTTTAATTATTTTTCCATAAATATTACAAAATATATACACTAAATTAAAGGTATTCAAATAGTTTAACTAATAAAAAAAAAATTTCACTAGCTCTGCCAAATTCTTAAAAAAAATGTAAAATAAAGGCCTGGAAAAATAATAGGGACACTTAAATTTTTCAATATATTCTTATATTTTTAATTATTTTTCCAAAAATATTACAAAATATATACATTAAAATAAAGGTATTCAAATAGTTTAACTAATAAAATAAAAATATTTCACTAGCTCTGCCAAGTTCTTAAAAAAATGTAAAATAAAGGCCTGGAAAAATAATAGGGACACTTAAATTTTTCAATATATTCTTATATTTTTAATTATTTTTCCAAAAATATTACAAAATATATACATTAAAATAAAGGTATTCAAATAGTTTAACTAATAAAATAAAAATATTTCACTAGCTCTGCCAAATTCTTAAAAAAAATTTAAAATTAAGGCCTGGAAAAATAATAGGGACACTTAAATTTTTCAATATATTCTTATATTTTTAATTATTTTTCCAAAAATATTACAAAATATATACACTAAATTAAAGGTATTCAAATAGTTTAACTAATAAAAAAAAATATTTCACTAGCTCTGCCAAATTCTCAAAAAAAATGTAAAATAAAGGCCTGGAAAAATAATAGGGACACTTAAATTTTTCAATATATTCTTATATTTTTAATTATTTTTCCGAAAATATTACAAAATATATACATTAAATTAAAGGTATTCAAATAGTTTAACTAATAAAATAAAAATATTTGACTAGCTCTTCAAAATTCTTAAAAAAAATTTAAAATAAAGGCCTGGAAAAATAATAGGGACACTTAAATTTTTGAATATATTCTTATATTTTTAATTATTTTTCCATAAATATTACAAAATATATATACTAAATTAAAGGTATTCAAATAGTTTAACTAATAAAAAAAAATATTTGACTAGCTCTGCCAAATTCTTAAAAAAAATTTAAAATAAAGGCCTGGAAAAATAATAGGGACACTTAAATTTTTCAATATATTCTTATATTTTTAATTATTTTTCCATAAATATTACAAAATATATATACTAAATTAAAGGTATTCAAATAGTTTAACTAATAAAATAAAAATATTTGACTAGCTCTACAAAATTCTTAAAAAAAATGTAAAATAAAGGCTTGGAAAAATAATAGGGACACTTAAATTTTTCAATATATTCTTATATTTTTAATTATTTTTCCATAAATATTACAAAATATATATACTAAATTAAAGGTATTCAAATAGTTTAACTAATAAAAAAAAAATATTTGACTAGCTCTGCCAAATTCTTAAAAAAAATGTAAAATATAGGCCTGGAAAAATAATAGGGACACTTACATTTTTCAATATATTCTTATATTTTTAATTATTTTTCCATAAATATTGCAAAATATATATACTAAATTAAAGGTATTCAAATAGTTTAACTAATAAAATAAAAATTTTTGACTAGCTCTTCAAAATTCTTAAAATAAATGTAAAATAAAGGCCTGGAAAAATAATAGGGACACTTAAATTTTTCAATATATTCTTATATTTTTAATTATTTTTCCATAAATATTACAAAATATATATACTAAATTAAAGGTATTCAAATAGTTTAACTAATAAAAAAAAATATTTGACTAGCTCTGCCAAATTCTTAAAAAAAATGTAAAATAAAGGCCTGGAAAAATAATAGGGACACTTAAATTTTTCAATATATTCTTATATTTTTAATTATTTTTCCATAAATATTACAAAATATATACACTAAATTAAAGGTATTCAAATAGTTTAACTAATAAAATAAAAATATTTGACTAGCTCTGCAAAATTCTTAAAAAAAATGTAAAATAAAGGCCTGGAAAAATAATAGGGACACTTAAATTTTTCAATATATTCTTATATTTTTAATTATTTTTCCATAAATATTACAAAGTATATACATTAAATTAAAGGTATTCAAATAGTTTAACTAATAAAAAAAAATATTTCACTAGCTCCGCCAAATTCTTAAAAAAATGTAAAATAAAGGCCTGGAAAAATAATAGGGACACTTAAATTTTTCAATATATTCTTATATTTTTAATTATTTTTCCATAAATATTACAAAATATATACACTAAATTAAAGGTATTCAAATAGTTTAACTAATAAAAAAAAATATTTCACTAGCTCTGCAAAATTCTTAAAAAAATGTAAAATAAAGGCCTAGAAAAATAATAGGGACACTTAAATTTTTCAATATATTCTTATATTTTTAATTATTTTTCCATAAATATTACAAAATATATACACTAAATTAAAGGTATTCAAATAATTTAACTAATAAAAAAAAATATTTCACTAGCTCCGCCAAATTCTTAAAAAAATGTAAAATAAAGGCCTGGAAAAATAATAGGGACACTTAAATTTTTCAATATATTCTTATATTTTTAATTATTTTTCCATAAATATTACAAAATATATACACTAAATTAAAGGTATTCAAATAATTTAACTAATAAAAAAAATATTTCACTAGCTCCGCCAAATTCTTAAAAAAAATGTAAAATAAAGGCCTGGAAAAATAATAGGGACACTTAAATTTTTCAATATATTCTTATATTTTTAATTATTTTTCCATAAATATTACAAAGTATATACACTAAATTAAAGGTATTCAAATAGTTTAACTAATAAAAAAAAAATATTTCACTAGCTCCGCCAAATTCTTAAAAAAATGTAAAATAAAGGCCTGGAAAAATAATAGGGACACTTAAATTTTTCAATATATTCTTATATTTTTAATTATTTTTCCATAAATATTACAAAATATATACACTAAATTAAAGGTATTCAAATAGTTTAACTAATAAAAAAAAATATTTCACTAGCTCCGCTAAATTCTTAAAAAAATGTAAAATAAAGGCCTGGAAAAATAATAGGGACACTTAAATTTTTCAATATATTCTTATAATTTTAATTATTTTTCCATAAATATTACAAAATATATACATTAAATTAAAGGTATTCAAATAGTTTAACTAATGAAATAAAAATATTTGACCAGCTCTGCAAAATTCTTAAAAAAATGTAAAATAAAGGCCTGGAAAAATAATAGGGACACTTAAATTTTTCAATATATTCTTATATTTTTAATTATTTTTCCATAAATATTACAAAATATATATACAAAATTAAAGGTATTCAAATAGTTTAACTAATAAAAAAAAATTTTTTCAATAGCTCTGCCAAATTCTTAAAAAAAATGTAAAATACAGGCCTGGAAAAATAATAGGGACACTTAAATTTTTCAATATATTCTTATATTTTTAATTATTTTTCCATAAATATTACAAAATATATACACTAAATTAAAGGTATTCAAATAGTTTAACTAATAAAATAAAAATATTTGACTAGCTCTGCAAAATTCTTAAAAAAAATGTAAAATAAAGGCCTGGAAAAATAATAGGGACACTTAAATTTTTCTATATATTCTTATATTTTTAATTATTTTTCCATAAATATTACAAAGTATATACACTAAATTAAAGGTATTCAAATAGTTTAACTAATAAAAAAAAATATTTCACTAGCTCCGCCAAATTCTTAAAAAAATGTAAAATAAAGGCCTGGAAAAATAATAGGGACACTTAAATTTTTCAATATATTCTTATATTTTTAATTATTTTTCCATAAATATTACAAAATATATACACTAAATTAAAGGTATTCAAATAGTTTAACTAATAAAAAAAAATATTTCACTAGCTCTGCAAAATTCTTAAAAAAATGTAAAATAAAGGCCTGGAAAAATAATAGGGACACTTAAATTTTTCTATATATTCTTATATTTTTAATTATTTTTCCATAAATATTACAAAATATATACACTAAATTAAAGGTATTCAAATAATTTAACTAATAAAAAAAAATATTTCACTAGCTCCGCCAAATTCTTAAAAAAATGTAAAATAAAGGCCTGGAAAAATAATAGGGACACTTAAATTTTTCAATATATTCTTATATTTTTAATTATTTTTCCATAAATATTACAAAATATATACACTAAATTAAAGGTATTCAAATAATTTAACTAATAAAAAAAATATTTCATTAGCTCCGCCAAATTCTTAAAAAAAATGTAAAATAAAGGCCTGGAAAAATAATAGGGACACTTAAATTTTTCAATATATTCTTATATTTTTAATTATTTTTCCATAAATATTACAAAGTATATACACTAAATTAAAGGTATTCAAATAGTTTAACTAATAAAAAAAAATATTTCACTAGCTCCGCCAAATTCTTAAAAAAATGTAAAATAAAGGCCTGGAAAAATAATAGGGACACTTAAATTTTTCAATATATTCTTATATTTTTAATTATTTTTCCATAAATATTACAAAATATATACACTAAATTAAAGGTATTCAAATAGTTTAACTAATAAAAAAAAATATTTCACTAGCTCTGCAAAATTCTTAAAAAAATGTAAAATAAAGGCCTGGAAAAATAATAGGGACACTTAAATTTTTCAATATATTCTTATATTTTTAATTATTTTTCCATAAATATTACAAAATATATATACTAAATTAAAGGTATTCAAATAGTTTAACTAATAAAAAAAAAATATTTCACTAGCTCTGCAAAATTCTTAAAAAAATGTAAAATAAAGGCCTGGAAAAATAATAGGGACACTTAAATTTTTCAATATATTCTTATATTTTTAATTATTTTTCCATAAATATTACAAAATATATACACTAAATTAAAGGTATTCAAATAATTTAACTAATAAAAAAAAAATATTTCACTAGCTCCGCCAAATTCTTAAAAAAATGTAAAATAAAGGCCTGGAAAAATAATAGGGACACTTAAATTTTTCAATATATTCTTATATTTTTAATTATTTTTCTATAAATATTACAAAATATATACACTAAATTAAAGGTATTCAAATAATTTAACTAATAAAAAAAAATTTTTCACTAGCTCCGCCAAATTCTTAAAAAAAATGTAAAATAAAGGCCTGGAAAAATAATAGGGACACTTAAATTTTTCAATATATTCTTATATTTTTAATTATTTTT
This sequence comes from Sarcophaga caerulescens, assembly GCA_927399465.1. Taxonomy (NCBI): domain Eukaryota; kingdom Metazoa; phylum Arthropoda; class Insecta; order Diptera; family Sarcophagidae; genus Sarcophaga; species Sarcophaga caerulescens. Next base: position 134,774,344 of record OV656872.1, on the reverse strand, counting down.
CCATAAATATTACAAAATATATACACTAAATTAAAGGTATTCAAATAGTTTAACTAATAAAAAAAAATATTTCACTAGCTCTGCAAAATTCTTAAAAAAATGTAAAATAAAGGCCTGGAAAAATAATAGGGACACTTACATTTTTCAATATATTCTTATATTTTTAATTATTTTTCCATAAATATTACAAAATATATATACTAAATTAAAGGTATTCAAATAGTTTAACTAATAAAATTAAAATATTTGACTAGCTCTGCAAAATTCTTAAAAAAAATGTAAAATAAAGGCCTGGAAAAATAATAGGGACACTTAAATTTTTCAATATATTCTTATATTTTTAATTATTTTTCCATAAATATTACAAAATATATATACTAAATTAAAGGTATTCAAATAGTTTAACTAATAAAAAAAAATTTTTCAATAGCTCTGCCAAATTCTTAAAAAAAATGTAAAATAAAGGCCTGGAAAAATAATAGGGACACTTAAATTTTTCAATATATTCTTATATTTTTAATTATTTTTCCATAAATATTACAAAATATATACACTAAATTAAAGGTATTCAAATAGTTTAACTAATAAAAAAAAATATTTCACTAGCTCCGCTAAATTCTTAAAAAAATTTAAAATAAAGGCCTGGAAAAATAATAGGGACACTTAAATTTTTCAATATATTCTTATATTTTTAATTATTTTTCCATAAATATTACAAAATATATACACTAAATTAAAGGTATTCAAATAATTTAACTAATAAAAAAAAAATATTTCACTAGCTCCGCCAAATTCTTAAAAAAATGTAAAATAAAGGCCTGGAAAAATAATAGGGACACTTAAATTTTTCAATATATTCTTATATTTTTAATTATTTTTCCATAAATATTACAAAATATATACACTAAATTAAAGGTATTCAAATAATTTAACTAATAAAAAAAAATATTTCACTAGCTCCGCCAAATTCTTAAAAAAAATGTAAAATAAAGGCCTGGAAAAATAATAGGGACACTTAAATTTTTCAATATATTCTTATATTTTTAATTATTTTTCCATAAATATTACAAAGTATATACACTAAATTAAAGGTATTCAAATAGTTTAACTAATAAAAAAAAATATTTCACTAGCTCCGCCAAATTCTTAAAAAAATGTAAAATAAAGGCCTGGAAAAATAATAGGGACACTTAAATTTTTCAATATATTCTTATATTTTTAATTATTTTTCCATAAATATTACAAAATATATACACTAAATTAAAGGTATTCAAATAATTTAACTAATAAAAAAAAAATATTTCACTAGCTCCGCCAAATTCTTAAAAAAATGTAAAACAAAGGCCTGGAAAAATAATAGGGACACTTAAATTTTTCAATATATTCTTATATTTTTAATTATTTTTCCATAAATATTACAAAATATATACACTAAATTAAAGGTATTCAAATAATTTAACTAATAAAAAAAAATATTTCACTAGCTCCGCCAAATTCTTAAAAAAAATGTAAAATAAAGGCCTGGAAAAATAATAGGGACACTTAAATTTTTCAATATATTCTTATATTTTTAATTATTTTTCCATAAATATTACAAAGTATATACACTAAATTAAAGGTATTCAAATAGTTTAACTAATAAAAAAAAATATTTCACTAGCTCCGCCAAATTCTTAAAAAAATGTAAAATAAAGGCCTGGAAAAATAATAGGGACACTTAAATTTTTCAATATATTCTTATATTTTTAATTATTTTTCCATAAATATTACAAAATATATACACTAAATTAAAGGTATTCAAATAGTTTAACTAATAAAAAAAAATATTTCACTAGCTCCGCTAAATTCTTAAAAAAATGTAAAATAAAGGCCTGGAAAAATAATAGGGACACTTAAATTTTTCAATATATTCTTATAATTTTAATTATTTTTCCATAAATATTACAAAATATATACATTAAATTAAAGGTATTCAAATAGTTTAACTAATGAAATAAAAATATTTGACCAGCTCTGCAAAATTCTTAAAAAAATGTAAAATAAAGGCCTGGAAAAATAATAGGGACACTTAAATTTTTCAATATATTCTTATATTTTTAATTATTTTTCCATAAATATTACAAAATATATATACAAAATTAAAGGTATTCAAATAGTTTAACTAATAAAAAAAAATTTTTTCAATAGCTCTGCCAAATTCTTAAAAAAAATGTAAAATAAAGGCCTGGAAAAATAATAGGGACACTTAAATTTTTCAATATATTCTTATATTTTTAATTATTTTTCCATAAATATTACAAAATATATACACTAAATTAAAGGTATTTAAATAGTTTAACTAATAAAATAAAAATATTTGACTAGCTCTGCAAAATTCTTAAAAAAAATGTAAAATAAAGGCCTGGAAAAATAATAGGGACACTTAAATTTTTCAATATATTCTTATATTTTTAATTATTTTTCCATAAATATTACAAAGTATATACACTAAATTAAAGGTATTCAAATAGTTTAACTAATAAAAAAAAATATTTCACTAGCTCCGCCAAATTCTTAAAAAAATGTAAAATAAAGGCCTGGAAAAATAATAGGGACACTTAAATTTTTCAATATATTCTTATATTTTTAATTATTTTTCCATAAATATTACAAAATATATACACTAAATTAAAGGTATTCAAATAGTTTAACTAATAAAAAAAATATTTCACTAGCTCTGCAAAATTCTTAAAAAAATGTAAAATAAAGGCCTGGAAAAATAATAGGGACACTTAAATTTTTCAATATATTCTTATATTTTTAATTATTTTTCCATAAATATTACAAAATATATACACTAAATTAAAGGTATTCAAATAATTTAACTAATAAAAAAAAATATTTCACTAGCTCCGCCAAATTCTTAAAAAAATGTAAAATAAAGGCCTGGAAAAATAATAGGGACACTTAAATTTTTCAATATATTCTTATATTTTTAATTATTTTTCCATAAATATTACAAAATATATACACTAAATTAAAGGTATTCAAATAATTTAACTAATAAAAAAAATATTTCACTAGCTCCGCCAAATTCTTAAAAAAAATGTAAAATAAAGGCCTGGAAAAATAATAGGGACACTTAAATTTTTCAATATATTCTTATATTTTTAATTATTTTTCCATAAATATTACAAAGTATATACACTAAATTAAAGGTATTCAAATAGTTTAACTAATAAAAAAAAATATTTCACTAGCTCCGCCAAATTCTTAAAAAAATGTAAAATAAAGGCCTGGAAAAATAATAGGGACACTTAAATTTTTCAATATATTCTTATATTTTTAATTATTTTTCCATAAATATTACAAAATATATACACTAAATTAAAGGTATTCAAATAGTTTAACTAATAAAAAAAAATATTTCACTAGCTCTGCAAAATTCTTAAAAAAATGTAAAATAAAGGCCTGGAAAAATAATAGGGACACTTAAATTTTTCAATATATTCTTATATTTTTAATTATTTTTCCATAAATATTACAAAATATATACACTAAATTAAAGGTATTCAAATAGTTTAACTAATAAAAAAAAAATATTTCACTAGCTCCGCCAAATTCTTAAAAAAATGTAAAATAAAGGCCTGGAAAAATAATAGGGACACTTAAATTTTTCAATATATTCTTATATTTTTAATTATTTTTCCATAAATATTACAAAATATATACACTAAATTAAAGGTATTCAAATAATTTAACTAATAAAAAAAAATTTTTCACTAGCTCCGCCAAATTCTTAAAAAAAATGTAAAATAAAGGCCTGGAAAAATAATAGGGACACTTAAATTTTTCAATATATTCTTATATTTTTAATTATTTGTCCATAAATATTACAAAATATATACACTAAATTAAAGGTATTCAAATAGTTTAACTAATAAAAAAAAATATTTCACTAGCTCTGCAAAATTCTTAAAAAAATGTAAAATAAAGGCCTGGAAAAATAATAGGGACACTTACATTTTTCAATATATTCTTATATTTTTAATTATTTTTCCATAAATATTACAAAATATATATACTAAATTAAAGGTATTCAAATAGTTTAACTAATAAAATTAAAATATTTGACTAGCTCTGCAAAATTCTTAAAAAAAATGTAAAATAAAGGCCTGGAAAAATAATAGGGACACTTAAATTTTTCAATATATTCTTATATTTTTAATTATTTTTCCATAAATATTACAAAATATATATACTAAATTAAAGGTATTCAAATAGTTTAACTAATAAAAAAAAATTTTTCAATAGCTCTGCCAAATTCTTAAAAAAAATGTAAAATAAAGGCCTGGAAAAATAATAGGGACACTTAAATTTTTCAATATATTCTTATATTTTTAATTATTTTTCCATAAATATTACAAAATATATACACTAAATTAAAGGTATTCAAATAGTTTAACTAATAAAAAAAATATTTCACTAGCTCCGCTAAATTCTTAAAAAAATTTAAAATAAAGGCCTGGAAAAATAATAGGGACACTTACATTTTTCAATATATTCTTATATTTTTAATTATTTTTCCATAAATATTATAAAATATATACATTAAATTAAAGGTATTCAAATAGTTTAACTAATGAAATAAAAATATTTGACCAGCTCTGCAAAATTCTTAAAAAAATGTAAAATAAAGGCCTGGAAAAATAATAGGGACACTTAAATTTTTCAATATATTCTTATATTTTTAATTATTTTTCCATAAATATTACAAAATATATGCACTAAATTAAAGGTATTCAAATAGTTTAACTAATAAAAAAAAATATTTCACTATTTCCCAAATTCTTAAAAAAAATGTAAAATAAAGGCCTGGAAAAATAATAGGGACACTTAAATTTTTCAATATATTCTTATATTTTTAATTATTTTTCCATAAATATTACAAAATATATATACTAAATTAAAGGTATTCAAATAGTTTAACTAATAAAATAAAAATTTTTGACTAGCTCCGCCAAATTCTTAAAAAAATGTAAAATAAAGGCCTGGAAAAATAATAGGGACACTTAAATTTTTCAATATATTCTTATATTTTTAATTATTTTTCCATAAATATTACAAAATATATACACTAAATTAAAGGTATTCAAATAGTTTAACTAATAAAAAAAAATATTTCACTAGCTCCGCTAAATTCTTAAAAAAATGTAAAATAAAGGCCTGGAAAAATAATAGGGACACTTAAATTTTTCAATATATTCTTATAATTTTAATTATTTTTCCATAAATATTACAAAATATATACATTAAATTAAAGGTATTCAAATAGTTTAACTAATGAAATAAAAATATTTGACCAGCTCTGCAAAATTCTTAAAAAAATGTAAAATAAAGGCCTGGAAAAATAATAGGGACACTTAAATTTTTCAATATATTTTTATATTTTTAATTATTTTTCCATAAATATTACAAAATATATATACAAAATTAAAGGTATTCAAATAGTTTAACTAATAAAAAAAAATTTTTTCAATAGCTCTGCCAAATTCTTAAAAAAAATGTAAAATAAAGGCCTGGAAAAATAATAGGGACACTTAAATTTTTCAATATATTCTTATATTTTTAATTATTTTTCCATAAATATTACAAAATATATACACTAAATTAAAGGTATTTAAATAGTTTAACTAATAAAATAAAAATATTTGACTAGCTCTGCAAAATTCTTAAAAAAAATGTAAAATAAAGGCCTGGAAAAATAATAGGGACACTTAAATTTTTCAATATATTCTTATATTTTTAATTATTTTTCCATAAATATTACAAAGTATATACACTAAATTAAAGGTATTCAAATAGTTTAACTAATAAAAAAAAATATTTCACTAGCTCCGCCAAATTCTTAAAAAAATGTAAAATAAAGGCCTGGAAAAATAATAGGGACACTTAAATTTTTCAATATATTCTTATATTTTTAATTATTTTTCCATAAATATTACAAAATATATACACTAAATTAAAGGTATTCAAATAGTTTAACTAATAAAAAAAAATATTTCACTAGCTCTGCAAAATTCTTAAAAAAATGTAAAATAAAGGCCTAGAAAAATAATAGGGACACTTAAATTTTTCAATATATTCTTATATTTTTAATTATTTTTCCATAAATATTACAAAATATATACACTAAATTAAAGGTATTCAAATAATTTAACTAATAAAAAAAAATATTTCACTAGCTCCGCCAAATTCTTAAAAAAATGTAAAATAAAGGCCTGGAAAAATAATAGGGACACTTAAATTTTTCAATATATTCTTATATTTTTAATTATTTTTCCATAAATATTACAAAATATATATACTAAATTAAAGGTATTCAAATAGTTTAACTAATAAAAAAAAATTTTTCAATAGCTCTGCCAAATTCTTAAAAAAAATGTAAAATAAAGGCCTGGAAAAATAATAGGGACACTTAAATTTTTCAATATATTCTTATATTTTTAATTATTTTTCCATAAATATTACAAAATATATACACTAAATTAAAGGTATTCAAATAGTTTAACTAATAAAAAAAAATATTTCACTAGCTCCGCTAAATTCTTAAAAAAATGTAAAATAAAGGCCTGGAAAAATAATAGGGACACTTAAATTTTTCAATATATTCTTATAATTTTAATTATTTTTCCATAAATATTACAAAATATATACATTAAATTAAAGGTATTCAAATAGTTTAACTAATGAAATAAAAATAATTGACCAGCTCTGCAAAATTCTTAAAAAAATGTAAAATAAAGGCCTGGAAAAATAATAGGGACAGTTAAATTTTTCAATATATTCTTATATTTTTAATTATTTTTCCATAAATATTACAAAATATATGCACTAAATTAAAGGTATTCAAATAGTTTAACTAATAAAAAAAAATTTTTTCAATAGCTCTGCCAAATTCTTAAAAAAAAATGTAAAATAAAGGCCTGGAAAAATAATAGGGACACTTAAATTTTTCAATATATTCTTATATTTTTAATTATTTTTCCATAAATATTACAAAATATATACACTAAATTAAAGGTATTCAAATAGTTTAACTAATAAAATAAAAATATTTGACTAGCTCTGCAAAATTCTTAAAAAAAATGTAAAATAAAGGCCTGGAAAAATAATAGGGACACTTAAATTTTTCAATATATTCTTATATTTTTAATTATTTTTCCATAAATATTACAAAGTATATACACTAAAATAAAGGTATTCAAATAGTTTAACTAATAAAAAAAAATATTTCACTAGCTCCGCCAAATTCTTAAAAAAATGTAAAATAAAGGCCTGGAAAAATAATAGGGACACTTAAATTTTTCAATATATTCTTATATTTTTAATTATTTTTCCATAAATATTACAAAATATATACACTAAATTAAAGGTATTCAAATAGTTTAACTAATAAAAAAAAATATTTCACTAGCTCTGCAAAATTCTTAAAAAAATGTAAAATAAAGGCCTGGAAAAATAATAGGGACACTTAAATTTTTCAATATATTCTTATATTTTTAATTATTTTTCCATCAATATTACAAAATATATACACTAAATTAAAGGTATTCAAATAATTTAACTAATAAAAAAAAAATATTTCACTAGCTCCGCCAAATTCTTAAAAAAATGTAAAATAAAGGCCTGGAAAAATAATAGGGACACTTAAATTTTTCAATATATTCTTATATTTTTAATTATTTTTCCATAAATATTACAAAATATATACACTAAATTAAAGGTATTCAAATAATTTAACTAATAAAAAAAATATTTCACTAGCTCCGCCAAATTCTTAAAAAAAATGTAAAATAAAGGCCTGGAAAAATAATAGGGACACTTAAATTTTTCAATATATTCTTATATTTTTAATTATTTTTCCATAAATATTACAAAGTATATACACTAAATTAAAGGTATTCAAATAGTTTAACTAATAAAAAAAAATATTTCACTAGCTCCGCCAAATTCTTAAAAAAATGTAAAATAAAGGCCTGGAAAAATAATAGGGACACTTAAATTTTTCAATATATTCTTATATTTTTAATTATTTTTCCATAAATATTACAAAATATATACACTAAATTAAAGGTATTCAAATAGTTTAACTAATAAAAAAAAATATTTCACTAGCTCTGCAAAATTCTTAAAAACATGTAAAATAAAGGCCTGGAAAAATAATAGGGACACTTAAATTTTTCAATATAATCTTATATTTTTAATTATTTTTCCATAAATATTACAAAATATATATACTAAATTAAAGGTATTCAAATAGTTTAACTAATAAAAAAAAATATTTCACTAGCTCTGCAAAATTCTTAAAAAAATGTAAAATAAAGGCCTGGAAAAATAATAGGGACACTTAAATTTTTCAATATATTCTTATATTTTTAATTATTTTTCCATAAATATTACAAAATATATACACTAAATTAAAGGTATTCAAATAGTTTAACTAATAAAAAAAAATATTTCACTAGCTCTGCAAAATTCTTAAAAAAATGTAAAATAAAGGCCTGGAAAAATAATAGGGACACTTACATTTTTCAATATATTCTTATATTTTTAATTATTTTTCCATAAATATTACAAAATATATATACTAAATTAAAGGTATTCAAATAGTTTAACTAATAAAATTAAAATATTTGACTAGCTCTGCAAAATTCTTAAAAAAAATGTAAAATAAAGGCCTGGAAAAATAATAGGGACACTTAAATTTTTCAATATATTCTTATATTTTTAATTATTTTTCCATAAATATTACAAAATATATATACAAAATTAAAGGTATTCAAATAGTTTAACTAATAAAAAAAAATTTTTTCAATAGCTCTACCAAATTCTTAAAAAAAATGTAAAATAAAGGCCTGGAAAAATAATAGGGACAACTAAATTTTTCAATATATTCTTATATTTTTAATTATTTTTCCATAAATATTACAAAATATATGCACTAAATTAAAGGTATTCAAATAGTTTAACTAATAAAAAAAAAATATTTCACTATTTCCCAAATTCTTAAAAAAAATGTAAAATAAAGGCCTGGAAAAATAATAGGGACACTTAAATTTTTCAATATATTCTTATATTTTTAATTATTTTTCCACAAATATTATAAAATATATACATTAAATTAAAGGTATTCAAATAGTTTAACTAATGAAATAAAAATATTTGACCAGCTCTGCAAAATTCTTAAAAAAATGTAAAATAAAGGCCTGGAAAAATAATAGGGACACTTAAATTTTTCAATATATTCTTATATTTTTAATTATTTTTCCATAAATATTACAAAATATATACACTAAATTAAAGGTATTCAAATAGTTTAACTAATAAAAAAAAATATTTCACTAGCTCCGCTAAATTCTTAAAAAAATGTAAAATAAAGGCCTGGAAAAATAATAGGGACACTTAAATTTTTCAATATATTCTTATAATTTTAATTATTTTTCCATAAATATTACAAAATATATACATTAAATTAAAGGTATTCAAATAGTTTAACTAATGAAATAAAAATATTTGACCAGCTCTGCAAAATTCTTAAAAAAATGTAAAATAAAGGCCTGGAAAAATAATAGGGACACTTAAATTTTTCAATATATTCTTATATTTTTAATTATTTTTCCATAAATATTACAAAATATATATACAAAATTAAAGGTATTCAAATAGTTTAACTAATAAAAAAAAATTTTTTCAATAGCTCTGCCAAATTCTTAAAAAAAATGTAAAATAAAGGCCTGGAAAAATAATAGGGACACTTAAATTTTTCAATATATTCTTATATTTTTAATTATTTTTCCATAAATATTACAAAATATATACACTAAATTAAAGGTATTCAAATAGTTTAACTAATAAAATAAAAATATTTGACTAGCTCTGCAAAATTCTTAAAAAAAATGTAAAATAAAGGCCTGGAAAAATAATAGGGACACTTAAATTTTTCAATATATTCTTATATTTTTAATTATTTTTCCATAAATATTACAAAATATATACACTAAATTAAAGGTATTCAAATAATTTAACTAATAAAAAAAATATTTCACTAGCTCCGCCAAATTCTTAAAAAAAATGTAAAATAAAGGCCTGTAAAAATAATAGGGACACTTAAATTTTTCAAAATATTCTTATATTTTTAATTATTTTTCCATAAATATTACAAAGTATATACACTAAATTAAAGGTATTCAAATAGTTTAACTAATAAAAAAAAATATTTCACTAGCTCCGCTAAATTCTTAAAAAAATGTAAAATAAAGGCCTGGAAAAATAATAGGGACACTTAAATTTTTCAATATATTCTTATATTTTTAATTATTTTTCCATAAATATTACAAAATATATACACTAAATTAAAGGTCTTCAAATAGTTTAACTAATAAAAAAAAATATTTCACTAGCTCTGCAAAATTCTTAAAAAAATGTAAAATAAAGGCCTGGAAAAATAATAGGGACACTTAAATTTTTCAATATATTCTTATATTTTTAATTATTTTTCCATAAATATTACAAAATATATACACTAAATTAAAGGTATTCAAATAATTTAACTAATAAAAAAAAATATTTCACTAGCTCCGCCAAATTCTTAAAAAAATGTAAAATAAAGGCCTGGAAAAATAATAGGGACACTTAAATTTTTCAATATATTCTTATATTTTTAATTATTTTTCCATAAATATTACAAAATATATACACTAAATTAAAGGTATTCAAATAATTTAACTAATAAAAAAAATATTTCACTAGCTCCGCCAAATTCTTAAAAAAAATGTAAAATAAAGGCCTGGAAAAATAATAGGGACACTTAAATTTTTCAATATATTCTTATAATTTTAATTATTTTTCCATAAATATTACAAAATATATACATTAAATTAAAGGTATTCAAATAGTTTAACTAATGAAATAAAAATATTTGACCAGCTCTGCAAAATTCTTAAAAAAATGTAAAATAAAGGCCTGGAAAAATAATAGGGACACTTAAATTTTTCAATATATTCTTATATTTTTAATTATTTTTCCATAAATATTACAAAATATATATACAAAATTAAAGGTATTCAAATAGTTTAACTAATAAAAAAAAATTTTTTCAATAGCTCTGCCAAATTCTTAAAAAAAATGTAAAATAAAGGCCTGGAAAAATAATAGGGACACTTAAATTTTTCAATATATTCTTATATTTTTAATTATTTTTCCATAAATATTACAAAATATATACACTAAATTAAAGGTATACAAATAGTTTAACTAATAAAATAAAAATATTTGACTAGCTCTGCAAAATTCTTAAAAAAAATATAAAATAAAGGCCTGGAAAAATAATAGGGACACTTAAATTTTTCAATATATTCTTATATTTTTAATTATTTTTCCATAAATATTACAAAATATATACACTAAATTAAAGGTATTCAAATAGTTTAACTAATAAAAAAAATATTTCACTAGCTCCGCCAAATTCTTAAAAAAAATGTAAAATAAAGGCCTGGAAAAATAATAGGGACACTTAAATTTTTCAATATATTCTTATATTTTTAATTATTTTTCCATAAATATTACAAAGTATATACACTAAATTAAAGGTATTCAAATAGTTTAACTAATAAAAAAAAATATTTCACTAGCTCCGCCAAATTCCTAAAAAAATGTAAAATAAAGGCCTGGAAAAATAATAGGGACACTTAAATTTTTCAATATATTCTTATATTTTTAATTATTTTTCCATAAATATTACAAAATATATACACTAAATTAAAGGTATTCAAATAGTTTAACTAATAAAAAAAAATATTTCACTAGCTCTGCAAAATTCCTAAAAAAATGTAAAATAAAGGCCTGGAAAAATAATAGGGACACTTAAATTTTTCAATATATTCTTATATTTTTAATTATTTTTCCATAAATATTACAAAATATATACACTAAATTAAAGGTATTCAAATAATTTAACTAATAAAAAAAAATATTTCACTAGCTCCGCCAAATTCTTAAAAAAATGTAAAATAAAGGCCTGGAAAAATAATAGGGACACTTAAATTTTTCAATATATTCTTATATTTTTAATTATTTTTCCATAAATATTACAAAATATATACACTAAATTAAAGGTATTCAAATAATTTAACTAATAAAAAAAATATTTCACTAGCTCCGCCAAATTCTTAAAAAAAATGTAAAATAAAGGCCTGGAAAAATAATAGGGACACTTAAATTTTTCAATATATTCTTATATTTTTAATTATTTTTCCATAAATATTACAAAGTATATACACTAAATTAAAGGTATTCAAATAGTTTAACTAATAAAAAAAAATATTTCACTAGCTCCGCTAAATTCTTAAAAAAATGTAAAATAAAGGCCTGGAAAAATAATAGGGACACTTAAATTTTTCAATATATTCTTATATTTTTAATTATTTTTCCATAAATATTACAAAATATATACACTAAATTAAAGGTCTTCAAATAGTTTAACTAATAAAAAAAAATATTTCACTAGCTCTGCAAAATTCTTAAAAAAATGTAAAATAAAGGCCTGGAAAAATAATAGGGACACTTAAATTTTTCAATATAATCTTATATTTTTAATTATTTTTCCATAAATATTACAAAATATATATACTAAATTAAAGGTATTCAAATAGTTTAACTAATAAAAAAAAATATTTCACTAGCTCTGCAAAATTCTTAAAAAAATGTAAAATAAAGGCCTGGAAAAATAATAGGGACACTTAAATTTTTCAATATATTCTTATATTTTTAATTATTTTTCCATAAATATTACAAAATATATACACTAAATTAAAGGTATTCAAATAATTTAACTAATAAAAAAAAATATTTCACTAGCTCCGCCAAATTCTTAAAAAAATGTAAAATAAAGGCCTGGAAAAATAATAGGGACACTTAAATTTTTCAATATATTCTTATATTTTTAATTATTTTTCCATAAATATTACAAAATATATATACTAAATTAAAGGTATTCAAATAGTTTAACTGATAAAATTAAAATATTTGACTAGCTCTGCAAAATTCTTAAAAAAAATGTAAAATAAAGGCCTGGAAAAATAATAGGGACACTTAAATTTTTCAATATATTCTTATATTTTTAATTATTTTTCCATAAATATTACAAAATATATATACAAAATTAAAGGTATTCAAATAGTTTAACTAATAAAAAAAAATTTTTTCAATAGCTCTGACAAATTCTTAAAAAAAATGTAAAATAAAGGCCTGGAAAAATAATAGGGACACTTAAATTTTTCAATATATTCTTATATTTTTAATTATTTTTCCATAAATATTACAAAGTATATACACTAAATTAAAGGTATTCAAATAGTTTAACTAATAAAAAAAAATATTTCACTAGCTCCGCCAAATTCTTAAAAAAATGTAAAATAAAGGCCTGGAAAAATAATAGGGACACTTAAATTTTTCAATATATTCTTATATTTTTAATTATTTTTCCATAAATATTACAAAATATATACACTAAATTAAAGGTATTCAAATAGTTTAACTAATAAAAAAAAATATTTCACTAGCTCTGCAAAATTCTTAAAAAAATGTAAAATAAAGGCCTGGAAAAATAATAGGGACACTTAAATTTTTCAATATATTCTTATATTTTTAATTATTTTTCCATAAATATTACAAAATATATACACTAAATTAAAGGTATTCAAATAATTTAACTAATAAAAAAAAATATTTCACTAGCTCCGCCAAATTCTTAAAAAAATGTAAAATAAAGGCCTGGAAAAATAATAGGGACACTTAAATTTTTCAATATATTCTTATATTTTTAATTATTTTTCCATAAATATTAAAAAATATATACACTAAATTAAAGGTATTCAAATAGTTTAACTAATAAAAAAAATATTTCACTAGCTCTGCAAAATTCTTAAAAAAATGTAAAATAAAGGCCTGGAAAAATAATAGGGACACTTAAATTTTTCAATATATTCTTATATTTTTAATTATTTTTCCATAAATATTACAAAATATATACACTAAATTAAAGGTATTCAAATAATTTAACTAATAAAAAAAAAATATTTCACTAGCTCCGCCAAATTCTTAAAAAAATGTAAAATAAAGGCCTGGAAAAATAATAGGGACACTTAAATTTTTCAATATATTCTTATATTTTTAATTATTTTTCCATAAATATTACAAAATATATACACTAAATTAAAGGTATTCAAATAATTTAACTAATAAAAAAAAATTTTTCACTAGCTCCGCCAAATTCTTAAAAAAAATGTAAAATAAAGGCCTGGAAAAATAATAGGGACACTTAAATTTTTCAATATATTCTTATATTTTTAATTATTTTTCCATAAATATTACAAAATATATACACTAAATTAAAGGTATTCAAATAGTTTAACTAATAAAAAAAAATATTTCACTAGCTCTGCAAAATTCTTAAAAAAATGTAAAATAAAGGCCTGGAAAAATAATAGGGACACTTAAATTTTTCAATATATTCTTATATTTTTAATTATTTTTCCATAAATATTACAAAATATATATACTAAATTAAAGGTATTCAAATAGTTTAACTAATAAAATTAAAATATTTGACTAGCTCTGCAAAATTCTTAAAAAAAATGTAAAATAAAGGCCTGGAAAAATAATAGGGACACTTAAATTTTTCAATATAATCTTATATTTTTAATTATTTTTCCATAAATATTACAAAATATATATACTAAATTAAAGGTATTCAAATAGTTTAACTAATAAAAAAAAATTTTTCAATAGCTCTGCCAAATTCTTAAAAAAAATGTAAAATAAAGGCCTGGAAAAATAATAGGGACACTTAAATTTTTCAATATATTCTTATATTTTTAATTATTTTTCCATAAATATTACAAAATATATACACTAAATTAAAGGTATTCAAATAGTTTAACTAATAAAAAAAAAAATATTTCACTATTTCCCAAATTCTTAAAAAAAATGTAAAATAAAGGCCTGGAAAAATAATAGGGACACTTAAATTTTTCAATATATTCTTATATTTTTAATTATTTTTCCATAAATATTACAAAATATATATACTAAATTAAAGGTATTCAAATAGTTTAACTAATAAAATAAAAATATTTGACTAGCTCCGCCAAATTCTTAAAAAAATGTAAAATAAAGGCCTGGAAAAATAATAGGGACACTTAAATTTTTCAATATATTCTTATATTTTTAATTATTTTTCCATAAATATTACAAAATATATACACTAAATTAAAGGTATTCAAATAGTTTAACTAATAAAAAAAAATATTTCACTAGCTCCGCTAAATTCTTAAAAAAATGTAAAATAAAGGCCTGGAAAAATAATAGGGACACTTAAATTTTTCAATATATTCTTATATTTTTAATTATTTTTCCATAAATATTACAAAATATATATACAAAATTAAAGGTATTCAAATAGTTTAACTAATAAAAAAAAATTTTTTCAATAGCTCTGCCAAATTCTTAAAAAAATGTAAAATAAAGGCCTGGAAAAATAATAGGGACACTTAAATTTTTCAATATATTCTTATATTTTTAATTATTTTTCCATAAATATTACAAAATATATACACTAAATTAAAGGTATTCAAATAGTTTAACTAATAAAATAAAAATATTTGACTAGCTCTGCAAAATTCTTAAAAAAAATGTAAAATAAAGGCCTGGAAAAATAATAGGGACACTTAAATTTTTCAATATATTCTTATATTTTTAATTATTTTTCCATAAATATTACAAAATATATACACTAAATTAAAGGTATTCAAATAGTTTAACTAATAAAAAAAATATTTCACTAGCTCCGCCAAATTCTTAAAAAAATGTAAAAAAAGGCCTGGAAAAATAATAGGGACACTTAAATTTTTCAATATATTCTTATATTTTTAATTATTTTTCCATAAATATTACAAAATATATACACTAAATTAAAGGTATTCAAATAGTTTAACTAATAAAAAAAAATATTTCACTAGCTCTGCAAAATTCTTAAAAAAATGTAAAATAAAGGCCTGGAAAAATAATAGGGACACTTAAATTTTTCAATATATTCTTATATTTTTAATTATTTTTCCATAAATATTACAAAATATATACACTAAATTAAAGGTATTCAAATAATTTAACTAATAAAAAAAATATTTCACTAGCTCCGCCAAATTCTTAAAAAAAATGTAAAATAAAGGCCTGGAAAAATAATAGGGACACTTAAATTTTTCAATATATTCTTATATTTTTAATTATTTTTCCATAAATATTACAAAGTATATACACTAAATTAAAGGTATTCAAATAGTTTAAGTAATAAAAAAAAATATTTCACTAGCTCCGCCAAATTCTTAAAAAAATGTAAAATAAAGGCCTGGAAAAATAATAGGGACACTTAAATTTTTCAATATATTCTTATATTTTTAATTATTTTTCCATAAATATTACAAAATATATACACTAAATTAAAGGTATTCAAATAGTTTAACTAATAAAAAAAAAATATTTCACTAGCTCTGCAAAATTCTTAAAAAAATGTAAAATAAAGGCCTGGAAAAATAATAGGGACACTTAAATTTTTCAATATAATCTTATATTTTTAATTATTTTTCCATAAATATTACAAAATATATACACTAAATTAAAGGTATTCAAATAGTTTAACTAATAAAAAAAAATATTTCACTAGCTCTGCAAAATTCTTAAAAAAATGTAAAATAAAGGCCTGGAAAAATAATAGGGACACTTAAATTTTTCAATATATTCTTATATTTTTAATTATTTTTCCATAAATATTACAAAATATATACACTAAATTAAAGGTATTCAAATAATTTAACTAATAAAAAAAAAATATTTCACTAGCTCCGCCAAATTCTTAAAAAAATGTAAAATAAAGGCCTGGAAAAATAATAGGGACACTTAAATTTTTCAATATATTCTTATATTTTTAATTATTTTTCCATAAATATTACAAAATATATACACTAAATTAAAGGTATTCAAATAATTTAACTAATAAAAAAAAATTTTTCACTAGCTCTGCAAAATTCTTAAAAAAAATGTAAAATAAAGGCCTGGAAAAATAATAGGGACACTTACATTTTTCAATATATTCTTATATTTTTAATTATTTTTCCATAAATATTACAAAATATATACACTAAATTAAAGGTATTCAAATAGTTTAACTAATAAAAAAAAATATTTCGCTAGCTCTGCAAAATTCTTAAAAAAATGTAAAATAAAGGCCTGGAAAAATAATAGGGACACTTACATTTTTCAATATATTCTTATATTTTTAATTATTTTTCCATAAATATTACAAAATATATATACTAAATTAAAGGTATTCAAATAGTTTAACTAATAAAATTAAAATATTTGACTAGCTCTGCAAAATTCTTAAAAAAAATGTAAAATAAAGGCCTGGAAAAATAATAGGGACACTTAAATTTTTCAATATATTCTTATATTTTTAATGATTTTTCCATAAATATTACAAAATATATATACAAAATTAAAGGTATTCAAATAGTTTAACTAATAAAAAAAAATTTTTCAATAGCTCTGCCAAATTCTTAAAAAAAATGTAAAATAAAGGCCTGGAAAAATAATAGGGACACTTAAATTTTTCAATATATTCTTATATTTTTAATTATTTTTCCATAAATATTACAAAATATATATACTAAATTAAAGGTATTCAAATAGTTTAACTAATAAAAAAAAATTTTTCAATAGCTCTGCCAAATTCTTAAAAAAAATGTAAAATAAAGGCCTGGAAAAATAATAGGGACACTTAAATTTTTCAATATATTCTTATATTTTTAATTATTTTTCCATAAATTTTACAAAATATATACACTAAATTAAAGGTATTCAAATAGTTTAACTAATAAAAAAAAATATTTCACTACCTCCGCTAAATTCTTAAAAAAATTTAAAATAAAGGCCTGGAAAAATAATAGGGACACTTAAATTTTTCAATATATTCTTATATTTTTAATTATTTTTCCATAAATATTATAAAATATATACATTAAATTAAAGGTATTCAAATAGTTTAACTAATGAAATAAAAATATTTGACCAGCTCTGCAAAATTCTTAAAAAAATGTTAAATAAAGGCCTGGAAAAATAATAGGGACACTTAAATTTTTCAATATATTCTTATATTTTTAATTATTTTTCCATAAATATTACAAAATATATGCACTAAATTAAAGGTATTCAAATAGTTTAACTAATAAAAAAAAAATATTTCACTATTTCCCAAATTCTTAAAAAAATGTAAAATAAAGGCCTGGAAAAATAATAGGGACACTTAAATTTTTCAATATATTCTTATATTTTTAATTATTTTTCCATAAATATTACAAAATATATATACTAAATTAAAGGTATTCAAATAGTTTAACTAATAAAATAAAAATATTTGACTAGCTCCGCCAAATTCTTAAAAAAATGTAAAATAAAGGCCTGGAAAAATAATAGGGACACTTAAATTTTTCAATATATTCTTATATTTTTAATTATTTTTCCATAAATATTACAAAATATATACACTAAATTAAAGGTATTCAAATAGTTTAACTAATAAAAAAAAATATTTCACTAGCTCCGCCAAATTCTTAAAAAAATGTAAAATAAAGGCCTGGAAAAATAATAGGGACACTTAAATTTTTCAATATATTCTTATATTTTTAATTATTTTTCCATAAATATTACAAAGTATATACACTAAATTAAAGGTATTCAAATAGTTTAACTAATAAAAAAAAATATTTCACTAGCTCCGCCAAATTCTTAAAAAAATGTAAAATAAAGGCCTGGAAAAATAATAGGGACACTTAAATTTTTCAATATATTCTTATATTTTTAATTATTTTTCCATAAATATTACAAAGTATATACATTAAATTAAAGGTATTCAAATAGTTTAACTAATAAAAAAAAATATTTCACTAGCTCTGCAAAATTCTTAAAAAAATGTAAAATAAAGGCCTGGAAAAATAATAGGGACACTTAAATTTTTCAATATATTCTTATATTTTTAATTATTTTTCCATAAATATTACAAAATATATACACTAAATTAAAGGTATTCAAATAATTTAACTAATAAAAAAAAATATTTCACTAGCTCCGCCAAATTCTTAAAAAAATGTAAAATAAAGGCCTGGAAAAATAATAGGGACACTTAAATTTTTCAATATATTCTTATATTTTTAATTATTTTTCCATAAATATTACAAAATATATACACTAAATTAAAGGTATTCAAATAGTTTAACTAATAAAAAAAAATATTTCACTAGCTCTGCAAAATTCTTAAAAAAATGTAAAATAAAGGCCTGGAAAAATAATAGGGACACTTAAATTTTTCAATATAATCTTATATTTTTAATTATTTTTCCATAAATATTACAAAATATATATACTAAATTAAAGGTATTCAAATAGTTTAACTAATAAAAAAAAATATTTCACTAGCTCTGCAAAATTCTTAAAAAAATGTAAAATAAAGGCCTGGAAAAATAATAGGGACACTTAAATTTTTCAATATATTCTTATATTTTTAATTATTTTTCCATAAATATTACAAAATATATACACTAAATTAAAGGTATTCAAATAATTTAACTAATAAAAAAAAAATATTTCACTAGCTCCGCCAAATTCTTAAAAAAATGTAAAATAAAGGCCTGGAAAAATAATAGGGACACTTAAATTTTTCAATATATTCTTATATTTTTAATTATTTTTCCATAAATATTACAAAATATATACACTAAATTAAAGGTATTCAAATAATTTAACTAATAAAAAAAAATTTTTCACTAGCTCCGCCAAATTCTTAAAAAAAATGTAAAATAAAGGCCTGGAAAAATAATAGGGACACTTACATTTTTCAATATATTCTTATATTTTTAATTATTTTTCCATAAATATTACAAAATATATACACTAAATTAAAGGTATTCAAATAGTTTAACTAATAAAAAAAATATTTCACTAGCTCTGCAAAATTCTTAAGAAAATGTAAAATAAAGGCCTGGAAAAATAATAGGGACACTTACATTTTTCAATATATTCTTATATTTTTAATTATTTTTCCATAAATATTACAAAATATATATACTAAATTAAAGGTATTCAAATAGTTTAACTAATAAAATTAAAATATTTGACTAGCTCTGCAAAATTCTTAAAAAAAATGTAAAATAAAGGCCTGGAAAAATAATAGGGACACTTAAATTTTTCAATATATTCTTATATTTTTAATTATTTTTCCATAAATATTACAAAATATATATACTAAATTAAAGGTATTCAAATAGTTTAACTAATAAAAAAAAATTTTTCAATAGCTCTGCCAAATTCTTAAAAAAATGTAAAATAAAGGCCTGGAAAAATAATAGGGACACTTAAATTTTTCAATATATTCTTATATTTTTAATTATTTTTCCATAAATATTACAAAATATATACACTAAATTAAAGGTATTCAAATAGTTTAACTAATAAAAAAAAATATTTCACTAGCTCCGCTAAATTCTTAAAAA
The DNA here is from genome assembly GCA_927399465.1 of Sarcophaga caerulescens. Taxonomy (NCBI): domain Eukaryota; kingdom Metazoa; phylum Arthropoda; class Insecta; order Diptera; family Sarcophagidae; genus Sarcophaga; species Sarcophaga caerulescens. The sequence continues at coordinate 134,753,705 of OV656872.1, read as the reverse complement.
AATTTAAAATAAAGGCCTGGAAAAATAATAGGGACACTTAAATTTTTCAATATATTCTTATATTTTTAATTATTTTTCCATAAATATTATAAAATATATACATTAAATTAAAGGTATTCAAATAGTTTAACTAATGAAATAAAAATATTTGACCAGCTCTGCAAAATTCTTAAAAAAATGTAAAATAAAGGCCTGGAAAAATAATAGGGACACTTAAATTTTTCAATATATTCTTATATTTTTAATTATTTTTCCATAAATATTACAAAATATATGCACTAAATTAAAGGTATTCAAATAGTTTAACTAATAAAAAAAAAAAATATTTCACTATTTCCCAAATTCTTAAAAAAAATGTAAAATAAAGGCCTGGAAAAATAATAGGGACACTTAAATTTTTCAATATATTCTTATATTTTTAATTATTTTTCCATAAATATTACAAAATATATATACTAAATTAAAGGTATTCAAATAGTTTAACTAATAAAATAAAAATATTTGACTAGCTCCGCCAAATTCTTAAAAAAATGTAAAATAAAGGCCTGGAAAAATAATAGGGACACTTAAATTTTTCAATATATTCTTATATTTTTAATTATTTTTCCATAAATATTACAAAATATATACACTAAATTAAAGGTATTCAAATAGTTTAACTAATAAAAAAAAATATTTCACTAGCTCCGCTAAATTCTTAAAAAAATGTAAAATAAAGGCCTGGAAAAATAATAGGGACACTTAAATTTTTCAATATATTCTTATAATTTTAATTATTTTTCCATAAATATTACAAAATATATACATTAAATTAAAGGTATTCAAATAGTTTAACTAATGAAATAAAAATATTTGACCAGCTCTGCAAAATTCTTAAAAAAATGTAAAATAAAGGCCTGGAAAAATAATAGGGACACTTAAATTTTTCAATATATTCTTATATTTTTAATTATTTTTCCATAAATATTACAAAATATATACACTAAATTAAAGGTATTCAAATAGTTTAACTAATAAAATTAAAATATTTGACTAGCTCTGCAAAATTCTTAAAAAAAAATGTAAAATAAAGGCCTGGAAAAATAATAGGGACACTTAAATTTTTCAATATATTCTTATATTTTTAATTATTTTTCCATAAATATTACAAAATATATACACTAAATTAAAGGTATTCAAATAGTTTAACTAATAAAATAAAAATATTTGACTAGCTCTGCAAAATTCTTAAAAAAAAATGTAAAATAAAGGCCTGGAAAAATAATAGGGACACTTAAATTTTTCAATATATTCTTATATTTTTAATTATTTTTCCATAAATATTACAAAGTATATACACTAAATTAAAGGTATTCAAATAGTTTAACTAATAAAAAAAAAATATTTCACTAGCTCCGCCAAATTCTTAAAAAAATGTAAAATAAAGGCCTGGAAAAATAATAGGGACACTTAAATTTTTCAATATATTCTTATATTTTTAATTATTTTTCCATAAATATTACAAAATATATACACTAAATTAAAGGTATTCAAATAGTTTAACTAATAAAAAAAAATATTTCACTAGCTCTGCAAAATTCTTAAAAAAATGTAAAATAAAGGCCTGGAAAAATAATAGGGACACTTAAATTTTTCAATATATTCTTATATTTTTAATTATTTTTCCATAAATATTACAAAATATATACACTAAATTAAAGGTATTCAAATAATTTAACTAATAAAAAAAATATTTCACTAGCTCCGCCAAATTCTTAAAAAAAAATGTAAAATAAAGGCCTGGAAAAATAATAGGGACACTTAAATTTTTCAATATATTCTTATATTTTTAATTATTTTTCCATAAATATTACAAAGTATATACACTAAATTAAAGGTATTCAAATAGTTTAACTAATAAAAAAAAATATTTCACTAGCTCTGCAAAATTCTTAAAAAAATGTAAAATAAAGGCCTGGAAAAATAATAGGGACACTTAAATTTTTCAATATAATCTTATATTTTTAATTATTTTTCCATAAATATTACAAAATATATATACTAAATTAAAGGTATTCAAATAGTTTAACTAATAAAAAAAATATTTCACTAGCTCTGCAAAATTCTTAAAAAAATGTAAAATAAAGGCCAGGAAAAATAATAGGGACACTTAAATTTTTCAATATATTCTTATATTTTTAATTATTTTTCCATAAATATTACAAAATATATACACTAAATTAAAGGTATTCAAATAATTTAACTAATAAAAAAAAAAATATTTCACTAGCTCCGCCAAATTCTTAAAAAAATGTAAAATAAAGGCCTGGAAAAATAATAGGGACACTTAAATTTTTCAATATATTCTTATATTTTTAATTATTTTTCCATAAATATTACAAAATATATACATTAAATTAAAGGTATTCAAATAGTTTAACTAATGAAATAAAAATATTTGACCAGCTCTGCAAAATTCTTAAAAAAATGTAAAATAAAGGCCTGGAAAAATAATAGGGACACTTAAATTTTTCAATATATTCTTATATTTTTAATTATTTTTCCATAAATATTACAAAATATATACACTAAATTAAAGGTATTCAAATAATTTAACTAATAAAAAAAATATTTCACTAGCTCCGCCAAATTCTTAAAAAAAATGTAAAATAAAGGCCTGGAAAAATAATAGGGACACTTAAATTTTTCAATATATTCTTATATTTTTAATTATTTTTCCATAAATATTACAAAGTATATACACTAAATTAAAGGTATTCAAATAGTTTAACTAATAAAAAAAAATATTTCACTAGCTCCGCTAAATTCTTAAAAAAATGTAAAATAAAGGCCTGGAAAAATAATAGGGACACTTAAATTTTTCAATATATTCTTATATTTTTAATTATTTTTCCATAAATATTACAAAATATATACACTAAATTAAAGGTATTCAAATAGTTTAACTAATAAAAAAAAATATTTCACTAGCTCTGCAAAATTCTTAAAAAAATGTAAAATAAAGGCCTGGAAAAATAATAGGGACACTTAAATTTTTCAATATAATCTTATATTTTTAATTATTTTTCCATAAATATTACAAAATATATATACTAAATTAAAGGTATTCAAATAGTTTAACTAATAAAAAAAAATATTTCACTAGCTCTGCAAAATTCTTAAAAAAATGTAAAATAAAGGCCTGGAAAAATAATAGGGACACTTAAATTTTTCAATATATTCTTATATTTTTAATTATTTTTCCATAAATATTACAAAGTATATACACTAAATTAAAGGTATTCAAATAGTTTAACTAATAAAAAAAAATATTTCACTAGCTCCGCCAAATTCTTAAAAAAATGTAAAATAAAGGCCTGGAAAAATAATAGGGACACTTAAATTTTTCAATATATTCTTATATTTTTAATTATTTTTCCATAAATATTACAAAATATATACACTAAATTAAAGGTATTCAAATAGTTTAACTAATAAAAAAAAATATTTCACTAGCTCTGCAAAATTCTTAAAAAAATGTAAAATAAAGGCCTGGAAAAATAATAGGGACACTTAAATTTTTCAATATATTCTTATATTTTTAATTATTTTTCCATAAATATTACAAAATATATACACTAAATTAAAGGTATTCAAATAATTTAACTAATAAAAAAATATTTCACTAGCTCCGCCAAATTCTTAAAAAAAAATGTAAAATAAAGGCCTGGAAAAATAATAGGGACACTTAAATTTTTCAATATATTCTTATATTTTTAATTATTTTTCCATAAATATTACAAAGTATATACACTAAATTAAAGGTATTCAAATAGTTTAACTAATAAAAAAAAATATTTCACTAGCTCCGCCAAATTCTTAAAAAAATGTAAAATAAAGGCCTGGAAAAATAATAGGGACACTTAAATTTTTCAATATATTCTTATATTTTTAATTATTTTTCCATAAATATTACAAAATATATACACTAAATTAAAGGTATTCAAATAGTTTAACTAATAAAAAAAAATATTTCACTAGCTCTGCAAAATTCTTAAAAAAATGTAAAATAAAGGCCTGGAAAAATAATAGGGACACTTAAATTTTTCAATATAATCTTATATTTTTAATTATTTTTCCATAAATATTACAAAATATATATACTAAATTAAAGGTATTCAAATAGTTTAACTAATAAAAAAAAATATTTCACTAGCTCTGCAAAATTCTTAAAAAAATGTAAAATAAAGGCCTGGAAAAATAATAGGGACACTTAAATTTTTCAATATATTCTTATATTTTTAATTATTTTTCCATAAATATTACAAAATATATACACTAAATTAAAGGTATTCAAATAATTTAACTAATAAAAAAAAATATTTCACTAGCTCCGCCAAATTCTTAAAAAAATGTAAAATAAAGGCCTGGAAAAATAATAGGGACACTTAAATTTTTCAATATATTCTTATATTTTTAATTATTTTTCCATAAATATTACAAAATATATACATTAAATTAAAGGTATTCAAATAGTTTAACTAATGAAATAAAAATATTTGACCAGCTCTGCAAAATTCTTAAAAAAATGTAAAATAAAGGCCTGGAAAAATAATAGGGACACTTAAATTTTTCAATATATTCTTATATTTTTAATTATTTTTCCATAAATATTACAAAATATATACACTAAATTAAAGGTATTCAAATAGTTTAACTAATAAAAAAAAATATTTCACTAGCTCTGCAAAATTCTTAAAAAAATGTAAAATAAAGGCCTGGAAAAATAATAGGGACACTTAAATTTTTCAATATAATCTTATATTTTTAATTATTTTTCCATAAATATTACAAAATATATATACTAAATTAAAGGTATTCAAATAGTTTAACTAATAAAAAAAAATATTTCACTAGCTCTGCAAAATTCTTAAAAAAATGTAAAATAAAGGCCTGGAAAAATAATAGGGACACTTAAATTTTTCAATATATTCTTATATTTTTAATTATTTTTCCATAAATATTACAAAGTATATACACTAAATTAAAGGTATTCAAATAGTTTAACTAATAAAAAAAATATTTCACTAGCTCCGCCAAATTCTTAAAAAAATGTAAAATAAAGGCCTGGAAAAATAATAGGGACACTTAAATTTTTCAATATATTCTTATATTTTTAATTATTTTTCCATAAATATTACAAAATATATACACTAAATTAAAGGTATTCAAATAGTTTAACTAATAAAAAAAAATATTTCACTAGCTCTGCAAAATTCTTAAAAAAATGTAAAATAAAGGCCTGGAAAAATAATAGGGACACTTAAATTTTTCAATATATTCTTATATTTTTAATTATTTTTCCATAAATATTACAAAATATATACACTAAATTAAAGGTATTCAAATAATTTAACTAATAAAAAAAAATATTTCACTAGCTCCGCCAAATTCTTAAAAAAATGTAAAATAAAGGCCTGGAAAAATAATAGGGACACTTAAATTTTTCAATATATTCTTATATTTTTAATTATTTTTCCATAAATATTACAAAATATATACACTAAATTAAAGGTATTCAAATAATTTAACTAATAAAAAAAATATTTCACTAGCTCCGCCAAATTCTTAAAAAAAATGTAAAATAAAGGCCTGGAAAAATAATAGGGACACTTAAATTTTTCAATATATTCTTATATTTTTAATTATTTTTCCATAAATATTACAAAGTATATACACTAAATTAAAGGTATTCAAATAGTTTAACTAATAAAAAAAAATATTTTACTAGCTCCGCCAAATTCTTAAAAAAATGTAAAATAAAGGCCTGGAAAAATAATAGGGACACTTAAATTTTTCAATATATTCTTATATTTTTAATTATTTTTCCATAAATATTACAAAATATATACACTAAATTAAAGGTATTCAAATAGTTTAACTAATAAAAAAAAATATTTCACTAGCTCTGCAAAATTCTTAAAAAAATGTAAAATAAAGGCCTGGAAAAATAATAGGGACACTTAAATTTTTCAATATAATCTTATATTTTTAATTATTTTTCCATAAATATTACAAAATATATATACTAAATTAAAGGTATTCAAATAGTTTAACTAATAAAAAAAAATATTTCACTAGCTCTGCAAAATTCTTAAAAAAATGTAAAATAAAGGCCTGGAAAAATAATAGGGACACTTAAATTTTTCAATATATTCTTATATTTTTAATTATTTTTCCATAAATATTACAAAATATATACACTAAATTAAAGGTATTCAAATAATTTAACTAATAAAAAAAAAATATTTCACTAGCTCCGCCAAATTCTTAAAAAAATGTAAAATAAAGGCCTGGAAAAATAATAGGGACACTTAAATTTTTCAATATATTCTTATATTTTTAATTATTTTTCCATAAATATTACAAAATATATACACTAAATTAAAGGTATTCAAATAGTTTAACTAATAAAATAAAAATATTTGACTAGCTCTGCAAAATTCTTAAAAAAAATGTAAAATAAAGGCCTGGAAAAATAATAGGGACACTTAAATTTTTCAATATATTCTTATATTTTTAATTATTTTTCCATAAATATTACAAAATATATACACTAAATTAAAGGTATTCAAATAGTTTAACTAATAAAATAAAAATATTTGACTAGCTCTGCAAAATTCTTAAAAAAAATGTAAAATAAAGGCCTGGAAAAATAATAGGGACACTTAAATTTTTCAATATATTCTTATATTTTTAATTATTTTTCCATAAATATTACAAAGTATATACACTAAATTAAAGGTATTCAAATAGTTTAACTAATAAAAAAAAATATTTCACTAGCTCCGCCAAATTCTTAAAAAAATGTAAAATAAAGGCCTGGAAAAATAATAGGTACACTTAAATTTTTCAATATATTCTTATATTTTTAATTATTTTTCCATAAATATTACAAAATATATATACTAAATTAAAGGTATTCAAATAGTTTAACTAATAAAAAAAAATATTTCACTAGCTCTGCAAAATTCTTAAAAAAATGTAAAATAAAGGCCTGGAAAAATAATAGGGACACTTAAATTTTTCAATATATTCTTATATTTTTAATTATTTTTCCATAAATATTACAAAATATATACACTAAATTAAAGGTATTCAAATAGTTTAACTAATAAAATAAAAATATTTGACTAGCTCTGCAAAATTCTTAAAAAAAATGTAAAATAAAGGCCTGGAAAAATAATAGGGACACTTAAATTTTTCAATATATTCTTATATTTTTAATTATTTTTCCATAAATATTACAAAATATATGCACTAAATTAAAGGTATTCAAATAGTTTAACTAATAAAATAAAAATATTTGACTAGCTCTGCAAAATTCTTAAAAAAAATGTAAAATAAAGGCCTGGAAAAATAATAGGGACACTTAAATTTTTCAATATATTCTTATATTTTTAATTATTTTTCCATAAATATTACAAAGTATATACACTAAATTAAAGGTATTCAAATAGTTTAACTAATAAAAAAAAATATTTCACTAGCTCCGCCAAATTCTTAAAAAAATGTAAAATAAAGGCCTGGAAAAATAATAGGTACACTTAAATTTTTCAATATATTCTTATATTTTTAATTATTTTTCCATAAATATTACAAAATATATACACTAAATTAAAGGTATTCAAATAATTTAACTAATAAAAAAAATACTTCACTAGCTCCGCCAAATTCTTAAAAAAAATGTAAAATAAAGGCCTGGAAAAATAATAGGGACACTTAAATTTTTCAATATATTCTTATATTTTTAATTATTTTTCCATAAATATTACAAAGTATATACACTAAATTAAAGGTATTCAAATAGTTTAACTAATAAAAAAAAATATTTCACTAGCTCTGCAAAATTCTTAAAAAAATGTAAAATAAAGGCCTGGAAAAATAATAGGGACACTTAAATTTTTCAATATAATCTTATATTTTTAATTATTTTTCCATAAATATTACAAAATATATATACTAAATTAAAGGTATTCAAATAGTTTAACTAATAAAAAAAAATATTTCACTAGCTCTGCAAAATTCTTAAAAAAATGTAAAATAAAGGCCTGGAAAAATAATAGGGACACTTAAATTTTTCAATATATTCTTATATTTTTAATTATTTTTCCATAAATATTACAAAATATATACACTAAATTAAAGGTATTCAAATAATTTAACTAATAAAAAAAAAATATTTCACTAGCTCCGCCAAATTTTTAAAAAAATGTAAAATAAAGGCCTGGAAAAATAATAGGGACACTTAAATTTTTCAATATATTCTTATATTTTTAATTATTTTTCCATAAATATTACAAAATATATACACTAAATTAAAGGTATTCAAATAATTTAACTAATAAAAAAAAATTTTTCACTAGCTCCGCCAAATTCTTAAAAAAAATGTAAAATAAAGTCCTGGAAAAATAATAGGGACACTTAAATTTTTCAATATATTCTTATATTTTTAATTATTTTTCCATAAATATTACAAAATATATACACTAAATTAAAGGTATTCAAATAGTTTAACTAATAAAAAAAAATATTTCACTAGCTCTGCAAAATTCTTAAAAAAATGTAAAATAAAGGCCTGGAAAAATAATAGGGACACTTACATTTTTCAATATATTCTTATATTTTTAATTATTTTTCCATAAATATTACAAAATATATATACTAAATTAAAGGTATTCAAATAGTTTAACTAATAAAATTAAAATATTTGACTAGCTCTGCAAAATTCTTAAAAAAAATGTAAAATAAAGGCCTGGAAAAATAATAGGGACACTTAAATTTTTCAATATATTCTTATATTTTTAATTATTTTTCCATAAATATTACAAAATATATATACTAAATTAAAGGTATTCAAATAGTTTAACTAATAAAAAAAAATTTTTCAATAGCTCTGCCAAATTCTTAAAAAAAATGTAAAATAAAGGCCTGGAAAAATAATAAAGACACTTAAATTTTTCAATATATTCTTATATTTTTAATTATTTTTCCATAAATATTACAAAATATATACACTAAATTAAAGGTATTCAAATAGTTTAACTAATAAAAAAAAATATTTCACTAGCTCCGCTAAATACTTAAAAAAATTTAAAATATAGGCCTGGAAAAATAATAGGGACACTTAAATTTTTCAATATATTCTTATATTTTTAATTATTTTTCCATAAATATTATAAAATATATACATTAAATTAAAGGTATTCAAATAGTTTAACTAATGAAATAAAAATATTTGACCAGCTCTGCAAAATTCTTAAAAAAATGTAAAATAAAGGCCTGGAAAAATAATAGGGACACTTAAATTTTTCAATATATTCTTATATTTTTAATTATTTTTCCATAAATATTACAAAGTATATACACTAAATTAAAGGTATTCAAATAGTTTAACTAATAAAAAAAAATATTTCACTAGCTCCGCCAAATTCTTAAAAAAATGTAAAATAAAGGCCTGGAAAAATAATAGGTACACTTAAATTTTTCAATATATTCTTATATTTTTAATTATTTTTCCATAAATATTACAAAATATATACACTAAATTAAAGGTATTCAAATAATTTAACTAATAAAAAAAATACTTCACTAGCTCCGCCAAATTCTTAAAAAAAATGTAAAATAAAGGCCTGGAAAAATAATAGGGACACTTAAATTTTTCAATATATTCTTATATTTTTAATTATTTTTCCATAAATATTACAAAGTATATACACTAAATTAAAGGTATTCAAATAGTTTAACTAATAAAAAAAAATATTTCACTAGCTCTGCAAAATTCTTAAAAAAATGTAAAATAAAGGCCTGGAAAAATAATAGGGACACTTAAATTTTTCAATATAATCTTATATTTTTAATTATTTTTCCATAAATATTACAAAATATATATACTAAATTAAAGGTATTCAAATAGTTTAACTAATAAAAAAAAATATTTCACTAGCTCTGCAAAATTCTTAAAAAAATGTAAAATAAAGGCCTGGAAAAATAATAGGGACACTTAAATTTTTCAATATATTCTTATATTTTTAATTATTTTTCCATAAATATTACAAAATATATACACTAAATTAAAGGTATTCAAATAATTTAACTAATAAAAAAAAAATATTTCACTAGCTCCGCCAAATTTTTAAAAAAATGTAAAATAAAGGCCTGGAAAAATAATAGGGACACTTAAATTTTTCAATATATTCTTATATTTTTAATTATTTTTCCATAAATATTACAAAATATATACACTAAATTAAAGGTATTCAAATAATTTAACTAATAAAAAAAAATTTTTCACTAGCTCCGCCAAATTCTTAAAAAAAATGTAAAATAAAGTCCTGGAAAAATAATAGGGACACTTAAATTTTTCAATATATTCTTATATTTTTAATTATTTTTCCATAAATATTACAAAATATATACACTAAATTAAAGGTATTCAAATAGTTTAACTAATAAAAAAAAATATTTCACTAGCTCTGCAAAATTCTTAAAAAAATGTAAAATAAAGACCTGGAAAAATAATAGGGACACTTACATTTTTCAATATATTCTTATATTTTTAATTATTTTTCCATAAATATTACAAAATATATATACTAAATTAAAGGTATTCAAATAGTTTAACTAATAAAATTAAAATATTTGACTAGCTCTGCAAAATTCTTAAAAAAAATGTAAAATAAAGGCCTGGAAAAATAATAGGGACACTTAAATTTTTCAATATATTCTTATATTTTTAATTATTTTTCCATAAATATTACAAAATATATATACTAAATTAAAGGTATTCAAATAGTTTAACTAATAAAAAAAAATTTTTCAATAGCTCTGCCAAATTCTTAAAAAAAATGTAAAATAAAGGCCTGGAAAAATAATAAAGACACTTAAATTTTTCAATATATTCTTATATTTTTAATTATTTTTCCATAAATATTACAAAATATATACACTAAATTAAAGGTATTCAAATAGTTTAACTAATAAAAAAAAATATTTCACTAGCTCCGCTAAATACTTAAAAAAATTTAAAATATAGGCCTGGAAAAATAATAGGGACACTTAAATTTTTCAATATATTCTTATATTTTTAATTATTTTTCCATAAATATTATAAAATATATACATTAAATTAAAGGTATTCAAATAGTTTAACTAATGAAATAAAAATATTTGACCAGCTCTGCAAAATTCTTAAAAAAATGTAAAATAAAGGCCTGGAAAAATAATAGGGACACTTAAATTTTTCAATATATTCTTATATTTTTAATTATTTTTCCATAAATATTACAAAATATATGCACTAAATTAAAGGTATTCAAATAGTTTAACTAATAAAAAAAAAATATTTCACTATTTCCCAAATTCTTAAAAAAAATGTAAAATAAAGGCCTGGAAAAATAATAGGGACACTTAAATTTTTCAATATATTCTTATATTTTTAATTATTTTTCCATAAATATTACAAAATATATACACTAAATTAAAGGTATTCAAATAGTTTAACTAATAAAAAAAAATATTTCACTAGCTCCGCTAAATTCTTAAAAAAATGTAAAATAAAGGCCTGGAAAAATAATAGGGACACTTAAATTTTTCAATATATTCTTATAATTTTAATTATTTTTCCATAAATATTACAAAATATATACATTAAATTAAAGGTATTCAAATAGTTTAACTAATGAAATAAAAATATTTGACCAGCTCTGCAAAATTCTTAAAAAAATGTAAAATAAAGGCCTGGAAAAATAATAGGGACACTTAAATTTTTCAATATATTCTTATATTTTTAATTATTTTTCCATAAATATTACAAAGTATATACACTAAATTAAAGGTATTCAAATAGTTTAACTAATAAAAAAAAATATTTCACTAGCTCTGCAAAATTCTTAAAAAAATGTAAAATAAAGGCCTGGAAAAATAATAGGGACACTTAAATTTTTCAATATATTCTTATATTTTTAATTATTTTTCCATAAATATTACAAAATATATACACTAAATTAAAGGTATTCAAATAATTTAACTAATAAAAAAAAATATTTCACTAGCTCCGCCAAATTCTTAAAAAAATGTAAAATAAAGGCCTGGAAAAATAATAGGGACACTTAAATTTTTCAATATATTCTTATATTTTAAATTATTTTTCCATAAATATTACAAAATATATACACTAAATTAAAGGTATTCAAATAATTTAACTAATAAAAAAAATATTTCACTAGCTCCGCCAAATTCTTAAAAAAAATGTAAAATAAAGGCCTGGAAAAATAATAGGGACACTTAAATTTTTCAATATATTCTTATATTTTTAATTATTTTTCCATAAATATTACAAAATATATACACTAAATTAAAGGTATTCAAATAGTTTAACTAATAAAATAAAAATATTTGACTAGCTCTGCAAAATTCTTAAAAAAAAAATGTAAAATAAAGGCCTGGAAAAATAATAGGGACACTTAAATTTTTCAATATATTCTTATATTTTTAATTATTTTTCCATAAATATTACAAAATATATATACAAAATTAAAGGTATTCAAATAGTTTAACTAATAAAATAAAAATATTTGACTAGCTCTGCAAAATTCTTAAAAAAAAATGTAAAATATAGGCCTGGAAAAATAATAGGGACACTTAAATTTTTCAATATATTCTTATATTTTTAATTATTTTTCCATAAATATTACAAAATATATATACTAAATTAAAGGTATTCAAATAGTTTAACTAATAAAAAAAAATATTTCACTAGCTCTGCAAAATTCTTAAAAAAATGTAAAATAAAGGCCTGGAAAAATAATAGGGACACTTAAATTTTTCAATATAATCTTATATTTTTAATTATTTTTCCATAAATATTACAAAATATATATACTAAATTAAAGGTATTCAAATAGTTTAACTAATAAAAAAAAATATTTCACTAGCTCTGCAAAATTCTTAAAAAAATGTAAAATAAAGGCCTGGAAAAATAATAGGGACACTTAAATTTTTCAATATATTCTTATATTTTTAATTATTTTTCCATAAATATTACAAAATATATACACTAAATTAAAGGTATTCAAATAATTTAACTAATAAAAAAAAAATATTTCACTAGCTCCGCCAAATTCTTAAAAAAATGTAAAATAAAGGCCTGGAAAAATAATAGGGACACTTAAATTTTTCAATATATTCCTATATTTTTAATTATTTTTCCATAAATATTACAAAATATATACACTAAATTAAAGGTATTCAAATAATTTAACTAATAAAAAAAAATTTTTCACTAGCTCCGCCAAATTCTTAAAAAAAATGTAAAATAAAGGCCTGGAAAAATAATAGGGACACTTAAATTTTTCAATATATTCTTATATTTTTAATTATTTTTCCATAAATATTACAAAATATATATACTAAATTAAAGGTATTCAAATAGTTTAACTAATAAAAAAAAATTTTTCAATAGCTCTGCCAAATTCTTAAAAAAAATGTAAAATAAAGGCCTGGAAAAATAATAGGGACACTTAAATTTTTCAATATATTCTTATATTTTTAATTATTTTTCCATAAATATTACAAAATATATACACTAAATTAAAGGTATTCAAATAGTTTAACTAATAAAAAAAAATATTTCACTAGCTCCGCTAAATTCTTAAAAAAATTTAAAATAAAGGCCTGGAAAAATAATAGGGACACTTAAATTTTTCAATATATTCTTATATTTTTAATTATTTTTCCATAAATATTATAAAATATATACATTAAATTAAAGGTATTCAAATAGTTTAACTAATGAAATAAAAATATTTGACCAGCTCTGCAAAATTCTTAAAAAAATGTAAAATAAAGGCCTGGAAAAATAATAGGGACACTTAAATTTTTCAATATATTCTTATATTTTTAATTATTTTTCCATAAATATTACAAAATATATATACTAAATTAAAGGTATTCAAATAGTTTAACTAATAAAATAAAAATATTTGACTAGCTCTGCAAAATTCTTAAAAAAATGTAAAATAAAGGCCTGGAAAAATAATAGGGACACTTAAATTTTTCAATATATTCTTATATTTTTAATTATTTTTCCATAAATATTACAAAATATATACACTAAATTAAAGGTATTCAAATAATTTAACTAATAAAAAAAAATTTTTCACTAGCTCCGCCAAATTCTTAAAAAAAATGTAAAATAAAGGCCTGGAAAAATAATAGGGACACTTAAATTTTTCAATATATTCTTATATTTTTAATTATTTTTCCATAAATATTACAAAATATATATACTAAATTAAAGGTATTCAAATAGTTTAACTAATAAAAAAAAATGTTTCAATAGCTCTGCCAAATTCTTAAAAAAAATGTAAAATAAAGGCCTGGAAAAATAATAGGGACACTTAAATTTTTCAATATATTCTTATATTTTTAATTATTTTTCCATAAATATTACAAAATATATACACTAAATTAAAGGTATTCAAATAGTTTAACTAATAAAAAAAAAATATTTCACTAGCTCCGCTAAATTCTTAAAAAAATTTAAAATAAAGGCCTGGGAAAATAATAGGGACACTTAAATTTTTCAATATATTCTTATATTTTTAATTATTTTTCCATAAATATTATAAAATATATACACTAAATTAAAGGTATTCAAATAGTTTAACTAATAAAAAAAAATATTTCACTAGCTCTGCAAAATTCTTAAAAAAATGTAAAATAAAGGCCTGGAAAAATAATAGGGACACTTAAATTTTTCAATATATTCTTATATTTTTAATTATTTTTCCATAAATATTACAAAATATATACACTAAATTAAAGGTATTCAAATAATTTAACTAATAAAAAAAAATATTTCACTAGCTCTGCAAAATTCTTAAAAAAATGTAAAATAAAGGCCTGGAAAAATAATAGGGACACTTAAATTTTTCAATATATTCTTATATTTTTAATTATTTTTCCATAAATATTACAAAGTATATACACTAAATTAAAGGTATTCAAATAATTTAACTAATAAAAAAAAATATTTCACTAGCTCCGCCAAATTCTTAAAAAAATGTAAAATAAAGGCCTGGAAAAATAATAGGGACACTTAAATTTTTCAATATATTCTTATATTTTTAATTATTTTTCCATAAATATTACAAAATATATATACTAAATTAAAGGTATTCAAATAGTTTAACTAATAAAAAAAAATATTTCACTAGCTCTGCAAAATTCTTAAAAAAATGTAAAATAAAGGCCTGGAAAAATAATAGGGACACTTAAATTTTTCAATATAATCTTATATTTTTAATTATTTTTCCATAAATATTACAAAATATATATACTAAATTAAAGGTATTCAAATAGTTTAACTAATAAAAAAAAATATTTCACTAGCTCTGCAAAATTCTTAAAAAAATGTAAAATAAAGGCCTGGAAAAATAATAGGGACACTTAAATTTTTCAATATATTCTTATATTTTTAATTATTTTTCCATAAATATTACAAAATATATACACTAAATTAAAGGTATTCAAATAATTTAACTAATAAAAAAAAAATATTTCACTAGCTCCGCCAAATTCTTAAAAAAATGTAAAATAAAGGCCTGGAAAAATAATAGGGACACTTAAATTTTTCAATATATTCTTATATTTTTAATTATTTTTCCATAAATATTACAAAATATATACACTAAATTAAAGGTATTCAAATAATTTAACTAATAAAAAAAAATTTTTCACTAGCTCCGCCAAATTCTTAAAAAAAATGTAAAATAAAGGCCTGGAAAAATAATAGGGACACTTAAATTTTTCAATATATTCTTATATTTTTAATTATTTTTCCATAAATATTACAAAATATATACACTAAATTAAAGGTATTCAAATAGTTTAACTAATAAAAAAAAATATTTCACTAGCTCTGCAAAATTCTTAAAAAAATGTAAAATAAAGGCCTGGAAAAATAATAGGGACACTTACATTTTTCAATATATTCTTATATTTTTAATTATTTTTCCATAAATATTACAAAATATATATACTAAATTAAAGGTATTCAAATAGTTTAACTAATAAAATTAAAATATTTGACTAGCTCTGCAAAATTCTTAAAAAAAATGTAAAATAAAGGCCTGGAAAAATAATAGGGACACTTAAATTTTTCAATATATTCTTATATTTTTAATTATTTTTCCATAAATATTACAAAATATATACACTAAATTAAAGGTATTCAAATAGTTTAACTAATAAAAAAAAATATTTCACTAGCTCCGCTAAATTCTTAAAAAAATTTAAAATAAAGGCCTGGAAAAATAATAGGGACACTTAAATTTTTCAATATATTCTTATATTTTTAATTATTTTTCCATAAATATTATAAAATATATACATTAAATTAAAGGTATTCAAATAGTTTAACTAATGAAATAAAAATATTTGACAAGCTCTGCAAAATTCTTAAAAAAATGTAAAATAAAGGCCTGGAAAAATAATAGGGACACTTAAATTTTTCAATATATTCTTATATTTTTAATTATTTTTCCATAAATATTACAAAATATATGCACTAAATTAAAGGTATTCAAATAGTTTAACTAATAAAAAAAAAATATTTCACTATTTCCCAAATTCTTAAAAAAAATGTAAAATAAAGGCCTGGAAAAATAATAGGGACACTTAAATTTTTCAATATATTCTTATATTTTTAATTATTTTTCCATAAATATTACAAAATATATATACTAAATTAAAGGTATTCAAATAGTTTAACTAATAAAATAAAAATATTTGACTAGCTCCGCCAAATTCTTAAAAAAATGTAAAATAAAGGCCTGGAAAAATAATAGGGACACTTAAATTTTTCAATATATTCTTATATTTTTAATTATTTTTCCATAAATATTACAAAATATATACACTAAATTAAAGGTATTCAAATAGTTTAACTAATAAAAAAAAATATTTCACTAGCTCCGCTAAATTCTTAAAAAAATGTAAAATAAAGGCCTGGAAAAATAATAGGGACACTTAAATTTTTCAATATATTCTTATAATTTTAATTATTTTTCCATAAATATTACAAAATATATACATTAAATTAAAGGTATTCAAATAGTTTAACTAATGAAATAAAAATATTTGACCAGCTCTGCAAAATTCTTAAAAAAATGTAAAATAAAGGCCTGGAAAAATAATAGGGACACTTAAATTTTTCAATATATTCTTATATTTTTAATTATTTTTCCATAAATATTACAAAATATATATACAAAATTAAAGGTATTCAAATAGTTTAACTAATAAAAAAAAATTTTTTCAATAGCTCTGCCAAATTCTTAAAAAAAATGTAAAATAAAGGCCTGGAAAAATAATAGGGACACTTAAATTTTTCAATATATTCTTATATTTTTAATTATTTTTCCATAAATATTACAAAATATATACACTAAATTAAAGGTATTCAAATAGTTTAACTAATAAAATAAAAATATTTGACTAGCTCTGCAAAATTCTTAAAAAAAATGTAAAATAAAGGCCTGGAAAAATAATAGGGACACTTAAATTTTTCAATATATTCTTATATTTTTAATTATTTTTCCATAAATATTACAAAATATATACACTAAATTAAAGGTATTCAAATAGTTTAACTAATAAAAAAAAATATTTCACTAGCTCCGCCAAATTCTTAAAAAAATGTAAAATAAAGGCCTGGAAAAATAATAGGGACACTTAAATTTTTCAATATATTCTTATATTTTTAATTATTTTTCCATAAATATTACAAAATATATACACTAAATTAAAGGTATTCTGTTGAAAGTCGTTACAATTCTATTTCAATTCAAATGTTAACAACACTCATTATTCTATGTTTTTAATGACTGTCAAATTGTTGCTGAAAAATAACTGATTATGATCTAACTGATTAACTGATCTACTCATTCCAATATTAATTAACGTCCAATGAACAAGCATTTTTTTCTTTTATATACTATTACCTGAATAAAATTGTTTAAATATTTTTGAATTTGAAGACACGGTGTTTTAATTTTGAATTTAGTTTTGTCAATACTGCGTACAAAAGTCTGCTAACAAAGGTTATGGGCCCAGGCTGTAAAAGATTACAAAACTAATTAAATAAAATTTGTTCAACAAAATAAAGTGAGGTTAAATTTGGTTTGTGTCTTCTTGGTTTTAATTGTTTTATCCGGTGTTAAAAAACAAGGGACATGTCTTCTGCAGTAGCCAACATTGAAAAACTAAACGGCGAAAACTACGCGACATGGTGTATTCAGGTAAAAAGTCTTCTTATAACCTTGGATTTGTGGCAAACTATAATGGAAGAGTGCCCCAAGAATGATCCAGCTAAATGGTTAGCTACAGACAGCAAGGCTCTGGCGACAATAACATTAAGTGTGAGGCCAAGTGAATTAATTTACATTAAAAATTGTACCACGGCAAGAGATGCTTGGAATGTGTTAAGTTCAATTTATAAGGCAGACACTGCATCTAGAAAAGTTAATTTGTTCAAAAAATTGGTACGTTTTAAATTCAATTCAAATGAAAAATTTGCCCCACAGCTTAATGAATTTGTTTCAACAATTGACGGTTTGAAGGAAATTGGAATCAACCTAAACAATGATTTGTTATCAATTTTATTGTTGTGCAGTTTACCAGAAGAAATGGAAGGGTTTGTAATAGCTATAGAAAGCCGGGATGAATTGCCGAAGTGTGATAAATTAATTGCTAAAATATTGGAAGAAGAAATGAGGCAATGTAATAGAAATGAAACTTCAAACGAAACTGCATTCGCAGCAACTTCACGAAAAGAAAATAAAAGAAATAATAAAAAAGCTTTTAACAACAACAACAGCTACAGGAGTAAAAATGATAATGGTAAGAATACTCAACAAAATGAAAAAAGAAGTACATATGGTAGTTCGTACAACAACAACAACATAAAATGTTTTCGTTGTGGGAAGAAAGGCCACATAAGATCTCAATGCAGAGAAAATGCAGATAAAAGAGATGATTACGCGTGCTCTTTAAATGATAAGCTTTCGGACTTAAGGGAATTGTGGATCCTAGACAGTGGTGCTTCTTCACATATGGCAAACAATAAAGAGTATTTTGATGAATTAACAGAATCAAAACAAAAGATAATTTTGGCTTCGGGCGAAAATATTTTTGCAGAAGGTATTGGTGATATAAAAATAACAACTGATTTTTGTACATTAACATTGAAAAATTTATGGTATGTTCCACAATTGCATTCGAGCTTTTTGTCAATAAACAAAATTATTAAAGCTGGTCATACTGTTGAATTCGCTGTGGATAAATCAATAATGAAAAGTAATCAAAACAAAAGAATATTAACAGCTGAGTTGAAAAACGATATGTTTATTGTAAATTTAAAGAAAAATATTTATGAAACAGTGAATAGTGCAATTGACGAAGAAATTGGAAAAAAGTGGCATCAGAGATTTGGCCATATAAATTTAAGTGATTTAAATAAACTAAGCACTAAAAACATGGTTAAAGGCTTTGATGTAAAATTGCCAAATGCCATTGAGTGTATTACATGTGCTGTAAATAAAATAACAGCAAAACCATATAAAAATTATTCAAGTGTACAGACAAAAGAAGTTTTGGAACTCGTTCATACTGATTTGTGCGGTCCATTTGGTGTAAAGTCACTAGGAGGGTCGTCATATTTTATAATATTTGTAGATGACTATTCCCGCTACATTTCTACTTATTTTCTTAAAAATAAAAGTGATGCATTTGAAGCATTCACACATTTTTCTGGGATCGCGGAGACGCAGACAGGCCGCAAAATAAAAACAGTTCGCAGTGACAATGGAAGAGAATTTATAAATTCTTCATTTAAGAAATTTTTTGCTGAAAATGGAATTATTCACCAAACTACAGTTACATATTCTCCACAACAGAACGGTGTCAGTGAGCGAGCAAATAGAACTATTGTTGAGATGGCGAGATGTTTGTTAAATTCATCAGGTTTACCAACAAATTTATGGGGTGAAGCCATAAATACAGCAACTTATTTGAAGAATCGTGCTCCAACTAAAGTCCTGGGTGATGTTACGCCTTACGAAAGGTGGTGTGGTAAGAAGCCGTCTGTATCGTATTTTAGGACGTTTGGTTGTGATGCAGTGGTACTTAAGAAAGGTCCAAAACCTAGAGGTGGCAAGCTTTCACCCAAGGGTGAAAAGATGAAGTTCGTCGGTTATCAACTTTATACAAAAGGATACCGGTTGTATAATCCACTTACAAAACAAATAACCATTGCTCGTGATGTAGTATTTTTTGAACAATCGTTCGAAAAAGTTCGTACAGTAGATGGTGAAATAAAAGAGGCGTTTGATGGCGAAATTTTAAAAATTTTACAAAATAGAGATGATGTTTTGTTTAATGAAGATGGTGAGAACAATGGTGGTGATCAATCGAGTCATGGTGATGCTGAAAACCTGGAAGAAGAAGAGTTGGTGAGTGATGAAGATGGTGCAATGGGTGGTGAAGAAACTCCTATCGTAAATGCAAAGAGAAAACGTGGTAGACCTAAAATTGTAAGAGATGGTAGTGTAGGTAGACCAAGGAAAATTTATTGCATTGAAGGTAATCCTGAAATATTGAGTTCAATCATTGAAAATCCAAGTACTGTGGCAGAGGCGCTGAATTCTAAGAATTCTGAGAAGTGGTTCGCAGCTATGAAGGCTGAATATGATTCACTTATGAAAAATAATACATGGCAGCTTGTGGAGAAACCATCTGGTAAAAATATTATTGGTTGCAAATGGGTTTTTGCATTAAAGCGTAATCCTGATGGTACAATTGAGAGGTACAAATCTCGACTCGTGGCTCGTGGTTGCTCTCAGAAGCAAAATATTGATTTCCAAGAAACTTTCGCACCGGTTGTACGACATTCTACAATTAGATTGTTGTTGGCTCTATCAGCTAAGTATGAATTACTTGTCAACCATATAGATATAGTAGCAGCTTACTTGAACGGCAATTTAGAGGAGGACGTTTACATGGTTCAACCTCCATTGTTTGAAAACAAAAACTACCCAAATAGAGTCTGCAAATTAAATAAAGCTTTATATGGATTAAAGCAAGCCGGACGCGAATGGAATAGAAAAATAAATGAAATTTTATTACAAATGAATTTTTCAAGATGCAAGTCAGATTCGTGTGTGTATATAAGGCGACATGGTAATGATATCACTCTAATTGCTATTTACGTGGATGATATGCTACTAGCATGTTCAAGTGAAGTAGAGATGAAAAACGTTATTTCTAATTTAAACAAACAAGTTGAAGTGGTTGATCGAGGTCCAGTGTCATTTTACCTCGGTATGGAAGTCAGCCGTGATGGTTTGAGGGGTGATATTTCTATTCACCAGAAGAAATATACCGAAGAAATATTAAACAAATGGGGCATGACGGAATGTAAGCCAGCAGCAACACCTTGGGCAAGCGGAACAGTTCTAACGAAGTGCGAAGACAATTGTGAAGACCTAGATACAAAAAGTTACCAAAGCTTGATTGGTGCCCTAATGTATTTGGCTGTTGTTACCAGACCAGACTTGATTCATGTGGTTTCAAAATTATCGCAGTTCAATACTCATCCGCATAAGGAACATTTTCAAGCTGCGAAATACGTACTGCGATATCTTAAAAATAATCCTGTGGGTATAATTAAATTTACTTCTAATTCTGAAAATTTTGAATGTTTTACAGACTCTGATTGGGGTAGCGAAATAAGCGACCGAAAATCGTATTCCGGTCATGTTGTTTTTATGGCTGGAGGTCCAATCGCTTGGGAGTCACGCAAACAACCGATTGTAGCACTAAGCACAATGGAGGCGGAATATATTGCTCTATGCCAGGGTACTAAAGATGTCGTCTTCATTCGTGGTCTTCTGAAGGAAATGGGTTTTGAAAAACATATCTGCAAACCTACGCCAATTCTTTGTGATAATCAAGGTGCATCTTTTATGGTAAAAAATCCAACGGTTCAGAAGAGAAGTAAGCATATTGATATACGGTACCACTACATTCGTGAAAAGTACGAAGATAAGACCATCAATGTAATCTACGTTGCGTCAAATGAAAATGCAGCAGATATACTTACAAAAGCTTTACCTAAACAAGCGCACATATATGGTTGTAATTTATTGAAGATAAAATTGTAATTTTTCTAATAATATATTTTGTTGATACATTTGACTTGAGGGGGAGATTGTTGAAAGTCGTTACAATTCTATTTCAATTCAAATGTTAACAACACTCATTATTCTATGTTTTTAATGACTGTCAAATTGTTGCTGAAAAATAACTGATTATGATCTAACTGATTAACTGATCTACTCATTCCAATATTAATTAACGTCCAATGAACAAGCATTTTTTTCTTTTATATACTATTACCTGAATAAAATTGTTTAAATATTTTTGAATTTGAAGACACGGTGTTTTAATTTTGAATTTAGTTTTGTCAATACTGCGTACAAAAGTCTGCTAACATATTCAAATAGTTTAACTAATAAAAAAAAATATTTCACTAGCTCTGCAAAATTCTTAAAAAAATGTAAAATAAAGGCCTGGAAAAATAATAGGGACACTTAAATTTTTCAATATATTCTTATATTTTTAATTATTTTTCCATAAATATTACAAAATATATACACTAAATTAAAGGTATTCAAATAATTTAACTAATAAAAAAAAATATTTCACTAGCTCCGCCAAATTCTTAAAAAAATTTAAAATAAAGGCCTGGAAAAATAATAGGGACACTTAAATTTTTCAATATATTCTTATACTTTTAATTATTTTTCCATAAATATTACAAAATATATACACTAAATTAAAGGTATTCAAATAATTTAACTAATAAAAAAATATTTCACTAGCTCCGCCAAGTTCTTAAAAAAAATGTAAAATAAAGGCCTGGAAAAATAATAGGGACACTTAAATTTTTCAATATATTCTTATATTTTTAATTATTTTTCCATAAATATTACAAAGTATATACACTAAATTAAAGGTATTCAAATAGTTTAACTAATAAAAAAAAATATTTCACTAGCTCCGCCAAATTCTTAAAAAAATGTAAAATAAAGGCCTGGAAAAATAATAGGGACACTTAAATTTTTCAATATATTCTTATATTTTTAATTATTTTTCCATAAATATTACAAAATATATACACTAAATTAAAGGTATTCAAATAGTTTAACTAATAAAAAAAATATTTCACTAGCTCTGCAAAATTCTTAAAAAAAATGTAAAATAAAGGCCTGGAAAAATAATAGGGACACTTAAATTTTTCAATATAATCTTATATTTTTAATTATTTTTCCATAAATATTACAAAATATATATACTAAATTAAAGGTATTCAAATAGTTTAACTAATAAAAAAAATATTTCACTAGCTCTGCAAAATTCTTAAAAAAATGTAAAATAAAGGCCTGGAAAAATAATAGGGACACTTAAATTTTTCAATATATTCTTATATTTTTAATTATTTTTCCATAAATATTACAAAATATATACACTAAATTAAAGGTATTCAAATAATTTAACTAATAAAAAAAAAATATTTCACTAGCTCCGCCAAATTCTTAAAAAAATGTAAAATAAAGGCCTGGAAAAATAATAGGGACACTTAAATTTTTCAATATATTCTTATATTTTTAATTATTTTTCCATAAATATTACAAAATATATACACTAAATTAAAGGTATTCAAATAGTTTAACTAATAAAAAAAAATATTTCACTAGCTCCGCTAAATTCTTAAAAAAATGTAAAATAAAGGCCTGGAAAAATAATAGGGACACTTAAATTTTTCAATATATTCTTATAATTTTAATTATTTTTCCATAAATATTACAAAATATATACATTAAATTAAAGGTATTCAAATAGTTTAACTAATGAAATAAAAATATTTGACCAGCTCTGCAAAATTCTTAAAAAAATGTAAAATAAAGGCCTGGAAAAATAATAGGGACACTTAAATTTTTCAATATATTCTTATATTTTTAATTATTTTTCCATAAATATTACAAAGTATATACACTAAATTAAAGGTATTCAAATAGTTTAACTAATAAAAAAAAATATTTCACTAGCTCCACCAAATTCTTAAAAAAATGTAAAATAAAGGCCTGGAAAAATAATAGGGACACTTAAATTTTTCAATATATTCTTATATTTTTAATTATTTTTCCATAAATATTACAAAATATATATACAAAATTAAAGGTATTCAAATAGTTTAACTAATAAAATAAAAATATTTGACTAGCTCTGCAAAATTCTTAAAAAAAATGTAAAATAAAGGCCTGGAAAAATAATAGGGACACTTAAATTTTTCAATATATTCTTATATTTTTAATTATTTTTCCATAAATATTACAAAGTATATACACTAAATTAAAGGTATTCAAATAGTTTAACTAATAAAAAAAAATATTTCACTAGCTCCGCCAAATTCTTAAAAAAATGTAAAATAAAGGCCTGGAAAAATAATAGGGACACTTAAATTTTTCAATATATTCTTATATTTTTAATTATTTTTCCATAAATATTACAAAATATATACACTAAATTAAAGGTATTCAAATAGTTTAACTAATAAAAAAAAATATTTCACTAGCTCTGCAAAATTCTTAAAAAAAATGTAAAATAAAGGCCTGGAAAAATAATAGGGACACTTAAATTTTTCAATATATTCTTATATTTTTAATTATTTTTCCATAAATATTACAAAGTATATACACTAAATTAAAGGTATTCAAATAGTTTAACTAATAAAAAAAAATATTTCACTAGCTCCGCCAAATTCTTAAAAAAATGTAAAATAAAGGCCTGGAAAAATAATAGGGACACTTAAATTTTTCAATATATTCTTATATTTTTAATTATTTTTCCATAAATATTACAAAATATATACACTAAATTAAAGGTATTCAAATAGTTTAACTAATAAAAAAAAATATTTCACTAGCTCTGCAAAATTCTTAAAAAAATGTAAAATAAAGGCCTGGAAAAATAATAGGGACACTTAAATTTTTCAATATATTCTTATATTTTTAATTATTTTTCCATAAATATTACAAAATATATACACTAAATTAAAGGTATTCAAATAATTTAACTAATAAAAAAAAATATTTCACTAGCTCCGCCAAATTCTTAAAAAAATGTAAAATAAAGGCCTGGAAAAATAATAGGGACACTTAAATTTTTCAATATATTCTTATATTTTTAATTATTTTTCCATAAATATTACAAAATATATACACTAAATTAAAGGTATTCAAATAATTTAACTAATAAAAAAAATATTTCACTAGCTCCGCCAAGTTCTTAAAAAAAATGTAAAATAAAGGCCTGGAAAAATAATAGGGACACTTAAATTTTTCAATATATTCTTATATTTTTAATTATTTTTCCATAAATATTACAAAGTATATACACTAAATTAAAGGTATTCAAATAGTTTAACTAATAAAAAAAAATATTTCACTAGCTCCGCCAAATTCTTAAAAAAATGTAAAATAAAGGCCTGGAAAAATAATAGGGACACTTAAATTTTTCAATATATTCTTATATTTTTAATTATTTTTCCATAAATATTACAAAATATATACATTAAATTAAAGGTATTCAAATAGTTTAACTAATAAAAAAAAATATTTCACTAGCTCTGCAAAATTCTTAAAAAAATGTAAAATAAAGGCCTGGAAAAATAATAGGGACACTTAAATTTTTCAATATATTCTTATATTTTTAATTATTTTTCCATAAATATTACAAAATATATACACTAAATTAAAGGTATTCAAATAGTTTAACTAATAAAAAAAATATTTCACTAGCTCTGCAAAATTCTTAAAAAAAATGTAAAATAAAGGCCTGGAAAAATAATAGGGACACTTAAATTTTTCAATATATTCTTATATTTTTAATTATTTTTCCATAAATATTACAAAATATATACACTAAATTAAAGGTATTCAAATAGTTTAACTAATAAAAAAAAATATTTCACTAGCTCCGCTAAATTCTTAAAAAAATGTAAAATAAAGGCCTGGAAAAATAATAGGGACACTTAAATTTTTCAATATATTCTTATATTTTTAATTATTTTTCCATAAATATTACAAAATATATACACTAAATTAAAGGTATTCAAATAGTTTAACTAATAAAAAAAAATATTTCACTAGCTCTGCAAAATTCTTAAAAAAATGTAAAATAAAGGCCTGGAAAAATAATAGGGACACTTAAATTTTTCAATATATTCTTATATTTTTAATTATTTTTCCATAAATATTACAAAATATATACACTAAATTAAAGGTATTCAAATAGTTTAACTAATAAAAAAAAAAATATTTCACTAGCTCCGCCAAATTCTTAAAAAAATGTAAAATAAAGGCCTGGAAAAATAATAGGGACACTTAAATTTTTCAATATATTCTTATATTTTTAATTATTTTTCCATAAATATTACAAAATATATACACTAAATTAAAGGTATTCAAATAATTTAACTAATAAAAAAAAATTTTTCACTAGCTCCGCCAAATTCTTAAAAAAAAATGTAAAATAAAGGCCTGGAAAAATAATAGGGACACTTAAATTTTTCAATATATTCTTATATTTTTAATTATTTTTCCATAAATATTACAAAATATATACACTAAATTAAAGGTATTCAAATAGTTTAACTAATAAAAAAAAATATTTCACTAGCTCTGCAAAATTCTTAAAAAAATGTAAAATAAAGGCCTGGAAAAATAATAGGGACACTTAAATTTTTCAATATATTCTTATATTTTTAATTATTTTTCCATAAATATTACAAAATATATATACTAAATTAAAGGTATTCAAATAGTTTAACTAATAAAAAAAAAATATTTCACTAGCTCTGCCAAATTCTTAAAAAAATGTAAAATAAACGCCTGGAAAAATAATAGGGACACTTAAATTTTTCAATATATTCTTATATTTTTAATTATTTTTCCATAAATATTACAAAATACATACACTAAATTAAAGGTATTCAAATAGTTTAACTAATAAAATAAAAATATTTGACTAGCTTTGCAAAATTCTTAAAAAAAATGTAAAATAAAGGCCTGGAAAAATAATAGGGACACTTAAATTTTTCAATATATTCTTATATTTTTAATTGTTTTTCCATAAATATTACAAAATATATACATTAAATTAAAGGTATTCAAATAGTTTAACTAATAAAATAAAAATATTTGACTAGCTTTGCAAAATTCTTAAAAAAAAATGTAAAATAAAGGCCTGGAAAAATAATAGGGACACTTAAATTTTTCAATATATTCTTATATTTTTAATTATTTTTCCATAAATATTACAAAATATATACACTAAATTAAAGGTATTCAAATAGTTTAACTAATAAAAAAAAAATATTTCACTAGCTCTGCCAAATTCTTAAAAAAATGTAAAATAAACGCCTGGAAAAATAATAGGGACACTTAAATTTTTCAATATATTCTTATATTTTTAATTGTTTTTCCATAAATATTACAAAATATATACACTAAATTAAAGGTGTTCAAATAGTTTAACTAATAAAAAAAAATATTTCACTAGGTCTGCCAAATTCTTAAAAAAATGTAAAATAAAGACCTGGAAAAATAATGGCGACACTTAAATTTTTCAATATATTCTTATATTTTTAATTATTTTTCCATAAATATTACAAAATATATACACTAAATTAAAGGTATTCAAATAGTTTAACTAATAAAATAAAAATATTTGACTAGCTCTGCAAAATTCTTAAAAAAAATGTAAAATAAAGGCCTGGAAAAATAATAGGGACACTTAAATTTTCCAATATATTCTTATATTTTTAATTATTTTTCCATAAATATTACAAAATATATACACTAAATTAAAGGTGTTCAAATAGTGTAACTAATAAAAAAAAATTTTTCAATAGCTCTGCCAAATTCTTAAAAAAAATGTAAAATAAAGGCCTTGAAAAATAATAGGGACACTTAAATTTTTCAATATATTCTTATATTTTTAATTGTTTTTCCATAAATATTACAAAATATATACATTAAATTAAAGGTATTCAAATAGTTTAACTAATAAAATAAAAATATTTGACTAGCTTTGCAAAATTCTTAAAAAAAATGTAAAATAAAGGCCTGGAAAAATAATAGGGACACTTAAATTTTTCAATATATTCTTATATTTTTAATTGTTTTTCCATAAATATTACAAAATATATACACTAAATTAAAGGTATTCAAATAGTTTAACTAATAAAAAAAAATTTTTCAATAGCTCTGCCAAATTCTTAAAAAAAATGTAAAATGAGGGCCTGGAAAAATAATAGGGACACTTAAATTTTTCAATATATTCTTATATTTTTAATTATTTTTCCATAAATATTACAAAATATATACACTAAATTAAAGGTATTCAAATAGTTTAACTAATAAAATAAAAATATTTGACTAGCTCTGCAAAATTCTTAAAAAAATGTAAAATAAACGCCTGGAAAAA
This sequence comes from Sarcophaga caerulescens, assembly GCA_927399465.1. Lineage (NCBI taxonomy): Eukaryota > Metazoa > Arthropoda > Insecta > Diptera > Sarcophagidae > Sarcophaga > Sarcophaga caerulescens. The sequence goes on along the minus strand of OV656872.1, from coordinate 134,725,055 downwards.
TAATAGGGACACTTAAATTTTTCAATATATTCTTATATTTTTAATTATTTTTCCATAAATATTACAAAATATATACACTAAATTAAAGGTGTTCAAATAGTTTAACTAATAAAAAAAATATTTCACTAGGTCTGCCAAATTCTTAAAAAAATGTAAAATAAAGGCCTGGAAAAATAATAGCGACACTTAAATTTTTCAATATATTCTTATATTTTTAATTATTTTTCCATAAATATTACAAAATATATACACTAAATTAAAGGTATTCAAATAGTTTAACTAATAAAATAAAAATATTTGACTAGCTCTGCAAAATTCTTAAAAAAAATGTAAAATAAAGGCCTGGAAAAATAATAGGGACACTTAAATTTTTCAATATATTCTTATATTTTTAATTATTTTTCCATAAATATTACAAAATATATACACTAAATTAAAGGTATTCAAATAGTTTAACTAATAAAAAAAATTTTTCAATAGCTCTGCCAAATTCTTAAAAAAAATGTAAAATGAGGGCCTGGAAAAACAATAGGGACACTTAAATTTTTTCAATATATTCTTATAGTTTTAATTATTTTTACATAAATATTACAAAATATATACACTAAATTAAAGGTATTCAAATAGTTTAACTAATAAAATAAAAATATTTGACTAGCTCTGCAAAATTCTTAAAAAAAATGTAAAATAAAGGCCTGGAAAAATAATAGGGACACTTAAATTTTTCAATATATTCTTATATTTTTAATTATTTTTCCATAAATATTACAAAATATATACACTAAATTAAAGGTATTCAAATAGTTTAACTAATAAATAAAAATATTTGACTAGCTCTGCAAAATTCTTAAAAAAAATGTAAAATAAAGGCCTGGAAAAATAATAGGGACACTTAAATTTTTCAATATATTCTTATATTTTTAATTATTTTTCCATAAATATTACAAAATATATACACTAAATTAAAGGTATTCAAATAGTTTAACTAATAAATAAAAATATTTCACTAGCTCTGCCAAATTCTTAAAAAAAATGTAAAATGAAGGCCTGGAAAAATAATAGGGACACTTAAATTTTTCAATATATTCTTATATTTTAATTATTTTTCCATAAATATTACAAAATATATACACTAAATTAAAGGTATTCAAATAGTTTAACTAATAAATAAAAATATTTCACTAGCTCTGCCAAATTCTTAAAAAAAATGTAAAATAAAGGCCTGGAAAAATAATAGGGACACTTAAATTTTTCAATATATTCTTATATTTTTAATTGTTTTTCCATAAATATTACAATATATATACACTAAATTAAAGGTATTCAAATAGTTTAACTAATAAAATAAAAATATTTCACTAGCTCTGCAAAATTCTTAAAAAAAATGTAAAATAAAGGCCTGGAAAAATAATAGGGACACTTAAATTTTTCAATATATTCTTATATTTGTAATTATTTTTCCATAAATATTACAAAATATATACACTAAATTAAAGGTATTCAAATAGTTTAACTAATAAAAAAAAATATTTCACTAGCTCTGCCAAATTCTTAAAAAAAATGTAAAATAAAGGACTGGAAAAATAATAGGGACACTTAAATTTTTCAATATATTCTTATATTTTTAATTATTTTTCCATAAATATTACAAAATATATACACTAAATTAAAGGTATTCAAATAGTTTAACTAATAAAATAAAAATATTTGACTAGCTCTGCAAAATTCTTAAAAAAAAATGTAAAATGAGGGCCTGGAAAAATAATAGGGACACTTAAATTTTTCAATATATTCTTATATTTTTAATTATTTTTCCATAAATATTACAAAATATATACACTAAATTATAGGTATTCAAATAGTTTAACTAATAAAAAAAAATTTTTCACTAGCTCTGCCAAATTCTTAAAAAAAATGTAAAATGAGGGCCTGGAAAAATAATAGGGACACTTAAATTTTTCAATATATTCTTATATTTTTAATTATTTTTCCGTAAATATTACAAAATATATACATTAAATTAAAGGTATTCAAATAGTTTAACTAATAAAATAAAAATATTTGACTAGCTCTGCAAAATTCTTAAAAAAAAATGTAAAATAAAGGCCTGGAAAAATAATAGGGACACTTAAATTTTTCAATATATTCTTATATTTTTAATTATTTTTCCATAAATATTACAAAATATATACACTAAATTAAAGGTATTCAAATAGTTTAACTAATAAAATAAAAATATTTCACTAGCTCTGCAAAATTCTTAAAAAAAATGTAAAATAAAGGCCTGGAAAAATAATAGGGACACTTAAATTTTTCAATATATTCTTATATTTTTAATTATTTTTCCATAAATATTACAAAATATATACACTAAATTAAAGGTATTCAAATAGTTTAACTAATAAAATAAAAATATTTGACTAGCTCTGCAAAATTCTTAAAAAAAATGTAAAATAAAGGCCTGGAAAAATAATAGGGACACTTAAATTTTCCAATATATTCTTATATTTTTAATTATTTTTCCATAAATATTACAAAATATATACACTAAATTAAAGGTATTCAAATAGTTTAACTAATAAAATAAAAATAAATGACTAGCTCTACCAAATTCTTAAAAAAATATAAAATAAAGGCTCATTAGTCTACTCGAGTTGGCTTTGTTCAGTCTTAATATGCTCATGGTTTTCCTTCCATCAAGATCGCCCCAGAGTATATTCGCAATTCTTCCTTCTGTGCTTTTGAGACTTTCGGCCTGGTAAATCAGCGATGGTTATCCCGCGAATATTGAACAATGAAGCTAAATATGGTCTAATCTACAAAGATTATAAACAAGTGATCGCCTCGAGTCAAGGAAACTATATATGTATGTATATAACACCATGTAAGTAATTGGAGTTCCCGTCGAAAAGGGCAATCAGCATCGGGGCTGCTATATCGTTCGAGAAGTGAATTTTATCCAGTCAATGATTTCATTGTAGTCAAGTTCAACATTGTTAGAAAATATTTTAAAGTCTTACATATTAAAGAACAGATATATATCATCCGTATAATCCAAATTCCCGAGACTTCGCTCATGATATCATCCACCATTATTGTGAATAGCTGAGGAGATATGAGGTGTTTTTGGGTATAAAGTTTTATATACCAATAATGTTCTGTATACTACTAAAGCGTAGCTCATTGGCAAAAATTATAAAATAAAGGCAAAAGCTTTCTTAAAATGATTGTAAACTATGATGGCTACTCTAAAACACTGTATGACTTCATTTCAGCTCTCTTTTAGGTAAAAAAATATGCTCTTTTGTTATTAATAATAATGGTGTGGTGAATTTCTTTTTTCAAAAAAGTCCTGTTGCCTAAACTACAAGTGTTTATGGTGGAAAAGAAAACAACTGATGTATCAGTCCGTCCCCAGATTTCTTAAGCAACAGACGTGTTTAAATAAAATATACAAAATAAACGTGAAGCTTTATAAAGAAGTTAATAAAGAAAAATACAAGTTGGAGTTGAAATAAAAGTGAAAGGAAGAAAATTTATAGCAAAAAAGAAACTCAACAAAAAACCTAAAAAAAAAATCAAAAAATTAACTTAAAAATTAAACTTCTAGGATGCAGTAGCTAAAGTTATAAATGTGAAGGATGTTTTTTATTGTTTTTGTAAAAGCTAATAAAAACAACAGCAACAACAACAAATCAGTTGTGTAAATATATATTGGAAAGAAAGTGAAAGTGTGTGCAAAAGTTATTATAAGAAAAAGGAAAAAAAAAATTTTGCAAAATTTTTAATTTCAAAAATAATTTGCAATTTTATAAATTGAAAATATTCTGGTGTTGTGTAATCAAAAAAAAAAAAAATAATATAAAAATTGGAGCAATACTACAAAGTAAACGCACAAAATAAAGTTACAAAAAAAATTAATAATAAATTCATAAGAATAATAGCAAATTAAACAGTGGTCCCACAAAAATATTTAATAAAAAAATCGTCCAAAAGGACAGCCCATAAGAAAACCCATAAAAGAAGTGAAAGAAAATATTTGGCGTCAGACGCGGCGGCAGACTTATTGTGGCACTTTCGAATAAGAGCAGGAAAAATACAAACTACAAGGACCGACCTTCTCCTATTATTTCACACTACTTTTTTTTATTTTTTCTGTTTTTTTTTTTTTTTTGTTTTTAATTCTTCACTTTCTCTGAAACATGTTTTCTTTTTTTTTTTTTTTAGTTTAGTTTTCGATTTTAATATTTAGTTCATAGCCGTGCAAGCAGTCAGTTATGCGAGAAATATTTGTTCAGTCTTTAAATACAAATACTAGTTAGTATATGACATAGTTTTAGTTTTTATTTTTATATTTTATTATAAGATTATTTCTTTATTTCTTTTATTTTCATTTTCAAACGAATGCGTAATCAGAGAATTTGTGTCCTTGATGTCGTCATTAAGTCTCCAAATACTTCAAAGTATTTTTTTTTTTATTTTTTGAAAAAATGTGTGTGAAATAAATTGAATATGTGCTCCAAATGAAATTTTTGTTATATGATATAATAACCTCCCCCCCCCCATCTATTATCCTGTAATTTTAAAAGTGGGCTATTTAATTAAAAATTTTTTAAATTAAAAAAGAAATATAATGATAATGCAATAAGATATTTTAAGTTATAAGAATAAATTATAGAAATAATCACAAAGTTTTTTTTTTTTTGAGTTTTGAAAAGGTAATCAATCAGTCACTCATGCATTTTAGTCTCGAATCATTTGAATGTGTAATTTGGCACTTTTTTTTAAAAAAGGTTTCAAAAACTCTTGAAATCTGGACAATGGTATATGGTGAGAGTACTCTGGGTCGAAAAAATGTTTCTTTCCAAGTGATATAGGTTTTCCACAGAAGCTCGAGAATATGTGAATGAGGACACTCGCCCTAGACGTCCCAGAAGATCAATACCCGATGAAAATGTTGAAAAACTGAAGAAAATGTTAATGGAGAATCATTGAATTACAGTTAGAGAAGTTGCTGAGAATGTCGGCATATCGCTTGTCTAATACCATGCATTTTATTGGAAGTTTTGGGCATGTGGAGTTAGGCAAGAAAGTTCGTTCCAAAATTACTGAATTTTTACGAAAAAAAATGTCGCACAAGCTTCGTTTAGGAATTGTTTAATGACGTCAACATTTCCAGTGTTTTTGAGCACTTAACGGTAGTGTAGGTGTTCTAACAAGTTCGTCGCTTACATGTTGACACAAACGAGATTGACACAAATCTGTTGCGAGATTATGTCAAGGAAGTAGCAGCGTGAGCCAACTAGTTTAGACTTGCGATTGAAACAGATTTTATTGCTTCCATGGCTATCGGAAAAGACAGAGAGTCTAGTAATGGAAGATCCCATACTCAGAATTAAAGTAGTAAATGGTCAGCATAATGTTTGAGTGGGGAACTTTATGACCTGATAAATGGAGGGACCTGATAAATAAATACAACCAGTACACTTTACGATTTTCGCAGACGTCTCGCAACGAGCCAATAAAGGAGTAATCCGTAGGATACACAGTTTGCTAAACGCAACAACTGTGATATGCGAATGTGTTGAGCGCATACATTGGAATCATAGCGGAAGTTTATGGTACCAGAGTGAATGGCCTGATATTCAATTTACCATGTGTGCACTCGCCTCTTATAATCTTAACTCGAAAATAGTATAGAATTGTCTAGGAAAGCTGAATTCGCTAGGTAGAGGAAATAGGATTACCATCTGCAAGTACCGATGTTATGTGGGAATTGATGACGTTCAGTAAGCAGATGAGTTGAGGAGGGGGGCTTTTACAAGTGAGAAGAGATGATTAAACGGGTATACTCATCTAAAGTACAGTACACTTATGTATAAAATTAACACACACAACATAAGTGGTGTGAGAAACTGCGGGCTTCTTGGGGACGATTGCCTGTAGACTGTCTAATGGTGAAGGTATAGCACTGGCCATTTTATAGTCACCTAGCAGCAACTCGTTTCCTTGCAGTTCGTATCTTCCCCCTTTCCACCTTTCCTAAAAACCTGCACAATACACTGCATGAGTAGGGGCCATCCCCTGAGTGCTGGTTTCATAAAAAAAAAAAAAAATAGAGGTAGACGTAGACCCCTATAAAATCAGGGGTCTACGTAAAATGAAGCAATTTAAACATTTTTGGTTAATCTTAATAAGATCCATAAGATTATTGAGAAGAAATCTGTGATTAATTACCAGCACACTGAATCATCAGAAAACATATGTATTTGGGACGTGTGTGGCATTAATGTATCCCAGAATGAAACACCTGGTTGCAGATCAGGTGGTGGACAGCAAATTGTCCTTGTCGATAGCGAGCAACAGCCTCATAATTGTTAGGGGCAATAGGTTTAGAGGAGATATAATAGGGATAACCTATAAAGCTTGAGGGGAGTACGAATATGGTCGCAGTACAATGGAATTTTTACACGGCAATTATAATTATAGCCCTTAATCTCAAAGAATTGCTTACTGCAAGCCTAACGGCTAAAACGAGATTCTTTGCACGTTTAATCTCCTATGTTCGGTCGTCATAATTTTTCACGTGAAAGAAAAAAAATTGTAGAATACTCAAATTTAATAGTCCAAAGATGTAACCCTTATAAATAAAGGGTTATTCATTTCACGGTTTCTACGGTTAAAGAGATGGAAGAGTCGTTTAATGAGACCGCCTTGGAGTCGACAAAATCGCATCATCCGCGAGACTTTATCTAACATAAAAGATACATTTGGTGATACATTGTTATCCCATTTAGAGCGTCATGTTAAGTGGAGTGTATAAATCGTGACTTTTAAATTTTTGCCATTATTTGGAAATCACTTCAAAACTTAATTGCTTAAAAGTTTGCATGTTATTCTTATCTTTGAAAAATTAGTTTTTATGCGAATTTATCTTTCTACGAATTTTATAAATAGAAATACTGTGTGCTTAATTTATTTAAAAGGTTTGCATTTACGCAAATAAATCTTTTTTTAGTTTTCGTATGAAATTGAATACATTTTTATTGCCTCGGGTTAATGAATTTACTCTTCTTTTTGTTTAGAAAAGTTAATTAATTCAACAGACGAATAGAGACGAATATCAATTAGTAATTTAATATGTTGAAACAGCGATTAATTTTCAATCGAGGGCACTTAGTTGTAATTAATAAAACCATTAACGCCTACATTTCAAATACTGTAGAATAAGTTTAGGTCGGTAATTAATTTAAAATGAATGGATGGCATGGACAAAGAACACCCACTTAACTCAATCCAAACATTCATTCGTAATTTTACAAATTTTCCAACACGTTTGTATGAGATTATATATTTATTTGGTGATGACGTTAGTTAGGCAAGGCTGGCTGGTGTTAAATATCTTTTAACTGAAGTTTTATTTATTTAGTAAAAGGTAGGCAACAGAAAAACGCATAAGACCGGTAATATTTCCTACAATAGTAATGCGCTCTTTTCGAGCTTTACGGTGTGATTAAGGTATTATAGCAAATGTACGCACAGTTGAAAATATAGCTTGTGTTAGAGAAAGTTTGGTAGATAGTCCGTATTTGTCGATTTACCGGCTCTCTCTACAAATGAGTCTCTGCTAAAGGTCTGTGGCAGACTTTGAACCTCCCACCCTATAAAGTATAACACCCACAATACTAAGAGCCGCTACAGATGGAATCTCATTGCATGCTTGAGCAATAGAATGATCATACAAACATAATATCCTCCAAATTGTGTGAATTTAGAAGTGATTGTGGAGAAGCCATAAATGGAACTGTTTGGGGCGCATTGTGGTTTTTTTTTTTTTTTTTTGATGACACAAGAAGAACCATTTACTGTGAAATTTTACAAATTCACGAAATTCAATGAGAGTAATTTTATATGCGCCAATTACTACTACATGGATACAAGATTGAAATTAAAAAGACCTTTAATAGGATACAACTGGAAATAACAAAATATAAAAATAATTTAACCGTCTCATATTCTCTAAATGTTACAGTGGCATTGTGTAGGCTTTTTTGTAAGCTTTTTTGATCCTTTTTATAGATTTTCTTAACCTTTAAATACAGTCTTAAGAGAACTTAAAAGTTTAAAATTTATTTTATTTTAAAAGATTGAAATCAATACGTAACTATAGCAAATAATGGAGTATTCTAAGAGCTTTACCTCCAAAATTATTTAAAAAAAATTATTATTAGAAATATAAATATTGTTTGTAAGCTAAAAATAACACATTCAAATGATGTCAGATGCGATGCATACCTGATACAAAACAAAAAACAATAAAAATTGTGAAATAAAAATCGATTAAACATCAATTGAAAGCGATACTTTTTGAATAAAAAAAAAAAAAAAGAACGCACTAATAGACTACGTTTCAAACCATTTTAATACAAAAAAGAAACAAAGTTTAAAAGAAAATGGAAAATAAATAAATGTAAATGTAAATGTAAATAAAATGAAAAAAAAAATATTGTAAATAAACGTACATAAATAAAGTTTTTCAGGGTCTCAGCGTCTAATAATTAATCACTAAAATACTGAAATTATTCTGTCAGTTAACGATAAACGAAAAAATAAAAAATAAAAACGAGAAATAATTTAAGCAACAACATAAAGTAAAGTAGAAGAAGGCAAAAGAGAGACAAATTGTTTTACAATATTTGTTTAAATGTAAAGTAAAATAAGCTGCTCATAAATAATAAAATCAACATTTAACAGCTTGAAATCTAAAATCAACAATAAAAACTTATCCAGAGCAACGTAAACAAACGTCAACAAGAGGAGAAAAAAAACAGAGCAAAAATCACAGTGTGAGAAAAGAAGTTAAATTTTCTTTCTCTCTCTCTCTCTCTCTGCTTGCTCTGTTAGCGTGGTATTGTTTTTTTTTATTAGATTGTGATTGTTTAACCTTTTGTTTTTCCAAAAACGATTTCTTAAAGGTTTTGACAGTGACAGTGATTCTTAAAGTGGTGCGTAAATGTTTAAAGTTTTTCTTTGTTTCTTTTTTCTTAAATTGTTTTAAGGAAAATTATTTTGGTTTTTTTCTCTCTCTCTCTCATACTTTTACTTATATTTTAAATAAACCTTTATTCACTGAAATGTGTTTATAATTGTGTGTATGTGTGTATGTTTTTTCTTTCTATTCTTAACAAAATCTGCTCATTTGTTTATTTTCTTTTTTAACACTTTTTTGAATGTTCTTTTTCTTTTTCTTTCTGTTTCTTTTTTTTATGTTTTTGTTGTTTTTTTATTATTATCATTATTAAAGTCTCTCCCTCTCTTTCTCTTGTTTATTATTAAGAATATAAACAAAACAAAAGACATTCTAATTGTTTGTAAATGTATGTATGTGTGTTAAGGGTTTGCTGATGGTTTTAGATTTTTTTCTCCTTTTGTTTGTGTGTTTTTTTTTTTTCGTTTTTTAATTCAATTGTTTTGTTGGTTTTATTTTTATTTTATTATTCATACATACCACATTTTCTATGTAATGGTTGTTGTTGGTGTGTTGTTGGTTTGTTAATTTGGATGGTTGACTGGCATTTTCATACCTACGCTCGTTCGTTTGTTTCTTTTAAACGCCCGCTCATTTCTTCGTACGTACATCCGTTCGTTCGTTCGCTCGTTTGTTTTGTTGTTGTTGTTGTCTGTGAGTATAAGAAAGTAAAAAAAAAATTAAGAAACACGCAAAATAAACATGTTTATTAACAATTTATACAAAATTTTAAATTCATAATAGTGTTTGTGTTGTTATAATAGTTGTTGTTGTTTTTGTTACACTCATGTTTTGCTCTGTTTTATTCTGTTTATATTTCATTTGTATTTAATGTTTATTTATGTTCAACTTTTTCTCATTACAGCAATATTTAACATTGTAAATATTTTCACATATACTTGGGAGTGTGTTTGTTTGTTGAAGTGTAAATATAATTGTTTTTAGTGTTTGCCTTAGACTCATAAAAGGAAAAATTTTTCTTTGAAGTACATGTGTCTTGGCAAGCAAATTGTGCAAATAATTGATAATTAGTCTCTTAATTTTTTTTTTCTGTGTTAAAATATTCTTTATTTATTTTATTTTAATAATATTAACGGTATAATTTATTTATGGTACGTTAAATCCATTACGTAATTGAATTAAAATTCGTTCAGTTTAATTTTAATGTTTAAAATTTACGTTTTAAACCTTCTGCGCTGTGTGGCGTATACTTAATATGAAATTATTTCATGCGTTATTAATTATACGTTAAAGTAGATGTTGTATAACAGAAATGAAATTAAATTGCGTTTCAGTTGTCAAAGTTAACTAATACGTACACAATTAAGTGAATTCACACTTAAATTGTATTTTATTTTGGGGTTTAAAACTCAAACACCAAAGTTAGTTAACTTTTCTTTCAAGTGGAGGTTAAAATATGGTTATATGGTTCTTTTTTATAGAGAAGTGTTTAATTATAGAAAGTTCGTAATTATTTTTTAATAAATAGTATTTTATTGAAATGATGGAAATATTGTCAAATGGAAAGTTGTGAATGCTACTCATGCTACTCATTACAAAATGTTCGCTATTAATATTTTAGTGTTGCTTTGGCTTAAACACAGCAACTCCTTATTACTCAAAAAGATTGAATGTATATGTAGAATATTTTGATTGCATATATAGTTTAGTGGATATGACCGCTTTAAAATGGCCAGCGTTTGCAGATTTAGAAAGGAAAATAAAGAAGTAAGCTGTGTCTACTTCCAGCTTAAGGCAGCCAAATGATGGAGGAGAGTGCATTCGTTGAATTTAGCAAAACAATCAAAAAATCCACCAACCAATTTATTGAGCGTTGAGCTAACTTATAGATTTTCTAAAGACTTTTACTATGATTTTATTTAATTTGTTCCCGCCGCCGTTTGTAAATACAGTAGTCGCTCACAAATTAGAACCGCTTTGTTTTTGAGGCAATTCTAATTTCTGAATTATTCTAATTTCTGGACGTTCTTTTTTTGTACACGCGTATCATATTTCACAAATAAACTAGCCACAAAATACATAAATGCGACAAAAAAAAACGTCAAATACGGAAAAACGTATATAATTTGGTGATTTCCCTTTTTAGTTTTACAGAATAAAAAGAATTTTGGGATTTCTTGTGTTAAAATAGCAAAAAAAGAAAAAACGCTCAGAAATTAGAATTTTAAATTCGAATTTTAGAGCGTATAATGTATTGCAAGCCCTGATGCTAATTTCTGGAATTTCTAATTATTGGAAGTTCTAATTTGTGAGCTTCTACTGTATCTTTCTTTTATATTGTGGTTCATACGCCTACAATTTTCCATTTGAACCATAAAAACAAATCTTCGTTTTGTCAGACCATGTTGGCAAACTCCAATCTTTTCCGTAAATTCCATTTACTTAGGAGAGCTTCTTCTGAAGATACCGATCCACAAGTCTACTATTACTTATACTGCGGCATGAGATAGAAGAATTAAATTAATTCTTTGAGCCTTTTGATTACTAAAAAAACATAATTAGGGCTGGCTGTTCCACGACTATTTACTATAGTATCAGAATTTTTTTTAAAGACTGCATTAAACACTTTACTTTTGAAAACCTTCATGTTACCAGTACTTTTCCTTATATGTAGATCATCCGTTTGCTTTGAATGTCAAAATCTAATTTGTTCCAGTATCTGTGGTATAAACATCAAATTATTATAAATTTAAATATAAAATTTATTAGTCATATTCCTTTCTTTTCAATGATTGCTTCATTATTAAATTGAGTTCTTTTCTGACATATTTTACATAATTTACATATGTTTTTAATAATGTTTTTTAACATTCTTTGCATACAGTATAGAACATTTTTAACAGTTTTATTTATAAACTCAAGGCTAAAAAAGTTGACCTATGTTGTTTTACCATGGTATTGTATGAATTCAAGAAATATTTTTATTTCAATTGAAATTTAAATATTCGCTTAAAAGGCACTGCATTGAAAATAAATTTAATTCAATAATTATTCCTTGAAAGGCAAGTCCAATTAACGATGTATGTATATTATGGCAAAGAGGATGTGTTTTATTCATTGCAAAAGAAAAAAAATGAAAAAATCACTATTTGATGGCATCGATAACAACATTCCTGTTCGAAAGTAATTGAATTATTGCAATATGTTTTCAATATCTGTATGTACTAAGTGTACATATTTTCATTTAATATGTGCATTACAGAGAATGTTCCTTTGTTTGCATAAAGCAAATATTAAATATTGTATTTATTTCTGTAATAAATTCATAATACATATGTATATCTATAAATAATGAATAAAATGAAATTAAATTTTAACATTTTGTTACATTTTTTGTTTTTGTTTGTGTGTATGTATAAAATAAACAAATACTAATTGGGAGTGAGTTAAAATTTGTTTCTTTTCATTTTAATTGCATATAAAACTAAATTATAATTTACGATTGCCATACTCTTGTTGTATTGTATAATATTTCTTAATGTAAATAATTATACCTGCATAAGCAAATATGTATGCAAAATTCATATTTATTGCACTTACATATGAGGCATATGAGCAATGAAACGAAAAGACAGGTAATACATGCCTTTATTAAGGCCTTTTTAAGTTATTTCTACCTTTTGTGCAAAACAATTTCTCTAATTACTGAAATATCCCAAAATTAACGTTGTCCTGAGATCAGTAGCTTTTAATTATTTCTTTTTAAGACTCAATTCGGGACCTAATTTACTTACTTTTATAAAATGACCATATATGGTCATTAACAATCTCAATTGATAATTGAGCTTATCGTTCTCGTTCACTTATCTTAAATTCCAAAAGAATCTGATCGACTTACTATTTCTGAAGGAGGTCTGATCGTCGTTACGTTTACATCGTTATTTAATTTGGATTTTGTTCTACAGTGCATGTTCGAGTGAGAAGTTCGATTCTCAACAAAAGCACTGGTGCTATACCTTTAAATACTGCCCAACTTTGAAGTCTATTTCTCTTCAAATATTTATAACCTTCTAAAACTAATGGCAAGGGCCTCTGAAAAGGCCTTCCATTAGAATTTGTCCATAAAAACATACCATGTTAAAGTGCCTGCAATCATGTTAAGGAAAAAAATCGTTTTAAAAGCTGTTATTGTGTGAAAAACTCTCTCATGTATGCACTTTTGAATACACGCATACATACTATACGAGTACAATACCATAACAGTAGCAACAGCAATAGCAGAAAATACTTGAAAATACACACCATTTTAACACAAAATAAAAACCATAAAAATAATATACATACACAAGTATATTCATATACATATATATGTATATGTATATTCGTATGCATGTGTATTCCCATGTGTTAAAACATTTACGGACTAGTGTAGATATGTATGTATGTACTCATATTGTTAAACAATTATGTTCTTTTATAATGTACACATGCAACAAACATATGAACATCATATGAATATTATATGCATATGTGAGTACGTAAGTATGTTCATGTATAATTATGTATTCGAGCATGTTTATTTACATTGTACATACCTACATACATATGTATATGCATACATTATAATTTACAGCAATTTTAACTAAGAAAAAGCATTAATAGCTTTCAATTTAAAAAGAAAAGTGGCTTAAATCATGGGCAATGGGAATTACATTTGATTTGGTCTTATGAAATATCATCAAGTTAAAAGGAGAGTTTAATATTCATATTAAATCTCAAGAGATTTTCTTCGTTAACAATCCAAAGCAACGTAATAAATGAGTATGAGTACAATTAGAAAAAAAAGGTGATATAAATCCGGTTAGATTATTTATTATATTATCGAAAACGTATAAATTTCAAGTATGTATCAGAGGTCAGCATTGAATCGTTTTTTTGCTATTCATAAGCACTCATGAAATTTTGAATGTAAGTGAGTCAACAATATTGAAATTTAACTATGTACTCTAATTCATTCATACTCACTACAACGTTGATTTGTAAGTACAGGTTGCAATGAGTACGCGTACAACGTTGACATCAAACTCATACCATTCGAAATATGTTTGATTCATAAGCATACTCATTTAGATTCATAACTTTAGAAAAATACTTAGAATACTTAATAATAATTCGAGTGACTTTAATCATTCATCAAAATTTACAGTTTTACTTATTGTTGCATTTACAAAAAAAAGAAAAAAGACACATAAGCAAAAAAGACAGAGCAGCAAGCAGAGCAAGCACACAACCTTTTAGTGAGTATTTTAGTATTCGTACGCGATTCATACTTATTTTGTGATTCTTGTAAATGTTGAATTATGGAGAGTCGAAATCAACAACATCATACGTGTTATTAAGTATGAATACGATAAGTACTTCAAACTTTGAGTAGAGGTTTAATGATTTTAAAATAAGTATGAATTCGTATAAGTATCAGAAATTATGACTATGATTCGATTGTACTTATCTTTTTGAATACTCATTGCTGATCTCTGACATATATGTGCTGAACATTATACGCTGTAATTTAAAGTCAAACTTATGTCTTTGTTTATATATAGAAATACTCAAAGGAGATGCATTTTCCATGAACAAAATTATTTGCTTCGTTGGTTTGAATTACGTAGTAGTGTGTATCAACTACGAACGTACTTTCTAAACCTCACAATGTCCAAAAGCAGTCGACCTGTAATTTGTCCCTTCCAAGTGGTAGTATGGAATACCTATTTTACTGGATACTATAGGCGTAGCGCCGCGGACAGAAAGGAAAACAGAAATCAGATTCTGTAAGGGCTAATCTGACCGTTCATTTATATTGTTATTCCGATAGTCCTGCACTCTCTACCCAACCGTGAGATGGTAACGTGCGATCAAAGGGCAAGAATAGCAGCTGACTATCAACGCAAATACAGAAGCATCTACGGGTGGAAATAGAGAAGATAGTGAACATGCGCCATTAATGGGCAATATCTCTCCCTAAAAAACACTAAAGGAATTAGAAATTGGCGGTTGAGAAAACACTATAACTAATGACATAATCTATTAAAAAAGAAACAAATCAAGTCACAGTAACGGAGTTAATTTCAAGTGAAAAAATCCGGCCAAGTTATCATTGCTTTGAAAAATAGATAAATGCTATCCATTACATACATACATACATACATAATTGGTCATTACAAACCTTTAGTCAGGATTACGACCCAGTTTCTCATACCACTGATGTTATGCGTGTTAATTTTATACATGAGTGGTGATACCTAAAGCTTAAAGTAGATTCCGAACGACAGATTTTCATCTGAAATCTGCTGAGAGGAAATTGCCGAAAAAATATTTTGTTCATATTTTCGTTTTTGATGGGGTTTGAACCGAGGCCTCATGTCTAATAAACCTATTAGATTTTAAAACTGGATGAAATGATTACGAAAGACCTCTATAGAACAAATTCAATTCGAGACATATTTGATCGAAAAAAACCGAGTTGGTGATCAACTACTATTATTCCTATTTGTTTCGTTGGGCTTATAATATATCTGATACGAGGCATACTTTCGTTCAAGGAAAATATCAAAACGATTTGATCTGATCTATCAATAAGTACTAGCTTCCATCAGTCATGGTAATCTTCAACTAAAGCTATAGTAGGGTCGAGCCTTTACCTTGTTTAGAATACATACATACATACATAATTGGTCATTAAAACCCTTCAGTCAGGATTTCGACCTAGCTTCTCACACCACTTATGTTGTGTGCGTTAATTTTATACATTAGTGGCGGGACCTACAGTTTGAAGTCGACTCCGAACGACAGATTTTTGAGAAGCTCTTCATGGCAATTTTATTTACTCTCAGAGTTTTTGCCAGAAATCTACTGAGAGGCAGTCGCCGAAGAAATATTTTTTTTCATATTTCGTTTTAATGCTTGACCTAGGATACGAACCCGGGCTTTACGTCTAATAACCAACACACTACCTACTAGACTACGGTGACTACGAAGACGTTTAGAATATTAAAAATAATTAAAAAAGAAAACTCATTCAAACACTTTGTTTATTTATATACGTATTTAATTTGTTTATTTCTCTTCATTTTGCCAACAATTGGAAAAAGATGAAAGAAAATTAAAGTCCTTTCTGAGAGCTAAATATCCTGTTTATTTGTTTTTACATCTTGCACAGAAGTGAACTCCCGCTGTTTCTATTTGTTTGTCACTTGTCAGTTGACATTTTTTTATCCGTTTAAGCTACACCGCTCTACTGATTTATTCAAAGGAGTATACAAACACAAAAAACAATTCAAATAATTTTAAAAGAATATTATTTTCAAATGTATTTTCTCCATTTATTTTTGTTTTCAATTATTTTTATTTATTTTCTGTTTATTTTCTTTTTTCTTTTTCAGATATTTCAAGAATAATACAAAAAAAAAAAAAAGACAACAAAACAAAACAAAACATATTCTTTTTTGCATCCGTAACATTCATCCTGGTTTTTCTTTATTTAAAAAAGACTTCCGTAGACCAACAACAAATGAAGTCTAAACTTTTATTTTATTGTTGCTCTTCTAAATGTACCCTGTTATTGTTTTAAGGAGCGCCTACAGAAGATATGAAATTGTAACTTTGAACTTGTTGGTCTTGCCAAGCCCAGGTTTTGTTTTTAAACGGCAACAAAACAAAACAAAACAATACAAAAGAAACAGAAACAAAAACAAAAATAAACAATGCGTTTGTCAATTGCTCGTATAAGTGCAAAATTGAAAGGATATAAAGGTTAGTTTTACTCTTTAGTTTGTTATATTTGTTTCCTTTTCTGTTTTTCTTCTATATTTCTTATGTACTTTATATTGTTGTTTTTCTTATGCTCTTTATTTTCCCTCTCTTTTTCGCTTTCCTCTAGTTTTTTTTTGGACTTTCTCTTTTTAACTCTATAAACAATAGTTCATTTTCATTTTATTGAGTTTGTGTTAGTGTTTGTGTTTCTCTCTTCATTTTGTTGTTTTTGTTCTTAGTTGGTCTAGTATTATTTTTAGAGTATGATACTTGTGTTTGTTATTTTATTTGTATTATTATTATTTGTTGTTGTAGTTGTTGTAATTTGTCCTTAATATACGTACTTGTGTCTCACAAAAAAAAAAAATTCAACCTGCGTTTTTAATGGTTCTTTTTCTTTAGGGGACCGTTGAGTGTTTTATTCGTGTTATTAGACAATACATAGTGGTACGGAAGTAGGGAAAAATGGAAGAAATTAATCTTAAAAATGGAAAAGTTTATGAATTCAAAATGTTAGTGAAAAAAGAAAATTATTTAAAACTAAGTTTGTTTTGATGATTTATAGTATTGAACTTGTTTAAATAAAAAATTTATAAATCCAGGGAATAATATTATTGAAATGCTAGTTTTTATCATGGTATAAGAAATATAGAAGGTAGTTTTAATCAAAATTTTTTTTATAAAATAAGATTTTTTGAAGTTTATATTTTCATAAACTATATATATAGCGTTGCCCCATTTATAATTTTATTGTATATTCCCAATAAATTATTTATGACAAATGTGTAATTAATAAAACCTTTTAACAATTTTTATATCTAAATTTATATTAGTTAAGTCCAACAAGTTTAACATGTAATTTGGGCTAGTATTTAAAGAATTTCCATTAATTTTTAAAAAAATAATAAACAATTTTTTCAAAATATTTTTCAATTGAATTGAATTTATTATTTTCATATGACTTCAAAGAAAATGTGGGAAATTTAAAATTAATATGGTAGCATTATTTTTACGAAAACTTCAAAATCCTTAAGCATGTCAGATAGTGAATTTTAAAAAATAAAGAGAGAATGAAACTACCTTCTATATTTCTTATACCATGGTTTTTATTCTTTAAAAAAAACATCGAGATGCCAGAGATGCGGTTTGTAAAGTGGTCTAAAAAGCAAAAACACTAACTACCAATAGTAATAGTCGAACAAAACGAAATGTGTTAAAACTATTGCTTTAGGCAATGATTGCTCAGCAGTCTTGTGATAAAAACTCTGAAAGTTAATAAAATTGCCACGAACATCTTCCTTCAAATGCCGTTTGAAGTCGACGTTAAACAGGAAGTCTCACTATACATATATAAAAATACACACACAACATGGTTGGCATGAGAACCTGGGCCGTAATTTTAACTAAAGAGTTCTAATGTCCAATTAAATAACGCAAGTAAACATCAAATTAATTAAATAGCTTCCGTTAGTTCAATAGCATTATATTAAATTGCAAAACAGGTTTAACAAGTTTGGAAAAAAGTAGTGCTCAAGAAAACAATTGACAAAAAAATAAAATTAAATTATCGGCAAAACTATTTTATACTACTTGCCCCTACCTTATTTATGGTGTTTTCTTTTCTACCAAAAAATGTGCATTTTATTAACGCAAAATGCAATTTTGCGTTTGTTTCTTAAAAATGTTTCGCCCTCTAAAAGGGTGGTATGTTTTATTCTAAATAATTCGCACTTGAAAATGGTGGAGGGCATTGCATTTTATGCCCTGTATAAATCGAGAGTGCTGCTAATGCCCTGTAAAGCAGATGACTTTTGTTTATTTATAGGGCTACCAGATGAAATTTAAAAAAAATTCGCCTGGTATTGTTATCCAATTTGAAGTTAATTTTTTCATTGTTTTGGGGAGTAATCTTAAGGAAATATTATATTATTAAAGCTACATGGTTAGCAGTATAAAAAATTGCATTCAATGTTAGAACAGTGTTAAAATATTTTTTTTTTTTTTTTGTTATAAAAAAAGAGTGCAAAAAATGAAGTCGAAAAATTAGCGATCTGGCAACACCTTTGAACAAATTGGCATTTCCTCATTCATTTTCTTAATAAGTGGTAAACACAGGGCATACCCTTTTTTAATATTTGTGTTATGTGCTTCTCAAATAAAAAATGACATTACAACAGGGTTGGTCAAACATTTTTATAATGTACCTTGTAAGAGGGTGACATTTTCTTTGTAGAAAAGAAAACACCATTAGTCTTGATCTCTTTAATCAATGCAGTATTTATCTTCTCAATCATTATAAATTTCTGTACTCTCTGATACATCTCTTACAAATCTGGGAAAAAGTCGCTGAATTTTAAATCCATCGAATAATGATGGATGCGAAATGGTTTTAGTATAGTTTTAGATCCTAAATTAAACAAAAATTAATAAATAAGTTGATATAAAGTATCAAGTCCTCAATAAAGATGAAAAAATGCTCTCTCTGTTATAGAATGGAATCCTAACAGGAGCCAAAGAATTGAAACGTCAGTCTATACTTGGAGCATATAAATATGAACACTATAAATTGGAATCAAATAAGTATATTGGCTTTGGACAAACATAAGTGGACATAATATTTTGTACGGACATAATGTAATAATGAACTGAACGGTTCTCATTGATCGCGCAAAACTCGAGGTAAAGAAACTAGATACCTTATGCTCCGACACTAAACGCAATTGAAAAGACAATATTCCATGTATAAACATTTTTAATTCCGAGTAAAGCAGTCGAATGTCCGTGGTCACATTGTGCATTTCCTGGTGGTCTTTGATCGACTATGACTCCTTGGGCTCTATGCATTGTACTTTAGCTATGATATTCCGTATTTCGAAATATAAGTAGTGACATAGGACATCATATACAAGAATAAAATCGGAATTGTTTTATAAAAAAGGTTTAAAAATTTTACGAATTCAACATTTTATATTTTCAGATAAAACTGTGCTATTAGCCCACCGTGCCGATTGTTTGGTAATTAGGTATAAAAAATTACAAAAAACTGTTTAAAGGTCTATTTATACTATCGCTGGTGTTGACTTTATCATTTTAAGTATATTTACCTACAACTGTTTATTAAGGTGCGTTTTACTTTTTAGGCTACATTAAATTGTTACCAACTGTTATCAACTGTTTAATGTCTTTTTTAGCTTTAAACGTCCTTTTTTCATATTCTTACTGAATTTAGTTTTAATTAAGTTCTTTAAAGCTATTAAAAATTTTTTTTAAAAAATTTTGTTTAAATTTTCACAGTATAAAGAGCATTAAATTAAAATATGTATATTTAAATATCCTTGACTCTTCGAAAGTGTTGCTGTTATTCATCGCCAGCTCACTGAAAGTGTCTATTTTTAGCAAAAAATTGTACACGTTGCTGCTGCTGTCCTTTGAATTTCAAATTTTATGGCCATAATTTTATTTTTATCGCTTCGCATTCATTTGTTTTTGTGGTTTTCGATTGTGAAAACTTAATATTTGTATGTATTATATGCAATATTTTAAATATATAAACGAATGGGTAATAAGTTTCGTATGTATGCATGTAAATACTTCGTATACATTAATGTGAAATCAATTTTAATCGTGCGTCACATATCAATTACAAAATATTAGGGTGAAAAAGTTTTTCTAAACACAATAAAAATTAAAGTCTAACACAACATGAGAATAGTAAATAAATTAAATTTTCGTAATGCTAGTAATTTATATTAATTTTCGTTCTTTAATCAAGTTAAACAGTTAATTGGTCTGTTGTGGCAAGTTCTAGAATAGTAGGTTTATCTGTCGTTGCCTACAAACAACGCTGTTGTCAAAATGGATTGTATGAACTGTAGAAATTCGAAAACCTTGATAAAACTTTTGTCCTTTCTCTCAGTTATGATACCTGAAATAATCGATTTGGGTCTCCTGTTGTAAAAGTACAGTGGATTACACTACGCGGCGTAGGCGAAATAGCATTTTATACTGAAAAACAAGCAAGTTATCTGGGGGTGAAAGGAGTGAAAGAGTGAAAATGTGAGTCTGAACAGGGATGTGCAAGCCAAAAATGGTGATCAAAAAATAAATACCATATAATCAAATTAAATTTTATTGGTTACTAATCTTTTTAGAAAACGATAATCGTTAAGTTGTTGCCGTAGAAAAATTCAAAAAAAAAAATTGTAAAATAGACGTGATAATATTTTTTCATCTGCTTTGCATGCAGTGGGACGAAGCTTATCTGTAAGCATTTTTTAAATGTTTTCCTCTTCACAACATTAACTGATTTAAATGTCAAAATGTCAAAGGTTGTAAATTTTGATTTTGTGTCACATCCATCTATTCATCCAACCATCAAACCATCGATTCCTCCCATGCCATAATATTAATCTCCTGATAATATAGAATGTTTTACGATGGCAACAAGAAATGAATAAATAACAAACAAAAAAAAAAGACTACAAATGTTTATACACACATACTTACATATAAACTGTGCATTATACAGTATATATTTAATGTTTGCATAGTATGTATGAATGTGTGTATAAATGTATTTAAAAAACAAGTGTGAAAAATATTAAATTGGAAGAAAATTAATATTCAACACTTCACTTATTTTTCTCACAATTTCCTTTAATACTTCAATTTATTTTTACATCCAAAAATGTCCACACACATAAATCGAAAAAAAAAAATTTCATTAGATTCCTTAACAATCATTAGCTGGCTTGTTAAAAAGTTGTCACGTAAATTTTATTTCATTTCCACTGTTTGCAAAGAAGCGCCAATAATTAAATTATTTGCAGCAAAACTCTTAGGTTAGGTTAGAGGACGTGTACTTGTCCGTTAAGACAAGTACAATACCCGGAGGTCGAAATTGACCCATTGTACAACGTCCTTGGAGAGGGAAGGAAATAGAGGGAACAGGATGAAAGGAGGGCATAAAGGTAAGGAGGGGGGGGGGGGATGGGAATCACACAGAAAGAAACAGACACAAGCAAAAGGGGTTGAGAGCGCGACTACACTTATGAAGCCCTAGCACCTCTCAACCAGCTCAAACTGCTAATGAATCTGTGGAGAGCCTTGATGTCGGCTCTCGACACAGAACTCAAGCTCTCAAAGAAGGCCTTGCCAAGGGTCCTCAACCTACCAAGGGCTGGGCAGTTACAGAGGAGGTGTTCGATAGTCTCTAATTCCTCCTCATCGCGACATACCCTGCAATAGTCCGGCTGGGATCTGTTCCAGATCCCCGTCAGCGACCTAATCTCGCAGTGCCCTGTGATAAAACCGACAACCAACCTTAAGCTGGCCTTAACCAAGCTCAGCAGGCCACTGCAGGCCATAGACGTCTAGAGACAGAACAACCCGTTCCGTTCCCCCAACGCCTCTGCTCTTCCTCCATGACCCATCCATCGATGAGGCCATAGAGGTGGCAGACTGGGGGTTCAGGACCAACTATTAAATCACCCCCCGAAAGGGAACCTAACCTAGCGAGGGCATCCGCCGTCTCATTGCCCAGTATTCCGCTATGACCCGGAACCCAGCATAGACGGATACGGTCCGGTCCAAAAGACCTCAACGACTCTTTGCACTCGCGAACCAGTCGTGATTTGCACCAGACCGACGCAATGGCCTTAAGGGCAGCCTGACTGTCAACGAAGATCATGTAAGATTCCGAATCCGAAGATGGGCCACCAGCTATGGCCTCAATAGCCTTCAGTATTGCGAAAATCTCCGCCTGAAAAACGCTGCAGTCATCATTCAACCTGAAGTGGAGCTCAAGACCGAGTTCCCTACAGAAAACCCCAGCACCTGTACATCCACCTAACTTAGACCCATCTTTGAAAATGGGTATACCACTCTGCCCCTGGAGTACCCCACCATTCCATTGTGCCCTATCCGGTATAAGTGTCCTTAAACCAGGTAGGAATATAGCCTCGGGCACAATGTAATCAGTGGCTTTTTCCGAAAGTCCATACCTTCCGTCAGGAAAGACGACACTCAGAACTCTGGAGTGACCTATCGAGCGCTGTTTCCAGCAACCCGATTCCCTCAGGCGTATGGCACTACGCGCTGCAGACCTCTTGACATATAAGTCAAGCGGAGTCAGACAGAGCATAGTATCAAGAGCAGCCTGAGGACAACTTTTCCTCACTCCAGTGATACTCAGCAAAACTCTTAATGCCTAGCAAATATTTTCAAAATATATACGATAGTTGCAACCGTTTTTTCCATAATGGATTGAATTTTCCGTGGCCATGTATATTAAGATTAGAGGTCAATTTTTATAGTTAACTGGACTTCACATACCATTTATATGGGTAACAATAGTGAATCTTCATTTCATCTGTCATAAAGGAGCGGAATTCTGGACTTACGTGTTCTTCTGGATGTGTGACGTTCTTGTCTTGCTTATAAAACTCATCCCTGTTAATTCGACTAAATCACTACCGAATTATTGTGTCGACTAAAACTTCTTGCAGCGGCTTCTTGTTTTTCATGTTTCAACGAAATTTTAAAACAATTTCAGTGACAATTTGATCCGAAATGAGACACAATTTTTTTATATTTAAAACGAGCTTTATAAAACCAAATATTTGCCGTTCATAACATTTTCTAGTTTTTCTGAACGAAGAAAATACCGATCAAATTGAGGTGTTGTAGGCCTATAAACCATTAAGAGAGTTCTTTACAGATCGAAACAAATGATAATCTGACGGTGCTGTATGATATATATATATATATATGTTCCTTTTACTCCTCTAGGGAGCATAGGGCCTCAACAAGTTGTTTCCAATGAGCTCGATCATCAGCGCGATGTTTGACTTCGTTCCATTGTATACGTAGTTTGGATATTTCGGTTATGAGTTGGCGTTTCCAAGTGTGCGCTGGTCGTCCGATGCGCCTGCTTCCCTGGTGGTTCCAGTCTATGGCATTCCTTGTTATGTCGTCTAATGGCTTTCGAAGAGTGTGCCCAATCCATCCCTACTTGCGTCTCCTTATTTCTTTCACAATTGGTTGCTGGTCTGTATCTGACCATAGTTGGACATTGGATATTACGGAAGGCTAGTACACACGCATGATTCTACGCAGGCATTTGTTAACGAATACCTGAAGAGACTGGGAATCGCGCGGTGCCATATTCCACGTTTCGCAACCGTATAGTAATGTGGATTTAACGTTGGAATTGAAGATTTTAATTTTGGTGCGCATCGATATGTTCGATGATTTCCAGACAGGGTTAAGTTGGGCAAAAGCATTGCGCGCCTTATTAATGCGACTGGCAACATCCGCTGCCGAACTGCCGGATTTATCGATTATACTGCCCAGGTAGCAAAAGGACTCTACATCATTAATTTCCTTGCCATATATTGGGAATTTACGTTCTACGTTAGCATTTAACCTGAGTGCTGTATGATGACTGCATCAAAACATGCCAAACAACCTCAGATTTTTCTGGCTCCTCAAAGATGCGTGAGTTTTAGCGTTTACATAATGGAATACAATACCTTTTCTGTTGACCAAATCTAGTCGTGGTGATTGTTGACAGTAGATCAGATCAGAATCAATCGTTTGACCAGGTTATATCAAAAAAAAAAGATTTTACAACAGAGAATGTAAAACTTTGCTGGCATTTCTCTTCAGTAGATTTGTCAAATCATCATGTATCGTTTCACATCAAAACAAAGCTTTCAAATTGTTGAAATTTACTTTGAAAAAAATAAATCCGTTCCCAAACAGCTCATACACTTTTCGGTCACCATAATTGTTCTAGTGAGCAGAGAGTTTCTGCAATTACTGATCGTTTTCGCATTAATATAACTCTGTTCGATTCAAAGCCATCCGAAGAGAATATTGATAAGTAGCTCGAAAGCTTGATAAAAACCCCGAAATATCAATTCTAGTTAAATGGCTACGGCAATAAAAGTACTTGGAGCGAAAGCATCCTCAAGTTAAGGATTCATTAAAATTGATTCTTTACACGCAAACATCATCATCAGTACTGCTGTTACGGTGAATGGCAAGCCCGATCGAGTCATATCGACGGAATTTTATTTTTTTTTTTTTTTAATTATCAGCTAAACTTCAATGACGTTTATTTCCAATAAGGCTAACAAATACCCATATAACGCGCTTAACCATCTATTTATTTCGAAATCAATATTTTTAAGGTCTTGAAGAAGGGCTTTAATTAACTATAATTTTTGTTGTATGTACTTAAGACAATACAATTTGTCTTTATTTTTAGTTTTATTATGCACTCTCATATCGTATCTATGTACATAGAATAAACTGAAATACAGTAAAACTGAAATAAAAAACCATAACCTTTTATGGGTTAAACGCAACCCATAATTTGTGGTACAAACTAAAAACAAGAAAAAGAAGAAGAAAATAAACCCCAAAAATTAGATGAAACGTAGAGTAATAAAAACTGAAAGTGGAAACCAATTAATTGACACACTTTTGGTTAAACACAGCTTCCTGGTGTTTCCAACAAATTAAAGTGGCATCACTCAGTTGAAAACGTTGTGTACAAATGGTTTTAGGGACAGATGAAGTTTTTAATGGTCGTATATGTCAACAGCTACCACATCCTTCGAACGATGTTGTAGTCATTCACAATATCCTCCTCATTCTATGGACTTTCATAGGAAAGCAAAAAAAAAGAAAAGAAAAAACAAACTTAAAATGCTTAGTAAAGCATAAATTAACGGTTTATGGTTCCTTTGGAGTAAACCAACTGAATTTTATGGATTCTTGTTTTAGAGCGAAAAGGAGAAAGAGGAAACTATAGATGGTGGGTGGGCGGAAGTGCAAAAATGCATTTTTTTTTTGTCTAATTTCAAGTATATTTTAGTGTTGGCTTAAATAACTGTTCTAACTAATAGGCCATAAATTTAACGGACATGCTGTATTTTTGTTTAAGACTGTAATTTCGATTTTTGTTAGAATTGTATGTGAATTGAACAGTGAATGGTTATAAATTTAGCAATTTATTTAAATATTTCAAACATAAATTACCATTACTCAAGGGCTTTGTATGTTTATTTAGAAAAAAAAAACAAAAAATATAAACAAGGAACGAAATTATAGGCAATAAGCTTAACTATAATATTTTATATTCTGCACAAGTCGCAAACAAAATAACCAGATACACTAAGAATGCTAAAATAGGACTAAATAGGAACTGATTTTACTTTAGAAAACAGAGTCTTTAAAATTGAAGATTGTTTTTAATAGTGTTTTTATTTAAACATGAGAACATCTGGACATTGTTTACATGGAAAGGCGATATGCAGGAATCGAGTTTATGTGTTGTTTTTCTACGGACAAACTTTGACAAACAGTGGGCCAAACCATTGAACAATTTGTTCAGATTGGTGACGAAAAAAGTAACATGTTGGATGTTCAAAGTGGCGTACCCACTTACAACTAACGGGTAAATTGTATATGTTTGCTGATGATGTTTGTTTATTTTATCCTTATAAGTACGATTTGGTTTTGACAACTTATATGGAACGCGATGTTGCTCTTATTCTTGAATGTTCGTCTTAATAGGTTGAAGCTGAATGCGGATAAGACTAAATTAATCAGATTTAGACCATGTACACGTGTGCAGGATAATAGCTTTGCGATTCAAGTCGGTGAAAATTTGATTTTGGAAACAGATAGGGTAAAATATTTAATAATTATATTGCAAAGTAATATGGCATGGAATCTACTACACATTAATGAGGTAAAATCAAAAATTGCACCAGCCGTTGGGGTTTTATTTAAAATGAAAAATAAACTTAATCTGAAAACAAAATTGATGATTTACCAGTCCTTAATACAAAGTCACATAAACTATATGGCAATAATATATGGGTTTAGAACAGGGATGCACAAAGCTAAAACTGTAGTAGTATTGGTGAGCGAGAGAGAACTGCACTGAAAGAAAAGTTGTGTAAACTGAAATAAAATATACGGAAAAAATCAAAAAGCGGAATTTACAATAAAATTTGGAATAGAAATTTTTCTACAATGGCGGCTTCTAAAGATGCCCCCAATTGATCAGTGCGCCGAATAACACTACTGCGTGACAATGGAAGGTTTTCGATAAGCTTAAAATTAAGTTTTTGAAAATATTTATTTAAAATTTATTTAATGAACTCCTCATCAGAAAATGGTCTACCATGACTAACAATATCCAAGCTTATTAAGCTTAATAACTCCATTTTTAACATTTTATTTTCTGAGGTTTTTTCATTGTTTTCTTCTTAAAGTAACCACTAATTCAATTTTTCCAAATAAATTTTTTTATTTTTACAAAATAAATCATTAAAATCATCCATATCACTATGATAAGAACAATAGTGCCTTCTAAAAGCATATTCTCTACATTCCTTCAATATTTTATAACATAAAATGCATTGAGCATCACCAAACGCATTTTTTATCATAAAATGTTTCGTAAGTCATAGTAAATTTTTTTCAGTGCTTTAAGCAAAAAATATTACAAAAAAATCGTACACCCGCCACGCATGTGCATTCGCCGCTGGCTGAGTGACGACTAACCAAAGAGAATAAGAATATGTGTGTTTTTAGTTTGCGCAAAAGCACTATGAAATGGGCATCTATGGTTTAGAAACACAAATGAATTAAAATCATTGCAGGTGATGCAAAATAGAGCATTGAAGACAATTGATAATTTACCGCTACGATACCCCACTTTATTGCTTTATAGGGATATGTGTAAACAAATTATGCCTATTTGTGGACGATATAAATACCAGTTGTTAATAAATATATATGTTTAAATCAATACGGAACATAGGATATAGATCAGTTACTTTTTCTCAGAATCAAACACTTTTCAATACAAGGAACCAAGGCAATTTATATACCGCTAGGTGCAGGTTAGAAACAACCAGACTTGGAAAGCTTGCTGTGTAGGTAACTAACTTAAAATATTTTATATCAAAATTCATATGTATATAAAACTTAAAATATCTAACGCTTTACCTAAGTTTATAATTAGTCATAATTACTAATATTGTTATTTATGTATGTATATACATATGTATTATATTAAAATATATATTTTTTTTTATTATTATATCTATCTTTATTTATTGTTATATATGAAGTATAAAATTAATAATTTTAATCAGTAGAACTGAAACTGTCAACTTGCTTCAATAATGCCCAGAGGGCGCTGAGGCCAAGTAATCAAATTGTATTTTAATTGAATTTAATTGAATAAATAAAATAAAATAAAATAAATAAAATAATTGATAGTCAAGGAGGTTCTACTGGGTATTTTAACTGGGTATTTTACTGGGTATCCTACGGACATATCTTGACAAATTTGAACAGCTGTCGATAGCAATCAGATTTCGATTGTGTTGCGAGTCATCCTATAATCCATAAGTATGGTCAGAATATTCTAATGTATCCATCTTGTAGCCCGGATTGAATTCTATGGCTTCAGTGGTTGTTTCTATGGTGAATAACTTTCTTGATGAAAATTCTCCCTATTGGGAGAAAAACGATTAATTCAGTCCTTTTCCATCAAACTGGAACGCTCTTACTATTTTTGATAAAGCATTCAATTTACTGCAAAAGCAATAGATTTCTTTTTACTTACAACCCATTATTAAATGAATAGATTGCATTATTTTTATTATCCAGTAAATTGCCGAACGGAAGACGCTTTGATCACCCCTACACATCCGGCCGCAAATATGCTCCGATAACTGTAATTGTCCACAGTACTCTCAATAGTTTCCCCAAAGAGAAAGAGGTAGGTCGACATCGGAACAAATTTCATTTTTCTTCAGTAAATTTCTTATAGGAACTGATCAGATTTCCCCTGAATATAATTTATGCGTATTAAAATTGAGCAGTCTGGCCCCAATCAACACATTTGCTAAGAATGTAACCTATATTCTGTATAGCCGGCTCTCCCTGTCACCCAGGGCATCCTCCCAATGTGTGATATTGAGAGATTGTTCCCATCGATCCATTCCCGATCTGGCATCTGCCCAAATAATTCAAAAATGTTGTTTAAGCTAATAAAGTCTGCTGCAGACTCTTAATATATCGGGTCCGCCATCTAACGTTTTTTTTTTTCAACTAGTGCTTATTTCGTGAATGGTAACACTTAGCTCATGTCTGATTTGACAGATACTTAGTTTTATCCTTCTGCTGAGCGAGTATGGTTGTGTATACGCGTTTTCGCTTCGCTAAGTGGGCCTGCGATCGATTTACAGAAGATGCCGATTTCGGCAAAAAAAAATCATCTTTTCAGATTCAGAATTTTTTCAGAATTTTTGTTCACAAAAATTGAAGGGGAGGATATTGGCAACATTTGGTTTCAACAGGACGGCGATACATGCCACACAGCCGAAGCTACACTCGATGTATTGCGCCCTGTTTTTGAAGATCGCATTATCAGCTGCAGAGCTGATGTCGTTTGGCCACCTCGGAGCTGCGATTTGACACCGTTGGACTATTATTTGTGGGGTGCCGTCAAAGATAAGTGTTACGCCAACAAGCCAGAGACAATTGACGCTTTAAAGGACAATATTCGTGAAGCCATTGGTGAAATACAGCTGCACACAATCGATAATGTGCTTAAAAATTGGACCGATCGTGTAGGCTACTGCATGGCCAGCCGAGGCAGCCATTTGAATGAAATTATTTTCCATTATTAACCGAAAGGATTGTACTTTAAAAAAAAAAAAAAGAAATTTGAGAAAATATTCAGTAGTTTTTTTTAAAGCATTTTCAAAAAAAAAGTTATTTGGCGGACCCTATAGAACACCTATCTTTTTTGGTATTTTTACGATTTCTTGCGATTTATTTTTAGTATCTCTTTGACATCCAAACTCATTAAAAATGTTTATAAAGTACCTTTAAAATTCATAGGAACACCAGCTATATTAACAATAGCAGCAATACAGTGAATCACACTCATACTTGCAATCTCCATCAAAATAGACAAAAGCCTTGAAATTGTCCTCGTAGCCCTCGCAATGTTTTATTTTTTGTTCTTGGATGTAACAAACAATGAATAAGAATTGCCTTCTTTTTTCGAATTTTTATTGTCTTAAAATATACAGATGGATAGACGAATTGAAAGAGAGAGAGAGAGAATAAAAACCCAATAACTTTATAAATAAAAGAAATTCACATTCGGTTTCAATCTCAACAAACAATGCAATCAAACCAATTATTACTAGTGCAGGAATAATATCGAAATCGAAAAGAAAATATGTCAACAACAAAATAAGGAAAAAAAAATAAAACGAAATATTTTCTACAAAATTAATGGCATTTTAAATTGTCTTTGGCAGAAACAAGTATGATTAAGGGCAACAGTTTGATGTAACCAAACTATAAGTAATGATGAAGTGAATTAATGTGGCGAAAGCAGATGCAAATGTTCAAATAGTAAGGACATACATACATAATTGGTCATTACAACCCTTCAGTCAGGTTTACGACCTAGCTTCTCACACCACTTATGTTGTGTGCGTTAAGTTTATACATGAGTGGCGGGACCTACAGTTTAAAGTCGACTCCGAACGACAGATTTTTGAGAAGCTTTTAATGGCAATTTTATTTACTCTCAGAGTTTTTGCCAGAAATCTGCTGAGAGGAAGTCGCCGAAGAAATATTTTCATATTTTCGTTTTGATGTCTGACCTGGGGTTTGAACTCGGGCCTTCAGTCTAATAAGCCAACACACTACCTACTAGACTACGGCGACAAATAGTAAGGAACGTGTCAGAAATAACTTTGCGTTCATGACAGATATAATAATGGAGAGAAGTGAATCGTTACTGCAATTCGGTAAGAGTTTGGAGTGCTGATTAAGTTTTAATACTCTCTGTAGAAATTGCTATGTTAAGGAGAGTTTGTTTAAAAACAAACAAAAGTCCTTACAGTCTCGTTCCTGACAATCTTACTATCAATTACATTTTTAGAATTATACACTTCAGTCGTAAGAATAAAGGTTGCATTAAATCTCATTTATGATTTCCACCTTAGAAATCCGGACCCTGGCTACAACTCATAATGACTTCTGTGGAAACAGTAATCACGGAACGTCTGCTCCGCAATTTAATGGGTGTTTCCTTAGCTGGATGAGAACTGTTTATATTGATAACTATGTTATGACAGCTGACAATGTCGAACTGTATTAACATTTCTATTCAGTAAGATTTGGCAATTCATCGTGAAAGCTTTAACGCCAGAACAGAGGTTCCAAATTGTGGAAATTTACTTTGAAAAACAATTATACTGTTCACCCACCAAGTTTATAGCATTTCGTTCACTTTACGGTCAACATAATCGTAATCGTAAGCAAATAATTCATGGATTTATCGATCGTTTTCGCACTTATTTTAGAATATTGCTGTTGAAGGGCTTACCATAATTTATGTCGCTTTTTTTTCTAACCCTTAAAATTAACTTTTTGTGTGATAATTTTTCTGGAAGTGGTTCTGTTTACCGTTCTGTTCCAATTCTAATTCCTATGGTTTTTGTGAACAAATACTTTAAGAAGAATTTTA
Organism: Sarcophaga caerulescens; assembly: GCA_927399465.1. Lineage (NCBI taxonomy): Eukaryota > Metazoa > Arthropoda > Insecta > Diptera > Sarcophagidae > Sarcophaga > Sarcophaga caerulescens. The sequence goes on along the minus strand of OV656872.1, from coordinate 134,693,670 downwards.
CAAAGAAATCATTGTATTTGAAAAGTCAATAGTTTTAGTGAAAATTTAAATTGAAATTTTCGAGTACATATAAAAATAAATAGAAAATCTTAGAGAATTCAATTTATACAATTTGCGATTGGAGATGTATACAAATACAGTGTCAAATGTACATGTGAGAATAATATAGCGAGTAAAATAATAGCACAGTATTCAATTTCTTTACTGCAATAAGGCTGGCAATATTTCAGGTGAAAAAATTAAAAACGCCTCTGGCATAAGAAGGAGGATAGTGGAAATCGTAGTAAATCATTTGGAAGATATAAGAGCTTTAACAAAGCTATTATTAATACAAGACTCTTATGCCTAGGTAACGATATTGTGTTCAAAAGTTAAACAAAGATACGAGTTCAGAAGAATGTTTGAAGTATTAACAATATTGTGACTTAAAATTTAAAAGCTCAGCAAAATATCACTGGATTCAACAGTTTTTTTCTTATGAGTACCATAGTCCTGAATTAATCAGAAACGCTTGCTATTGTTTCCACAAGTAGTATTGCAGTGCATCGGTCTCAATTTCTCTTGATAATAAAGTAAATTATCCATACTTTTTGTATATTTCTGTGCTAATAATATCTCCTCTTCTGTAGGTGTTAAACAATCTACTTGTAGGAACATATAAAACATTTTATACCACAGAGATTGAATATTTCTTTTTTCGTTTCCAATATTCAGAAGTACCAACATTCTCTAAAAAAATTCATATGTACTCGTATTTAAGAGTATGTGTGTATATGTACATACATATGTACGTACGTGCATAAGTTAAAGGCTACAACAATATTTTATTACTCTTCGTATGGCAGGCGTCTTGTGTACTTTACTTTAGTAGTCCCTTATAAATACTTGACTTTAATGGAAACATACGAATGTGTGTAAAACGAAAGCATATTTAACTACACTCGTAGAGTGTACATTTAGTTTTTATGTACCATATAAGAATCAATACATTTTCTTATACATACTTTATGTACACAATAATACAGCGTATGGTAGTTGAAAGCAAAGCACTGAATATTTTTAAATCATTTGCAGCCAATATAGCCAGATTGATGGCTACGTAAGCACAATATCCATAACATAGACACTTAAATCAAATCAATGAATAACGTCAATAATTATACAGATGTTCATGTATTCAGGTCATAGCTGCCAGATAAATAAATCATCAAATCGTCAAATATTAGAAAAAAAATCGTCAAAATCGTCAAAGACTTTCATGGAAATCGTAAAAATAATCGTCAGAAAATCGGCATGAAAATTCAATGTGATGTTCGCTAGAACCGACACATTTTTCAGTGCCGTAGCTTCTTAAGAGAGTGCAAAAAATACTTTACTTCATTTGATCTTCTAACTAATTACACCACTTAAATATATCCGAAAGAGAATAGAATACCATTCTCATGTATAGGCCGGTGCCTCAACGTCTATTTTGAAACTTCTCGACCGCGTAAAAAAGAGGGCAAAGTTGCCCGTTAATCACGGTAGGGTATCGAACTCCATTGATTCATTGGAGCATCGTTACAATGTTGTTTGTGTTTCACTGTTCTATCGCTATTATAACGCATTTTGCTCGAGCGAGAATCATGTATTCCTACGTGGATCGCACACTGCATTACAGATAAAATTCGTTCTTTAGTCAGACTATGTGGAACTCCCTTCGTGCAGAGGTTATAATTTTTTGGCTTTTAAGGGATCAAACAGACATAAAATACAGAAAAATCATCACTTAAATTTGCAATAGTAATAACTGCAAAGTAAATATAAAGCTTAAAGTGGCTTTTAATGTACTAAAGTAAAGAATATGATGTAAATTTTTAATTTGTAAAAATCGTCAAAATAAGGGGATAAATCGTCACAACGTCAATATGATATTTTTGAAGCACAAAATCGTCAAAATGACGATAAATCGTCAAATCTGGCAGCTATGATTCAGGTACAAAAACCAATATTAATTGCAACATGGTATTAAGAATCAATAAAATAGAAGCATCATTCAAAACTGGGTTTTAACTTTTGCCAAATTTTACTGCTTTCAATTAGACGAGATGTATCGCAATAATATTTATACTAAGTATGTTATATCGATTCAAAACTGAGTTGTTCATTTATAATTTTTACTATTTATTTAAATATACAAATGATAAGAACTATTTTTTAAAAATAATTGAAGAAATATTAAATCTATATGAACCAAATTTTTTTTTTGCTTAAATATTAAGGTAACTACACAGAAACCAATGACAAAGATACTTTGCTTCGGATTCGTAGGAACCTAACGTGAACCTTAGGATGAAAACAAGGTATTCGCAAACTTTCAATAATGCTTAGCTGATTAAGTGACGAAATCGTAATCCTGGATTGGCATAATAAGTATAACTATAATTGAGAACTTAATACAGATGAAGCTTTAGGTCCTTGAGAACATAAAGCAAGCCTTATAATCTTTGCAAATATTACCACATAAATGATTATGCATTTAAAAAACATACCCTGTATACATATAGGCAATTTCGTGTCAAGTGACCCAATTTTTAAAATCGATGTCTTCCGATTTGTTGAACAAAGTTGAACATTTTGGTCATACAGGGTTTTTTTAAAATGTGTATAACTTTTCACCTATTGGTCCTAGCAAAAATTTTCCCAAGGATATTAGATAGCTATTTCTTCAATCTTTCCAAAAATAATTTTTTTTAATTTTTAAAAATTTTTTTTTTTTATTCAGTTCTTGACTGATAGAGCTGAAAATTTGTGTCTGGCCTACTATCCAATAGTACTAACCTTGGTGCAAATTTCATCCAAATCGAAAGACATCGATTTTAAAAATTGGGTCACTTGACACGAAATTGCCCATATGTATCTCCTATACCCTGCATACATTCACCCTTATTCTGGTTGTCGTCGTCGTTGTCGCCATCGTCGTCGTCAAAATCAGAATCGACACAACACAATATCGACAGCGTATTGACTCACAGAATACCAAATGTGTGTCGACAGTCATCTATAACTGTCAATAACGACAAACAGAATACCAATTTTAAACTGTCGACGCAAGACGACGTCGACGACGACAACCAGAATAAGGGTGATTACTTATGTATATGAGTAAGCCCAAAAAAAAACTACATATAGCGTATTAAACAATATTATACGAGTATTTGTTTAACTTCTAATATGAATTTAATATGAATTTTCTTTTTTTATTATTTGTTGTTTTTGTTTGGTTTTTGGCTGCTCTTAACATTTTGCTTTGGTAAGAAAATCTGGACTTGTTTTCAACTTCAATCCTTTAATGTCATTGTACAACAGCGACTACAATAAGAATCAACCAACGACAATAAAATAAAATAATGCCAAACAGTAGTTGCCAGACCCAAGAAGGCCATGTCTTAGTCCATGTCTTAAAGGCACTTCGTGGGGGACAATCAAGATTAAATGTGTTATCAACGGCCTTCATCAATACATCCATTGTTTGCCAGTTTCTTTTTGGCAATGTTTCAATTGGTCTTTTTAGTTTTATGAGCTTATTTTGCTGTGTGTTTAAATTTTTGCATGAATTTAATATTTACGAATTGATATCATCAAGTGTTTTGGTTATTTATTTGTTTATTTAGTATCAAATTGAAAATAATTATAACCTGCATTAAAAGTAATGACGATACAAATTTGTTGACAGAGTCTAAAATGAGATTGAAGGACCCTCATCATTTAACTAATAAATTAAATTCAAGTGGAAAGTGGTTATGGCTGGGCAAAGTGATCTAAAAAATGTAATCATTTAAGGGTGAAATAAATTTTAAAAAGTCAGCGTCATTATTATAAATACAAACTTTTTTTAATGGAAAGAGATAAAATTTTGCTTAGATTTTTGTTATTTTTTGTTAGTATTAATTGTCGAATGTATTTTGACCATTCTTCATGGAGCAAGTGATTCATCTTGCCTCATATAAAGTTTGTGTTTTTAGATAACCCTTTTATTTCTGCCTTCTTTGTGCTTATACTTAATACAGTACAGTAGACAATAAAGTATGCAATGTAATAAATTTGGTTCCCAGAACTATTGAAATTTTAAGATTTTATTTGAAATCCTTTTGCTTTACATTGCCTCTCTCCATTTTACACGGTTTGCTGTAAACCATAAAAACATGTAAACTCCCTTAGTCCCAAGTTTTAGAGTATCTTGCGTATCCAGGCGCTCACCGTTTAATTACCTGAAGATTAAACTCAAGCGCCATCTTTGTGATACTATTGGTGTTCCTCCTGTAAATATGGCCGATACATCTTCATTTTCTTTTAGTATGTGTTGCTGGTGTTATTTGACATGAACATCCTGATGCATTTATGTTTCAATACGTATAATTTGTGTGTGATTGTATTTAAAACCAGCCAGATTCGACTATGGAGTTTATCTTCATATCGTAATCGTATGATAACCCAATTCGCATTTTTGGGCCCATCCGGTTCTGTGCTATTAATTATTGGATAACATCTCCGAGCTTACATAGGTTCTACAAGGTGGCATTATAACACTGACAGTCCTATTCCGTATATCTTGGCTGGCTGCTCTCAACCATCCTTAAAGTTTTATAAAGCTATAGATTCTATTCAAATAAACTTTGCCTAGAATTCTTGGTCTCGGATTCCAGAATAATAAGAGAGAAAATATTCTGTGATCTTCTGTTCTTCCTCGTCATTACAATTCCCAGCCTCAGGGAGTGTGTATCCAAAGATCAGTGACTCGTAATATTTGCAATACGGTTCCGAAGATTTTCCTTTTTTATTTTTTTCACCTCTTTATCTTTTGTTTCTTTTAACGACACACATTAAAAGTAAGTCTAGCCCGTTCATGTCTGTTTTTTTTTTTTTTTTGTAAAATTCGTCGTAATAGAGACGTGTGAAAATCGTATAGAATACGAGGGTTTCTTTGACGGAAAGTTATAGTGTAAATCGACACATATTTGAAATAAAGGGCATCTCTCTAACTATGCTAATTAATAACACTATGCGACAAAATAAAAAAAAATAAATACACCCGGCTAATGACATAGTGTAGGTTGTGAGTTTTGTTGAGTAGATCTCAAAAATATTTTTTTTATATTTCTCGAACCCTCCAAACTTTTTTTATTTGACAAAAACTGTTTTTTTAGACTTTACACACAAATTTCTGGATTATTCCAACATTTCTGACCCGATTTCCATAATTGTTAAGTCGAATAATTAATATATGTATACTGTTTCAAAAGGTACATCTCTTCCCTTTCCAATAAGATTTAAGTTTTGGAAATCGGGAAAGAAATGTTTGAGTAATCCAGAAATTTGTGCGTAAAGTAAAAAAAAAACTGTTTTTGTCAAATAAAACAAGTAAAAAAGGTATTTTTGAGTTCTACTCAACTAACTGAACAACGTGGACTATGTAGTTACTCGAGTGTATTTTCACTGTCGCACCGTGTAATCAATTTAAATTTTACGGCTTACCAGATTCTAATTTCATATATTTTATTAGAGTTTCTCCGCTTGTGCAGTTTTGAAACATTAGAAAACCTTTGCATGTATCATATATGTATGTAGCTTACAAGCAACACCGTGGTTAAGTAAAATACAAAATAGAGCAATAAATAGGACATTTACTAAACAAAATGTCTCTAGTATATCTTAAATAAATTGATGTTCAAGTAATTTTTATTACTTTTACTTGCACCAACGATCAGCGGTAGTCTTACATAGGTAATCAATCAAAACTATGGAACTATTCCCAAATGAAAACCCTTTTCAAATCACCACAGAGCCTTATTTAAATTTCAATTTCTTATGATCGCTGTGCCTTACAAATCACAACATCCGTAATGCAAACACAATCTGGCAATTCCAAATGGGAAGATTAAAAATTAAAAATTCAACTATTTTTTCTTGCCACAAGGAATAATTGTGGAAAAAAGCAACAATACAATACAAAAGAAGACAGAAGAAATAGAAAACAAACTTAAAAAATGAAAAAAGAGAAAAAAATAAATGAAAGTGGTTCAATGGTTCAAAGCCAAATGCTGAAGTCAAATGAGAGAAAAAGTAGAAAGAGAGAGAGAAAAAAAACAGTAAAACTAAAAATCAGGTCGTTAGAGAAAAAGAATCCCCATAAACAAAAACAAATTCATGTTTTAGTTCAATGGGTGAAGGGCAACACACACATACCCAAGTATACTATATGGAAAATACATGCATACATACGTTGTATGAAACTTGAATCAGATGCATACATACATATGTATATACAGCACAGGGTATATAAAATGCTTATATACTTACATGTACTTAAGTACATACATACATATACACTTCTGCACATGTGTACGTATTTACGTATTTATATTTTAATTGAGTGAGTATCTTATAAAATATGTTCATACGCTTATTGCTACTTTGTATCCTTGCATGTATTGGTGTGTGTGTGTGTGTGTGTGAAATACGTGTTAATATCTTATAACACATGTAACAAATTTATCTTAACAATTCCTGTTTATCGTACAATATTGTAACCGGTATAGTAACAACTACAAAAGATACTTAAACTACAAGCCAAGAATGTAGTTTTTATCGTAATTTCATAGTTGAAGTCTTTCTGCAACAATTTAAGCGATTGATACAAGAACAAAACAGTAGAAACCGAAACCACATTACAAGCATCAACGAATACACAATTGCGGATGTTGTTAGATTTAAAAGGAAATAAAGTTATTGTTGTATATACATATGTACATACAGACATACTATACATAGTTTATAGACGATAGTTTAAGCCAAAACATATGCTTCAATGCACTTTCAAAAGTATAAGGTATGGAAAAAAGAAATCCTTTATTTTCAAATGAAATTGAAAGTTTTATTTAGTATTGCTATAATAATGATAGAAGTCGCCGTAGTCTAGTAGGTAGTGTGTTGGCTTATTAGACGTAAAGCCCGGGTTCGTATCCCAGGTCAGATATCAAAACGAAATATGAAAAAATATTTCTTCGGCGACTGCCTCTCAGCAGATTTCTGGCAAAAACTCTGAGAGCAAATAAAATTGCCATGTAAAGTTCCTAAAAAAATCTGTCGTTCGGAGTCGACTTTAAACTGTAGGTCCCGCCACTCACTTATAAAATTAACGCACACAACATTAGTGGTGTGAGAAGCTAGGACGTTGTACAATGGGACCTCCGCGGACAATTCGACCTCCGGGTACTGTACTTGTCACAGTTGCTATAATGATTCTATTTGGAGTCAATTTGTGTCCTCTTAGTTAGATAATTTGTTGCTGCTTAGAAGGTAACTCTGAATGGCTAGCTCTTAGGGACAAGCCGTTAAATATCAACAAAATTATTCACCATATAATATCTAAATACAGTTTTTGAAGTCACCGTAGTCCAGGTAGCGTGTTGACTCATTAGACGCGAGTCCGTGGGTTAAACCCCAGCTCAGACGTTTCGCTCAAAACGAAATATAAGAAAAATATTTCTTTCAGCTACAGTCTGCAAAAAACTTCGAGAGTAAACATAACTGCTATGAAAAATTTCTCGAAAACATGTCGGTCAAAGTCGTTTTTAAACTGTAGTTACCGCTGCTCATGTAAGGGGTGATTTTTTAAGAGCTATAGGAAAATTTTTCAAAAAAAAACACATAAAATTCAGAAAAATGCATGAAATCTTTATTTGAATCGATAGTACGGTGCATATAATTTAATGTTTGAAGATTATTTCATGCAAATGTTGACCGCGACTGCGCCTCAAATGGTCCATCCGCTTAGTCCAATTTTGGCAAACTCTTTCCAACATTTCGGCCGGTATCTCACGAATAAATGCTTCAATGTAGTCTTCCAATGCGTCAATTGAAGCGGGCTTGTCTGTACAGACATGAACTTTAACATAGCCCCACAAAAAATAGTCTAAAGGCGTTAAATCGCACGATCTAGGCGGCCAATTGACCGGTCACGAACGTGAAATAAAATTTTCACCGAACTCGCCTCACAATAAATCCATTGTTACGCGTGCTGTGTGGCATGTGGCACCGTTTTGTTGAAACCACATGTCATGCAAGTCAAGCTCTTGCATTTTGGGCAAAAAAAAGTTGGATATCATCTCACGGTAGCGCTCACCATTCACAGTTACGTTACGACTCGCAGCATCTTTGAGGAAGTACGGTCTAATGATGCCAAATTCAATGATTTGTAAGCGTTGTTCGTTTGTAAGACGATTCATGGTTAAATTATAGACCAAACTGAAGATGTTTGACAGTGAAACAAAACGCGAAACGTGCGTGAGCTGTTTAAACCAGTGTTGCCAAAAAGATAATAGCTAAAAAATCACCCTTTATAAAGTTAATACACACAACACGATAGGTCGTAATCCTGACTGAATGCTTGTAATGACCAATTAAATAAGTAAGTAAGTTCATGATCGACAATCGCCTTGAATTGAAGAGTAATATGTTTATGCTCATACAAAGGTAATGATAGATTCAGTTTAACTACATGATTCAAGGAACGTAAGGAGTCAACTATTAGCTATTAGCTGAAGTTACTGTACGAGCATAACTAAGATGCGATAGATAGGTTTCTTAAAGTGCTGTGGATAGCAAAGGAAAACCTTAACGTCACATTGATAATATTGAAAAAAGACTGCCAGATGGCTAAGATATTTTTGTCGCTAAGAAACGAAACCAAAATTTTCACTCCCAATACATAAAAAAAATTTTCTTCCCCACACAGCAAAAGCTTTAAAGTTTTTAAGATATTCTTTTTTTTATTTGGATTGACACAATACTGGTACTAGTAATCGCAAAAGTTTATTCATATCATCCCTGTGTTTCATTTTTGGATAGGCTGCTGATAAACCAGATTTTTATTTACTGGAAAGAGCAGCTAACAAATTTGTTAAGTGTTACTTATTATTTAATTTCAAATTTCTGGTCTGTGTTGCTTTTCCAATGATTCCAATTGTTTGTAATGCATTTTAAATTATACCCAACATAAAAGAACAGATTTCCTATCAATAATAAAATCTCTGCAATCCCTTAACCATAACCCCTGCTGTGTGTTGTGTATTCTCTATCATTTTCATTTAATTATTCTAACCAGTAAAATTACGATTTTTCATTATAAAATTTTAATTGCTTCACCACATGAGTGGGTTTACTTTAGTTTTAGTAGGATCTGGTTTTATATTTTTTTTTTTTTTCATTTTTGTAAACAACCCTTTTCAAAAAACAATGACAATTTTAATCGGTACTACCATATTAATGATATTAAAAACCAAATTGCAAATTGTAATCTCGGCAGTACTTGACCATTTTCCCATTCAACCGTTTGCAATTCACATTAATAGACAGTAAAACAGTGTCCCATGAAATGTTCGAATGTTAATATTGAAAGGATAATGGATAAACAAATATAAAAAATTAAAAAAAAAAAAATAAAAAGGATGAGCATGTTAAATGGACTTTTAATCAAATGAAGCGTGAATATTATTTGCATGCGTTTTTACCTCTTTACATACATATGTACATATGTATGTATGTAGTTTATGCAGGTAGAAAAGATGTAATTTTTTTACCATATAAATAAACATTAATGTGTTGAAATGACGTTTTTAAAAGCATTACATTATTCATTAATGAATTGAAAATCACAGATCAAAATTAAATCAAGTGCCGTAATAATTTATTTTTTTGTTCGAAATGAATATCGTTTGATGAAAAGCTTTTGATGGCTATTATGGGGTATGCGATAACTGCATTGGTTATGCGATAACTGCATGGGATATGCGATAACTGCATGTATTTTAAAGTAATTCCATAATAAATGTTATGTTGTAACGCCAATGAAATAACATGTCCCAAATGTAAAGGATATTTATAGGAATTTGATGAAACATAATTCCTGCACTTTTAGTAAAAGATGGGAGATTGCGTCCAATCGCTTTCTTTAGTTGATTGAAATATTCACAGAGAAGTTCCAACAAAGAGAAAACAATTCCTTGCTAACCCCAGCAAGCACATAACAAATCCTTCATCACTGTTTGTCCGCCATAATTTTTATTTGATGTTGTCGTCTGTGGTTTTTAATCACTTTCTGACATCCGCTTTCGGAGTCGTAATTACTATAAAGCAAATAAGTCAGTACAAGGGGTTTATTGTACTTTCTCGTGATGGATTCTAAGATAGATTTTTTAATTTGTCTGCATCTTATTAAAATGGATGCCGACTTGTTACCCCTAAAGTTAAGACGAGTATTATTAGCAACAATCTGAAACTTAATCGAGCAGAAGCACACACTGAAATAAATCACAACAAGGATGAATCTAGAATGGAATCATCAAGGCTTATAAAGCCGAGGTGAACTGGATACCAACACTAACTAGGACAACAACACTTTCTTGATGAAATATTCTCCCAGAGTAGGGTTGCCAGTCTGGCTGGACTTGGCTGGATTGTCCAGCTTTTTTGACGCTTGTCCAGTTTCAAGCTAAAATTTAATTTGTCCAGCTAAATAGAAATTTTTTAGTACACTGCAATAACTTGGGCAATAATTTTCATTTTATCTTTATCAAATCGTGTTAGCCAACACTGATTGTACATTTGTTATACAACTAAGTTATGATTTCCCTCTTCTATCACAGACAACATGTCTCAACACTTGAACAGCAGATGTCATAATAAATATTATTGCAAGCGATATTCAATTTCTTTAATTTTAAAGAATGCAATGAATTTATTTAATTGTAATATTTTTAAATAATAATACAGATGTACATACATATATATGTTGATAACAATGGATATTTTAATAAAAATTATTTACACAAAACCAAAATTAACATTTTCTCAGTATTTTTTTTATGTCCAGCTTTTTTTGTTTTGTCCAACTTTTTAAAACCCAATGTCCAGCTTTTTGCGAATCGGAATCTGGCAACCCTATCCCAGAGAGATAATAGATAAAATTATTAAGAATTTAACAATTTTCCAAATACACTAGAGCCCCGACTTGCGTCGATCCGATTTGCGTCGTTTCGATTTGCGTCGCTTTTTAAAAATTGATAAAACTCAGCTTGCGTTGTTGCAATTTCAACTCGCGTCGATTAAATTTTCGTCGTTTCGTCCCCGATTGGCGTCGATTCGATTTGCGTCGTTTGAATCCCAACTTGCGTCGTTTAAATTTCGATTTGTGACGCTACATACGTTTAATTTTTTTTTTTGCAGCATTGAGTACTACCATTTTAGTATTTGTATTGTGGAACATATTTAGAATTTTTTTTTCTATTTTAAAATTCTTGCAACTTCTGTTTATTGTTTTGTTATTTCTTTATAACAATTAAAAAACATTTGTTGAACTAAATAAAATAATGAAAAATGTTTTCATTATTCATTCATTTTGCTTTCCTTTGAATTCTTGGTCCCAATAAATTAAATTTCGATGCATTTGTATAGAAAAAGTTGATTCGATTTGCGTCGTTTTGATTTGCGTCGCAATTCTCCGGTCCCCATTAACGACGCATGTCGGGGCTCTAGTGTACAATGGAATCTGTGCCTCCGTTATTTTATGTCATTTTCTAAAACAAAATTTTGTTTTGTTTTTGTTTTATAAACAAAATTTTGGTACTTTAATTGCATTAATTAACCGCAGTACCTACAGCATGACATTTAATTAGAATTACAAAAGTATTCCTAAAATTATTTATTCTTCATTCATTCTGACAAATGGCATTTGAAGTAAAAAAAACAAAATTTAAGTCTTCTTTCTTCGTTCTCCTTTTATACCTTCGGACGTATAAGTATTTTAAAGACAGTTCGTTAGTCTATCATCAAGTATACGCCACCATAACAACCATGACAAAATTTAATATTTAAATACGAGTTTTTTTTATAAAACATTTGTTGTTGCTGTAGCTGTTGATGTTGTGTGTCTTGCATTATTAAATCAACATTAGTATTTTTTGATATTTTAAACAAAAACAAAAAGAAAACGTATAAAATATAAAGAAAATATTTAATTAGCACATGAATATAAACATGATTATAAGAGAGTATATACTCTGGCATTTATTCTAGTTTATGGCGTATCCAACCACGTTTTGTGGGGCTGTCTTAATAAAACAAAAAGGAATTCTTAATCCGTAATTAATATACTCATAAATTGCAGAAATATTTTCAACAAAAAATATGAATTTATTGTATATAACAACAGAGAATAAATATGAATCATGAAAGAAAAGTTTTCAGTGCGTTGTATTAATTAAAATTTCTTTGAATTCTATATACCGTGGCTTTCGCGTAGCTTATACACAAAATTTTCATTGCTTACAGCAAGTCAAGTGATGATAATATTAAAATGTGTAAAGGGATAATTATTACACAAATATTTTTTATATAAACACAACACAATATATGTACACATGTTCTTAAGAACAAAACTATGAAAACTTCAAGTCGCAAATTCAAGGCAATACTTTTAGCCTTGGTAAAACTCTATTGGACTTTGACTATTAACAGAATCCTTTAGTAAGTGAGATAAATACACGAATAATACCGCCACTTTGATTTGGTTTTTTTTTTAATAAATTGATTATGAAAGGTAAATTGACCTTAAGTCAGTGCTCTTAGACTCTTGTTCATGCATTATATATTTAGTGTATCGCGCTGTCAGGATATTATCTTTTCATTATGGAATTATACTTAAGTAACTGAAATCTTTCTCCCAGTAGCCGTCGTGAAAAATAGCTAAAATCTAAACATATATAATATCTCGACAAACCATATAACATTCACAAAACTGTCATATGCCGGTAAAGGCCCCTTCACACGATCACACAAGTAATATGATCTGTCAAAATTTTGTGTAGAAGAGTACGGATGTGATCGTCTAAACGTACTATGTAATGAAACCATCACACATTGAGAGAAAATACGGATGAAATGATTCAAAAAACAAGTCGCATTAGATCAGGGATGTATTTTTATGTAAACACATAGAAAAAAAAATGTTACAGCTGTTTTCATTTTACTTTGTTATTGTCTTATACTGATCATGTAAACACAGAAAAAATAATCATACGACTATTATTCTCTTTTTTGAAATACGGATGGAATTTCATTTTACTTTTTCATCAGACTTTACGTATTACTTGTGTGATCGTGTGAAGGGGCCTTAAGCTGTTAATATTACGACTATAAACAATTCCAAAAATTATAATGCACTGCCGGTAGTCTCTTTTCTTGATTTCTATCTAGTTTTGTCCTTCTACATGACTTATGTATACGGTGACCAGACGTTCTGTATTATACAGAACAGTACTGTATTTTAGAGCCCTGTTCTGTATAAATTATTCTTTTCTAAAAAACGTGAAAATGTTCTGTATTTCATTTAGTGTTCTGTATTTGTTCAGTATTTCGTTATTTTTTCAGTTGTACATTAAAAAACAATCAATATAATAATGTTTAAAACTTTATTAACAATTGAAATTTTGACGGTTAAAAATAACCTGATTTAGAAAATGGTGGTTTGTGTACTTTATTTTCTCCTGTTCTGTATTTTGCTGAAAAAAATATGGTCACCGTACTTATGTAGATGACTTATCGTCTTTTAATTTATATTTTTACAACTCCAAAGGGCTTTAAACCAGTATTACTCGGGTTTATAGTCGAATACTTTAGCCATAAGCTTTGTATCTATGAACCACATATCGATAGTTTACAATGTATTCGACAAAGTTGTAAATGTTTAAATATATCATCAAACAATTAAATCGTCAAAACTTATTTTGGGCATCGTTGGAGATTTTCCTGTGATACTGCAAAGATGGAAATTCGGTCACTTTTTTTTACTTTACTGGTGTCCATATTTGTAATCAAACAATACTTAATGAATGGAAGTTAAAGGTTCACAAAACTGTCAAAGATATTTCTTTTGAAGTCTACATTAGCTTGCTACAGATCACTAAATCCATCTATTAAAAAATAAAAAGGATTCTTTCACTATAAAATATTCATTTTTAGCAACCGAAACCTTTAATCTTTAAACACCTGTCCTATCGCTACAGCTGTTGTCTACCGACTTATTTATTATTTGTCCTTAATTTCTTCTGAATTATTCTTTTAATAAAATATATAAAAATTTATTTCAAAATAAAAACTTTTTTATTAATAACTTTTAGCACTTTTTTTTAATTGTACAAACCAACGAGTATGTGGTATAATGTACTATGTATTCTTCTGAAAACTGTTTTTTAATTTGAAATAAAATCCCAAGTGCAAAATGAAGTTAAAAAAATGCATTTGCATTGCTCTTATTTGATACTTTTGGGAAATAAATAATTTATTCATATTTCACACGTTTATTGTTATAAGAGTTTGCAGTATGAATTGAATCATAATTAAAAGTTTAACCACAGTTTTTGTTAGTTTGTTTCGCAGCATTTTATACAAAAAGCATTAAATAAATGGGTTAAAATGAAAGGCAATAGGGAACGCCATAATAGGGCACTTGCTTTAGCAATGAAACAAAGTTTTTTCTTTGGATATTTCATCAGCGAACACATGTCCATGGTGAAAATACTGAATAAATGATAACTAAGATGGCGCCGTTATCAATTTCGGAAATACCTATCAGAATATATACGATTTGTGATTTTCTCGCGAAGACTAACAAAAATCTATTAACAGTTGACTTCGAAGACCAAATTGAAGTATCGTTAAGCGCAATCTTTTGTCTTTTCTTTTACTTTGCTGCATTGCAATATTTTTATTTGCCACTTTGAGCTCAGCTCTGAACTGACATTATAATTTATTTTGTCCAGATTTTCCGTATTATGGCATGACTCGAAATACTACACGTGTTGAATAAGTGGCTAACAAAAAATCTTTACTAAAAAGGCATGTGGAAACAAAATATTGCAATTACGTACGTTATGTTATGAGAAAAGTTTTTGTGTTGCTAGAAAAGATCTGGAGTTATTCATTCTATCAAGATTGATATTTTAATAACAAAAGAAAATTAAAAGATTGGTTTGAGGTTAAAAAAAATATTATACGTTCTTATAGTCTCATATACTTAACGAATTAGTGGCGTTATATGTATATGTACATATATGTTTTTTATCGGGTCCGCCATCTAACGTTTTTTTTTTCAACTAGTGCTTATTTCTTGAATGGTAACACTTAGCTCATGTCTGATTTGACAGGTAATTAGTTTTATCCTTCCGCTGAACGAATATGGTTGTGTATACGCTTGAACAACAACGCTAAGTGGGCCTGCGATCGACTTACAGCAGATGCCGATTTTGGTACAAAAAAATCATCTTTTCAGATGAAGCTCATTTTGATCTTGGCGGGTATGTAAACAAGCAAAATTGTCGCATTTGGGGCACAGAAAACCCGCACGCATACATTGAAAAGCCGACGCACCCAAAACGAGTCACTGTTTGGTGCGGATTTTGATCCAGAGGCATAATTGGGCCATTTTTCTTCGAAAATGAGCGATCGTTATCGGGCCATGTTGAACGAATTTTTGTTCACAAAAATTGAAGAGGAGGATATTGGCCACACAGCCGAAGCTACACTCGATGTTTTGCGCCCTGTTTTTGAAGATCGCATTATCAGCCGCAGAGCTGATGTCGTTTGGCCACCTCGGAGCTGCGATTTGACACCGTTGGACTATTATTTGTGGGGTGCCGTCAAAGATAAGTGTTACGCCGACAAGCCAGAGACAATTGACGCTTTAAAGGACAATATTCGTGAAGCCAAAGGTGAAATACAGCTGCACACAATCGATAATGTGCTTAAAAATTGGACCGATCGTTTAGGCTACTACTGCATGGCCAGCCGAGGTAGCCATTTAAATGAAATTATTTTCCATTATTAACCGGAAGGATTGTACTTTCAAATAAAAAAAGAAATTTGAGAAAATATTCAGTAGTTTTTTTTTAAGCATTTTCAAAAAAAAAAAGTTAATTGGCGGACCCTTTATATCCTGGCAGAGATTTATTTAATCTTTCTCACACTGACTCGCTGTGCTTATATATTTCGTGTATATTTGGAGTCATACTTGAATAAATAATAGGCTTCTACATAATAAAATATTGTTGTTTCGCCTCTTGGTCAAGGATAATACAAACAACAGCAACAGTAACGAGAAAAATAAATTTAATTAAACCCCCAAACAAAACATATTTTTTATTATAAAATCTTTACATACACTCATATTTGTCTTATAAATTTGGTATACATACTTTCAGATACAAAAAAAAAAGTTAATTTTTCTTGGGCAGGCATTATTTAGAAATAAAATCGGACATAAAGGAAACCTTTTAAACAGATATCAACACAAAACTCACAATAAAGCTGAACATTTAGCCTTTTGTGTTTCCTGGAAAAAAGAAAAATATGCTCATGATTTATGATGACTTTCTACGTTTTCCTTTTTGGTATCGTCTCTTCTCATCTCATCCTTTTTTATGACTGGCACCAGAACATGTGTCACATGATATTAAAATTTTTTTCCTTCTCTCACTGCAAAAATATTTCGCTGCCTTTGTTTGAAAACCAAATAACGCGGTTTTTTTATTTTTAATTATGAAGACATCATTCAAATGACAACGGCAACAATGATGCTGATGACGACGTATATATTTTTAGGTTATACTTTGTTAGAACGTTTGTTTTTCTTAATGGTGATGATGATGATGATGATGACAAACAAAGTTGATACGGGGAACCAAATGAGAAAAAACGCGAAATTATACGAATTGCTATAGAAAGTATCTGTGCAGCTCAAAGAATATTTTAAAGGCATATTACATACCGTAAATTAACAGTGACATGACATATACAGCAACAATAAAAATGATACACAAAATAAATTTTAACATTTCTATTGTGTTTTCTATGATACAGTGATACACTGGGTAAATAAAAGTAGAAATAATGGTTACAGTGTGATATTTAATTTTTATTACAAGTTTTAGATTTAAAACTTTTAAATTTGAAATTCGTCAGGAAGTACAGAGGAAGGGATATAGCCAGTGGTGTTGTGCTAATTTTTTTTTACCGGAACGCGTATACGCGGGTTCACGTATTTGTTTCGGTTCGGGTCGAGTTCCGGTTCAGCAGAAAAAAACGTTCCGGACTCCGGTTCACGGTTCAAAAAAACAAGCCGGTTCGTTCCGGTTTTTGTTCCGGTTCGGGTTCGGTTCAAACCCTTGTTTATAAAAATACATATAAAAATTCGTCAAAAATTAGAAAAAAATTCTTTTTAATTTTTTTTTTCAAAACGTCAGCCAATTCTCGTTATCAGAAATCATCTTTGGTTCCGGAACGCGTTCCTGTCCAAAAAGGAAGTACCGGAACGACGTTCCGAAGCGTTCCGGCTCGACAACACCACTGGATATAGCAATACTATTTGACTGTACTCTTCGCTGTATAGTAGGTAGTGTGTTGGCTTATTAGACGCCCGTAGTTCAATACCTTCTGGGAAAAACTCTGACAGTAAATAAAACTGTCATGATAAGCTTCTCAAGAGCCTGTCTTTCCGAGTAGGCTTTATACTGTAGGTCCCGCCATTCACAGATAAAATTAACACACACAATATGGGTGGTGTGAGAAGCTAGGTCGTAATCTTCATTATTAAAGGGTTGTAATGACAAAGTAAATTTAACTGTCAGGCTCCATTCCGGGCACTCATCTCCTATGAGATTGACTCGAAGTTAGAATGAAAAGCTAAATTAGCTAAGCAAAGTTGAATCAACTGTCATGTGGAAATTCGCGGCAATAAGCAAGCAGATCAGCTTGCTAGGCAGGTAGTTTTCACGTTTAAGTTAAACGGGTTTGAGACAATCTAAATTTTTGTTGGGTAATTACAAGGAAAAGTGATTTGAGTAATGCACTATTATCCAAAAGTAGTTTAAAGATAGTAGCCGACATTTCGCCGGACTTTATGGACTTAAAGAGTATTTGTTTTAGAATAAGACATGAGAGAACTATGTGATGTTTTTATAACACAGGCTATTTCACTTGCTTGCCTGTTTGCATGGAAAACACAAACAAAAACACTCAACTTTGTTTGTGTTGCGCATATAAACAGGCAAGCAAGTGAAATTGCCTGTGTTACAAAAACATCACACTAGTCACTAGAACACATACTTGGAACCTGTGCGGCATTAATACATCTCAGAGGGATGTTTATCATGTAATAGGCAGGGAGTTATCCGTGCTGACGTCGAACAGTATCGTGAATTTTGCCAAGACAAGAGGATTGGCGGAGCCATTACAGAGATACCTTATATAAGTTAAGAGTAATACCATAAATAGTCACACTACTAGCTTAACGCAACAGTTCTAAAAATCAATCGATACACAGAAAACATCGATGCTTCTCTGCGATGCATTGTATCAAAAAAAAAACATCTATATTTTTTTTAACGGTCATCACTATTACAAGATGGTAGCAGAGGTCATTAACATAAATATGTGTTAACATAAATTGATTGAAAACATATTTTTATGATTACAGGTTAAATTTTGATCTAAAAATTCTTGCAGTCCAAATTTTTGTTCACTACGTCTACGTGTGATATAAAACCATGCATTTAATTTTTTTTTTTTTTTGTGAAACATTTGCTCCATCAGCATCAAGTAGAACATATTTAATTACAACAGGTGCAAAGAAACATTTAAACATTCCGAAATGATTCTATTGTGCAACGGAAAAAAAAATTACAAATTATAAAATATCACAGTCATTGTTTGTAATAAAATAATGATTCTGAGAATAAAAGCTTTTAGATGTTGTGTGATGTGTGTGTACTGTGGTTTTTATTTCTTTAATACCCATGATGATATTATTTACACTTTGAGTTTATGAAGAATTATTTCATATTTTTAGAACAGACATAAAAATATGAAAAAGAAATTAAATTAAAAATTAGAACAATACATATGTTGTAGAATTCTGGTGAAATGTTACCGTAAATTATACAGAAATATAGAGTTATTATTATTTGAAGCAATGATAATTAGATTTTTTGGTGTTTACATTAGTCAAAGGATGAGAATCAGAAATAATGGAACACCTCTTTTTATATTTGTTACCAACTTTATTAGTAGTAGCCGTAGCCTAGTAGGTAGTGTGCTGGCTTATTAGACTGAAGGCCCGAGTTCAAACCTCAGGTCAGACATCAAAACCAAATAGGAAAAATATTTCTTCGGCGACTTCCTCTCAGCAGATTTCTGGCAAAAACTCTGAGAGTAAATAAAATTGCCATGAAAAGCTTTTCAAAAAATCTGTCGTTCGGAGTCGACTTTAAACTGTAGGTCCCGCCACACATGTATAAAATTAACACACACAATATGAGTGGTGTGAGAAGCTAGGTCGTAATCCTGACTGAAGGGTTTATTACACTAGATATATTTCGCTTTAAACGATAACATTTTACGATTTTTGGCATAAAGCTATTATTCCATCAATGGAGAATGACTGGGTTTTTGGAGCGAAAAACTCATCCAATTGCTTTTTGAAGGCCTCTATGAATTTTTAATTTACATCATTCAGAGAGGTTACCTGAGATTGAGATAAATGATTGTCTGAAGTTTCAAGATCATAGCTTTATGGCCATGCTCTGTCAAATATATGCTTTCTTGAAATGGTTGGTAACTGTTTGGTTCTAAAAGACCCAATTAACCGAATGACCCAATGGTTCAACGAAATGCTCGAAATTTTAAATAAATTGAGAAAAAAGGTCTAAAATAGTAGTCGGTACCTTCTTAAATACTTTTTATTTTCCAAACAAATAAATATTTGAACAATCTTATATAAATCCCGATTCTCATTAAAGAAGGTATTTAACATACCCTTGGCACTTTTTTTTTGTGTAAAAAGAGAGTGTTTTCGTCTTAATTTCTGTACTTTTCAAGCATAATGTGCTCATATGTATATTTCTTTTAGAGTGACCTATCTTGTAATAGATGCTTCTTTTATTAAGTTTTGTACCTTAAGACGGTATAAAAACCATTCACAAAAGAAACTTCATTGTATCTGAAAAATAGAAAAACTTAACTGGGGAATTAATATTTGGAAAAAATTCTTTGAATTGACTAAAATAACGGGTGATTTTTTAGCTATTATCATTTTGGCAACACTGGTTTAAACAGATCACGCACGTTTCATGTTTTGTTTCACTGTCAAACATCTTCAGTTTGGTCTATTATTTAACCATGAATCGTCTTACAAACGAACAACGCTTGCAAATCATTGAATTTTATTATCAAAATACGTGCTCTGTTAAGAAAGTTCATCGCGCGCTTCTTCCATTTTATGGTCAGTTTAATCGACCCACTGAAGCGGCTATTCGGGCTATTGTGACTAAATTTCCCACCAAATTTACATTGTTGGACATTAAACCACCAACACGCTTACGTAGAGTGCGAACTGAAGAAAATAGCGCAGCTGTATCGGCCAGTGTTAATGATGACCATCAATTATCGATTCGTCGCCGTTCGCAGCAATTGGGCCTCTATTACTCAATAACGTGGAAAATTTTGCGGAATTGACGCATTGGAAGACAACATTGAAGCATTTATTCGTGTGATACCGGCCGAAATATTGGAAAGAGTATGCCAAAATTTGACTAAGCGGATGGCCCATTTGAGGCGCAGTTGCGGTCAACATTTGCATGAAATAATCTTCAAACATTAAATTATATGGACCGTACTATCGATTCAAATAAAGATTTCATGCATTTTTCTGAATTTTATGTGTTTTTTTTTTTTTTTGAAAAATTTTCCTATAGCTTTTAAAAAAAATCTTTACTTTTAGCAATCATTTTTGCTTAACATTATAATTTTTAATTCTCATTTCAAATTATAAAATTCAAAATTGTTTTGGATTTGTTAAAAACTATTAAACGAATCATGTTCTACTTTTTATGCAATATCAAGGCATTGTATGGAAAATATTTTGGATCTCAGAAAAATATTCTGTGTTGCTTTTTCAGAACTCATTTTTCTTAAAGCGTACAATTTTTAATATTTGTTATACATAAAATATTTTGTACATAAGAAATAAAAATGATATCATATACGTAATACGTATTATTGGTGCCAGAATTAATATTATTTATGCACAAACCGTCGTAACCACAATGAAACTTAAACAATTTTGCCTGAAAATAATTCTATCTAGTAAGCTTTAGTCTCAAATTAATTGACTTACTTTATCTTGTCTTTGGCAATACTTTAAATTATAAATAAATACATTATTTATGGCTTACAATTTCATTTGAAACTAATCTTTAATTTAATATTTGTTTTATCTCATATTTAATTTCGGTTAAGATTTTATATAGTTTATAAAATCTCTTAAAATAATATATTCATATTGTATTATAAATCACAAACTAATCTCTACAATTTTTCAACTTTGACATTTTCAAGCAAACACTTTAAAGTTGTGTCTTTATTTTAGAAAATTTCCTTTATTATTTGACCAAAAGAGCAGAAGGAGATAGAAGAAAGGTAGATTCAATAAATAACAAAATTATATTTTATATTTTAGGGTATTCACAAGCCAACAGATTGAATGGGTAACCGATTGACTTATCGAATTATTTTAATCTATCAGTTTTTGAGTGGGAGCATTGTCTAGTGGTTAGAGTGCATAGGTTTGTAATCAACCAAGTAATCAGAACCAGGAAAAATTATATGGTTTTAAAATTTTGTAAAGAGCAGATAACATCAGTAAAGAACATCATGAGAAGGTTACGCAGCATCACGTCTTGAAAATGAACAAAACGCATTACCAAAATACGCAAACCAATGACTCATTAAGGCTTAAGATAGAATTGGAGGGAGCACACATTACTCGTTGCGTTATTGCATGAAGTTATGCCCAGAGTTTCGTTGAAAGGCCTAAGAATTAATATATTGATCCCAATAGATATGATTGGTTGTTTAAATCACTTGGCCACTAAGCAAGATATCAATCCAACGTACCATTTTAATAAATACCACACCACTTATATCATCCTTTATCATTGTGTGTATGAAACCCAATAAGTTAAATTGAAGAATATGAGAACATTATCCCAATTGACATACGATATAAACCAGCAACTGAAGGCAATATGGTGGCGGCTAAGGAAGCGCTTAGCTGTCTCTTACTCAACGCAACTCTGACAACGTACTCGTATCAAGCAAGTATGGTCACCAATTGGCTAGTGTCCAGTCAAAACAATCTCTAAATTGTTATGAGCGATCTTAATAGTTTGTTATCATATTCGAGCCATGTCTACTTTGAGATGCAATATGAGTTAGTTGCCGTCTATCTGGAGCTTGCCTTTTCAAAATACAAATCGAGTATGCTCTTTTTATTAGACCCCAACGAAGCCACCATTGAGGTCATATAAAATACATTTTAGGCAAATTCTCTGCGAGCAATTTCCAATTAAAGCTAATTTAATTTGTTGTTGAGATATTGATTTTTATTTGATGAAACTATAAAACCATTTAATTGAATACCCTAATTCGAATATATTTAATAAAGAAAAGCCATAATTTTTCTCTTCTATGAAAATATAATGGCCCAGTTTTATTTTACTTAGTTTAAGAACAGTAGCATGGCTGTAGCAAAATAAAGTAAAATTTGTGAATTTAAGAATCCTCAATTAATAATTACACTAGGATGTTACACCAGGATGTTGTAAAACTAACTGCAAGTATGTAAAAACGTACTATCCTAGTACTTGTGCCTTCAGTGAATACTGATCAAAAGAAATGATTTTAGATATTTTAAAGAAACAAAGTCTAGCTTGTTATTGCACAGCCTCTCTCTGGTCCATATAGCTTACACTCATATACATATTGCTCTCAATCATTCTTAATTATGTATAACTGAAAAGAAGTTTGTGTCTAGTGGATTGGTGTCTGACAAGCTTATCTACGATTAGACTACCCTCATTTCCAACATGAGGTCGAAAATTTTCTAATCAGGAAGTATAGACTTTGTTTAGAGACCTCAAAGTTTCTGGAATATCTGCAAGACTTCAATATCACTATCATATACACGGTAACACAAATTTAGTGGTTACAGTTAAATGCAAAACAAGTTTTGAATATATTGTTACACGGATGAAATAAAACTAACTCAACAAAAACTAACAAGATAAACATACAGCAACAACACGCAAAATGCACTGTGCAAAGAATTACACACACAACAATTAAGAAAATTCGAGAATAAAAACAAAACAAATAGCAAAATACAAGGATAACACTATATAGACTGATTGTGAAGGTGCCAAATGTAAAATAAGGGAGTGAATGGCAATATTGCCATTTAGACGAGCTTTGTGAGTCAGACGTTTTCAGTCAGTATTGGACAGTATTATTGTAAACTGAAAGTGAGATCTTTATAAATAAAGGATCGAGAATTACATTGAGAGTGTTGTGTTGTCTAATTAAAATGTGTTATTATTTAATCCTCTGACAGATTGCGCTTTCAAACCTTGGAAATCTCGGCTTTATCAGTTGCATATCAGTTTTGTGTGTGAAAGGCTTAAATAAATAAAGGATTTATATAAATACATATATGTAATATTTTATTAAATAAAAAAATAAATAACAACTTTAAAATAAATTTAAATTTTTTATTTTATAATCCAAACTTGTCTTAATAAAACCCAACCAACTTAATTTACCAAACTGTCTTTCTAACTACGCCTCTTTGCCAACCATACATTCTGTTAAATACACGTACATACGTATACAGATACATATACACTGCGGTTCATCAGGATAGAACCAACATATTTTAAAGTAAAAAAACTGTATAAATTGCAAATAAAGATAGAATAAAAAAAATTTAGTTTTGCAGAAAAATAGTTGATACTGTAAATGATAATTTAAACACAAAAAATAGTATAAAAATCGATTATAACGGTACTTTTTCTCTTTCTTTGTAGTCAAGTATAAAATTTTTTATTTATTTTTTGGTTCAACAGGATAGAACCACTTGCATTTTTAACTTAAATCAGTGGGCGATTGTAATAAAGCTTTGTAATAACCAAAAAAAAAATTAAAATTACAGTTTGTGACTGCAGTTAGCCAAAACAATATGGGAAGAAAAAGTTCTTTAAATTCGTCTGAAATGGTAAAAATTGATGTTTACCGTTCTGAAAATTATTCTTATCGTGAAATCGGTAGAAAAAGCGGGCGAAGTCATAACGTGGTAATGAATTACATAAAACATCGTGAAAGATATCATAAAAATTACAAAGGAAGTACTTACACAGCTCTAACACCACAGGACAAGCGAAAAATTCTTCGAATTGCCTCAAATTCAGCCCATTCTACCTCTAAAATTAAGCATTTAGCAGGAGTTAATGCAAGTAAATCAGCAATTCGTCGCGGTATTTTAAGCAGGGGAACATTTACAACTCCGAAAACTAAAGAAAGAACCTCCATTAAATGCAATCCGTCAACAACAGCGCCTTCAGTTTGTCAAATGAAATGTTCAAAGACAATTAAGCGATAACGATTGGCGAAAAGTAATTTTTTCGGATGAAAAAAAGTTTAATTTGGATGGCCCCGATGGCTATAACTTTTATTTTCACAATATGCGTAAGGACGAAAAATTTCTGAGCCGCCATCACAGCAGAGAGGTGGCGTTATGGTATGAGCTGCAATTGGTGGACATCCCATGCCATATGAATTTTTTTTTTTTAATCTTTATTTGCAATTTATACAGCTTTTTTGCTTTAAAAAGTGTTGGTTCTATCCTGATGAACCGCAGTATATTTAGAAAAAGCCTAAAATAGCACAAAAATTATTTTCATACAAACTGGACTGTAAAAGTTAAACACAAAAATTCTCAATGGCTTCCGTTTAGTTTCGTAAGGACCATCACTCACTACACTTACCAACCGACAAAAAAGCAACAGAATTATATTGAAAATGTTTAAAACAAACAAAAGAAGACATTGTGTGCCTGTCCACAAACAAAATGTAAAAAAAAATTTAAAAAAAAAATAGTCAGAACAATAGTTTTTCATTTTTCTGCTGACAAAATGCTGTAGAGAGAACAAAAACGGACACACGAAAATCCAAGTTACGCCATGTTGGTTTTACAATATTCACAGGAAACAAAGATTCCTTCTACAAATAACTGTATAAATCACTTAAATTGCAACAAAGTGGGTGGTTTTATGCAATTTAAGGTGCGTTTGTGTGTTCGTGGTTAGCCAGTGTATGTGTGTTTGAGTGTATGTATGTGTGACATCTATTTATTTTACTATGTGGGTTTTCAAGCTAATATTATTCAATAAACTTTTTCTTTTTTTAAACATTTTCATTGAATTTTACAGCATTTAGTTATTTTCTTTATTTCTCTATTGCCATAGGTATGAGTTACTATTCTGGTTGTTGTTGTCATCTTTCTACATATTTTTTTTTTTTGTTTTACTATGTTAAATACTTAATCAACACAAACAAATTAAATTTATTTGTCTCTAGTAGCTTGTTTTTCATACACAAATTCTCTCTTTCAACAATGTAGCAGCAACATGCTGTTTGCACCTAGATTTTTGCTTTTTTTCTGTCAGTTATAAAGAATAGAGAATATTCAGGTGACACTTGTTTGCATATTGAGCGTCTGTTGCCAACAGAAAATTCTTATAAAATTGTCACCTTTAAATTTAAAATTCATTGCAAAAGACAATTTCATAAAAAGAAACTGATGCAGAAAGAGAGTATATACTCTCATAGAAACAGAAATATAATGTAAATAATTACAGTCAATGGATAGTTGACAACTATTTTGCACTCTACTAAAATATAATTTTAATGAAAATATTCTTCTATTTGCATAGAGTAAATATTTATAAGAATTAACATTTAATCGATGGTGAATAACACGAGGGCTGCTATATATATTCATTAAGAAATTGTAAGGCACTCACTGATATTCCAAAAAGATACGTTTTATCGGTGGCCAAAGATACGATGGCTGCAATTTAAGCTTCTACATATTTTTATTGGAAATATTTTTATTATCTTCCAATGGCAGTTAAAAAAGTTGGTAATTATGATAATATAATGCAGTCAGAACCGTCGCCTTATCCCTAGTTTCCTAGACATGATAACATCATAAACTAGGGTTGCCAGCCTGGCTGGACTTGGCTGGATTGTCCAGCTTTTTTGATGCTTGTCCAGTTTCCAGCTAAAATTTAATTTGTCCAGCTAAATAGAAATTTTTTTAGTACACTGCTATAACTTGGGCAATAATTTTCATGTCATCTTCGTCATATCATGTTAGCCAACACTGACTGTACATTTGTTATAGAAAATTTTTTAGAAAATTTAAGTTTAGTTAAATAAATTTTAAAGACTGCAATTGATTTATTTATTCAGTCAGGATTATTGACCTAGTTAATTGTTGTATAGTGTTAATTTTATACATAAGTGGCGGGACCTACAGTTGAAAGTAGACTTCGAACGACAGATTTTTTTGAGAAACTTTTCAGGCAATTTTATTTGCTCTCAGACATTTGCCAGAAATCTGCTGAGAGGAAATCGCCGAAGAAATATTTTTTGTATTTTGTTTTGATGTCTTGCCTGGGGGTCGAACCCTGACTTTACGTCTAATAAGTACTGTGACTATTATTTCCATGAGAAAAAAGCGGACAAATATATAAAATTGAAAAACAAAAAAATTAATTTATTATACAACATTTATACACCTCGAAGAGAACGAAAAGCCTCAAATTATTCTCTCAGAGTGTTATTAAGAACAACATTACGAATTAATATTTCTTCAGATTACGGAGACAACCGATTTGACAAATTACGGCACACAATTAAGGGATGTGAAGACCAACCTTTTCATTGATCATAGATGTTTGGACGTTTTATATAAAGATTTTTAAAATACAGACATAAATAGGTACAAACAATATACACAAACTTAAATTTATACATATATGTACATACATATGGATATACTTATGTGTATAAATTTACTTCTAATATTTCTCTACGGAATGTATTTTTTAAACTATTGGACCTGTTAGCTAAAAATGTTTTAAACTCCGAACAGTCCATTTCAAAATTGCATTTTATGGTCAAAAAAGATTCTGAAGTTTCTAGTCCTATTTTCGATTTTTCGGAAAACCAAATATTGTTAGATATAGAAAAAACTCTTTCTGTTGGTGCGTTGGACGCTGCAAAGAGAAATCTAGTAATTTCAGTAAGGTTTTATAAGGAATATTTCTCATTTCGAAAAATTTGAAAATTTCAACCCACTTTTTATCGGGATTTAATGCTGATTGTTTCCATATTTAATTTGCATAATTTTTTACATAAATAGTGAATTCATCAAAAATTTCGTTATTATTTATATTTAAATCATTTCTGATTTCTGTTACCTTTATTGCATCTACAACATAGACAAAATATAGTTTCTAACTCAATTTCATATGTAATCTTTACCGAATTAGTGAAAAAAGTGGACAAAAGCGGACATTTTGGAAAATAAATACTTTTTAGAAGTTACGTGTATCAAAATAGTGGACAAATAGCGGACGCAAAAAAATAGCGGACAGGAGGTTAAAATAGCGGACTGTCCGCTATATTAGTGGACGGATGGTCACCGTACTAATAAGCCAACACACTACCTACTAGACTACGGCGACTGCAATAATAACAATGGATATTTTAATAAAAATTATTTACACAAAACCAAAATTAACATTTTCTCAGTATTTTTTTATGTCCAGCTTTTTTTGTTTTGTCCAGCTTTTTAAAACCCAATGTCCAGCTTTTTGCGAATCGGAATCTGGCAACCCTATCATAAACGATCACTATATTAAGCTCAAGCAGCGCCCCCTTGTAAGAAAAGAATAGGATTCAATAAGCAAAGCGAAGTAAAAACCCACTTCAGTTTCTTCTAGACAATGACTGACTGCGAGAATAGACTAACCTGGCAAACGTTCCATTCCTTAAACCCCATAAAAAATTGAGTGGCACAAGTCAAACGAGAGAAGGAGTCATCAAGAATTTCGTTAAATATAATATAACGATTCTTCATAACTATTTTGTTAACTTCTTCAACGATTTCTTTAGTTTGTAGCAATGCTAGAATCAATTTCACCATTAATTATTATCATGGGTTAATCAACTAGTGAAGGTACTGTGAAAATGAAAAAGTATAATTTTTTACTCCATTAAAACTAAACTTTACACTCCCCACCCAGTCTATACATTTGATTCGCTAATGACTTTTAAAATTGTTTTTAAGCCTATGGGCTTGAATCTATAAATGATTTCAGATCTCCATTCGTTTCTGTGACATAAATGAACTGCTGAATAATCAATAATCAATCGAACTAAAATCGTTATTATAGGGTATTAAATCTAATACTGTATTGAGTGAACAAGTGAATTAAATTTACATTTTTATTGTTGTGTCCTTAATAAAAATTCAATTTTACTTTTTAGAACAATATAATGAAAAAAAAGTAACTTTCCTTCTATTGCCACACGAATAATTCAATTGAGAAAATAAATTTCTATTGCCAAAGAAAATTTCAATTTAACATTTTTTGAATAATCAACACAATACAATATCAAACAAGTCAAATAAAAATTGATTAAATTCACAGGAAATTCGTATTGTCATATAATTGAAATACCATAGATGATTGGAAAATTAAATATGCAAGATATTGCTTGAAATGTGTTTTTTTTTTTTTTTAATTATTAAAGTAAAATTTAAACGTAAACTTTCCACTATATTGACATTCTTATAAAACTTACAACAGATTTGAAATTTTATTTTTAACATTTTTTTCGCTGAAGCAAAATTGTGGTTTAAAAATCAATCAGAAAAAACAATGAGAACCCGATAGATTATTGGAGCATATAAATATAACATATAAGAGACTTCTAAAACTAAAAAAATCGACTGTGCCTATATCTCGTCTTGGAACTTTCGCGTTTTCTTCCCCCCAGACGGTATAACACTGGAATTTCATTTACTTCTATACCTGTGCGGCATAATTCCTTCCGCCAATCTAGTCTCGTTCTAGGATCTATTCTTCCTTAAATCAGACTGAAAGCTGAAAACGTTGCGTTTAATTAAGTAGTTTTTGAAGGGCCAATATACATGCTAATATTTATCAAAGTACTCCGTCTTCCTATGGATCAGTATTACTATGGCCAGATTACGTAATCTACGCAAAGGGTATATTTTCCGTGTTAAGGATATAAAAATCGTTTCCATCCTTAAAATGTTACTGCGAGTACGAAAAATTTGTATTTTAAATGCAGTAGTGTAAACGTACGTACTTAATTAAGTAACCATGCAAATTATTTCTTTTTCCAATGTAAAATATTACAATAAATTGAAGAATTTTTAATTTCAATTGGATAAAATGCAGAATATTTATTGTGTATTAGGGGATTAATTTTCACATAAATTCCTTCAAAAGAAAGAAAATTTGAAATCGTTTCTTATGTTATTTTATTATATGTACAACTTTACACGATCGTATTTTATTTGTATATCGTAGTTCTAAATCATTACTTATTTCTATATCTACAAGTCTGTGCATGCATACTATTCTGCACTTTCAACTATTGTATTGTCTAGATATCTATATTTTTAAGAACATTATTGCCTGCTTTTTAATAATTATTCGTTTTTCGTTTTAAAATAATATTCGTTCACTGTTCATTTACAATCATAACTAACCAATATATTCTTTCTATTTCTTTCTTTCTTTCTTTCTATTCTGTTCTTTTCTTAATGAAAATTTTCTTTATTTCCCCCTCAATTTATTTATAATTATGCCATTTAGCAAAAAGCTTGAAAAGCAAAACAATCATAAGAAAAATGTAGAAAGAAAATATTTTAAAAAAAACTAAGTAGAAACTGGCAATAAACATACAATAGTAATTAATAACAAAATATAGTTACAAAAAAAAAAATTACAATTTACTTCTCTGCTTATAAGAAAGTAACAAAAACAGAAACAGAAAAAACAAACGGAATTCAAATTAAAATTTTTACCCAGAAAAAAGCCATTTTTTGGAGAACAAAAGTTTTTTTGTGTAAAAGGCAACAGAAGCCAAAAATTAAAAACAGAAAAATACTCTTTCAAAGCAACTGCAACAACAACCGTATTAAGCAGAAAGGCCTATTTACAACAACTATTTACGAAAAAAATAGAGACTCACTTATACACTTATCTAAACACACACAGAATACACACGTACTATCACACAAGTTAATATTGTTTAATTTAATTAAACACTGTTAAGAAAACAGCACAAACATTTTCAGAATAAATAAAATTTACCAACAACCCAAATCCCCTACACCCTGTTCCATAGACACGACCCCAACTGAAACACTACCTGCCACATCACTATCATTACCATTATCATCAGCACCACCACCACCACCACCACTACCACCATCATCAGCACCTAAGCTGCAGCAACAACAACACCTGCTACAGCAGCAACAACAACAACAACAACAAAACAAAATTACTACCACCACGAAAACGAATCCGAGCTCAAACCAGAACGTCATGAATACGAACAAATTGAAAAAGCGTGATACCGATTTATGACTGGTGCGTACGAAGGGCGCCTTGGGTTTGGGTACTAGCAGCGGTAGTCGCTATAAAGTGACTGCACGCTGTGTACCAGAAGTGAGTATAACATCGCCCGTAACGCCACCAGCAGTACCAACAAACGCCGAGGCGCTCTATTCAAGTTGTTGTAGTAAAAACAATTGTAGTCATGCAACAACAACCACACACGCATCACAATCACCGACAGCTATTGCAGCAACAAACTCATTCTCACAAGCCCAATATTATAGTTATACCAACAATACAACAGCTCCTACCACCATAACAACCACAGGCACAGGCACCGGCACTGGCACAGGCACAGGCACCGGCCCAACCATAGCCACCGTCACGATTCCCAATACGAACAACATAAACACAACCATCAACAATCAAAAATTAAACAATATTTATCATAATAAAAATAAAACTAAAAACAAAACAAACAACAACAATAATAGTAATTTTAACAATATTAACAACATCAACAACATCAAGAACTTGAAGAATTCAATAATTCAGACAAACAGTAAAAGTACATTTGATACAACGATCAGTCATAGAAACGAAATTAATGAAAAAATTTTATCCTCAGGAGCGACTTTAGTTGAAGAGGAGGATTTCAATGAACTTACCGCCGTACCGCCACCCGAAACAACAACAGCAGCAGCAAACTTTGTGATAGCAGCAGCAGTAACATCCACAACACCCACAACAACAACCACCAATACAAATACTAGCAACAGCGATAGCAAAGAAGCCAATCGTAAAGTGACGAAACATTTGCCGCCATTAAAGCTACAAAGTAACACAACATTAGCAACAACGCCGACGTCCCAGGGGCCCTGTTCGACAGTTGCAGCATCCTTGAGAAATGTGTTGCAACGTCAACAGGCCTCAGCAACTAGTCCAACAGCAGCCACACAACAGCAAACGCAAACAAACAAATCAAAACGCGCAACAACGACGCCTAAGACGAATGTAAACGCTTCGAACGACGACGACAGCCACACGACACAACCAAACGAGCAAACGCCACTATTCGCAGAACTACAACGAGGCCATCATCAGCATCAGGAGCCCAATTCGGCGGCGCCAAACTCGTTTACGAACTCGCCCAACAGTAGCATAATTGCGAATCATCAAGCGAACGTTGCTGCCTCTACTGCCACGCCCAATTGCTACAGCAATAACACCAACGCCCCCCACACCACCAACGCCACCAGCAACAACACCACAACTACTACTGCTGCTACTACTGCAACTACTACCACCTATTCGCACAATTCAAAGACAACACGTTCCTGGCCTGTGATTTATCGCAATCCCCAACATTACGATTACGAGGCTCTGTACGCCTCCTCCCATGGCCCTACACGAACTAATCAGTATCAGCAGCAGTACGCACCGCCAACGGTAACTTTCAAACAGAATTGCTATTCGAATCAGTTCAAACAGTCTATAGTCTACTCGTCCAGCAATGAGGATTTAACCACCATCAATGAATGCGTGTCGGCAGATGGTGTGGTGGCAAATGGTAATGGTGGCAGAAGCAGTAGTGGCAGCAGTAGTATTTTTGGTGGTGGCACTAATAATCAAAGTTGCAGCAATTTACAAAAGTTTGCCCAACAACAACAGCAACAACAGCAAACGACTTGTTACTATTTTTCACCCTCTCGTCACAATAGCATTTATGAACATCCATCAGCTGTTGTTGCCAGCTCTCTACAATTCGATCCACATAATTCGGCCGCAACAACAGCAGCTGCTGCCGCCGCCGTTGAATCTATACGACGTAGCAACAGTATTTTGTTGCGCAATAGCAGTTGTTCTTCGAAAATTATGCATCAAACAAGTGGTGGTGGAGGCAGCGGCATGGGTGGCAATTTAGATAGCCCGACCTCTTTAAATTCTGGCATGGATGTGACCAGTAATGTTGGCTCCACAACATGTTGCTCAAGTTGTTGTATGGGTCCACCGCCCGTGCTATTCCTCTTTGTTACACTACTCATGACAACCAGTGCTACGGCTATGCTTTGTGCTGCCATTATGACCGATCATTGGGAGCATGTTAAATGGGATCGTATTAGTTTAGATCGATATTCGAATCGTTCGAACTTACATCTCGAATGGATAATGGAGGATAAGGTGGCCATGTTGAAGCCGGACAAAAGAGGTGAGTCGATAATCTTCGAATTTAAATAAAAACGATTTAAGAAATATTTTCTTTAAATGTGAATTGCAGTCATGGTTAGAATACTATCGCTGCTAAAACACAATCTCTATAAATAAGAAGAATTACTTCATAACTAAGACTGAATTTGAATTGTCCTATTTCGGCAGAAACAAAAAAAAAAACATATTGTATATTAGGAAAAGGACAAAAGTACTAGTACGCCATTAATTTGCGCTTACATTAATACAAGGGCAGTCTATTTTTTGTTTCTTTACGTTCTTCTATTTACTTTAAAAGTATTGTAGTGATGAAGCCTACCAAAAGCTTTTAGTTATCCGGTTTTGTTTGAGAAAAGTTAGAAAATGGCTTACAATCTTCCTGAAATAGTTTTTCTTTATTTAACGAACATCCTTCCCTTAAACACTTCAGTCATTATTACAAAAACTAAATGCTGCTTAAGGCCAATTTACACGATAAGTGTTTACGTACGTTAATTCGGAGAGCAAATGTTACAGAATTCCATTCGTATTTTGAAAATGAATAAAAATCTTACGGAAATTTTTTTGCGCTTATACGATTAGTAAAATACCAAAAGATCGTGTAAATACCACTTAAAGAGTACAATCGAACACTTTTACCACGACGAAATAAAGTATCCTTTAAAATTCTTTAAAAGATAAAGTGCTTTTCATAATTATAGCACCACCCTAATTTTTTGAATTTCTAAAAAGTACGTTTATAATAACAAAAACAAAACATTTCATTATGTGTAGTGTTAACGTAAAAGAAAAAATAACACTACATTTTTCAAATTGTTACCGCAATTTTTACTTCAGTATAAAAATTAAGGTTTTTGGTCTTTGCATAATTATAGCACCATCAGTTCTGAAAAGCGGGGAAGAAAAATTATTGATTTTTTTTATTGTTTTGTTGTTTCTAATAATAAAAGTAATATTTAATTACACATTCCGCCCAAGAAAATGTTGAGTGGTGTTGGAAAGGGGCAGATTTTAGTTTTAAAAGACCAATCTCTTTCAGTACGTGTCTTCACAAGAAAAATTGGAAGATCTCACAAGGTGGTCATAAATTTTCTGTAAAACCCAGACGGATATGGTAAGACGAAACATGCGGGTCGTCCAAGAAGGGAGATTTCCGGTACATCAAAAAGTTGCTGTGAAATTTCTCAAGTTCTTGACCAGGCCGTCAGCATTTTAACCGTCTGGTGAAAAGTTAAACGCAATCTTAACATCGAAAGACAAAATTGGAAGTTTCTCCACATTTACTTCCTATGCACAAAAAAGAAAGATGCGAATTTGCAGAACTTAACATGGGTAGGAATTGGGAGAATGTAAGAGTAATTTTTCAATAATAACAAACAATGAATATAAAATTTTTTGTCTTCAGATCATATTCTCTGATAAAAAAAAAGTGAACTTAGATGGACCAGATGCCTATCAATACTACTGGCGTGACCTTAGACAGGAACCAAAGTATTTTACTAAAATAAATTTTGGGGGAGGTAGTCTCATGGTTTGGGGGGCTATTTCTTCAAGTGGTTGCCCCGAACTTCAGTTTCCATCCATGTACATGAATAGTACAGAATACATACTGTTCTTAGCTGTAGTTTGCTCCCCTTCTTGAGAGAAAATAATGAAAAAAATTATGTTTTCCAACAGGACAATGCCAGAATTCATGTCAGCAGACTGAGTATGGAATGATTTCGTAACCAATCTATTGAGGTTTTATCGTGGCCAGCTTGCTCTCCTGACATGAATGTTATTGAAAACGTTTGGGGAATTCTTGTCCGAAGAGTATATTCAAATAACAGACAATTTACCAGTGTTGAAGATTTGAAATTAAAAATAATCGAAGAATGGGGGAAAATAGACGGAGAAATGTTGAATAATCTTTATACGAGTATGAAAGATCGAATATTTAATTTAATAAGCTCTAAGGGAGGGATTACTAAGTTTTAAGTATCAACATTTTTGGTAAATAAAGCTTCTTATTTAACAAAACTGAGACTGGTGCTATAATTATGCAAAGACCAAAAACCTTAATTTTTATACTGAAGTAAAAATAGCAGTAACAATTTGAAAAATTTAGTGTTATTTTTTTTTTTTACTTTAACACTACACATAATGAAATGTTTTGTTTTTGTTATTATAAATGTACTTTTTAGAAATTCAAAAAATGAGGGTGGTGCTATAATTATGAAAAGCACTTTAGTAAAACCGGTGATAGTACAGAAATAAATACATATTAATTGTCTATTGCGTTCGTTTCATAGTGTTTATCTTCTCCTCATTAATTGCATAAAAAGAATAAAATTAGTGACTGTTAACACAGCTTAAGCCAGACAAAGTTTAAATATACAAATAATTATTTACGAAGCTGTTGCTGTTTGAACAAACGACAGCTTCAAATGCTAACATACATATCGACGCCTCCGTTCTATAACATTCTAAGTCGAAAAAGTGTGTTTTGAGTTATGAGCTCTCAAAGTTTTCACGCGCCATATGACTATACAGTATTCCCTCGATTTACGTCGTAGAATGTTCCGGAAAAAGGCGACGTAAATCGAAACGACGTAAATCGAATTTCAAATAACTCAAACTATCAGATGCACTTATTTATGTACATTTTACAAAAAAGAAACTAAAATTTTTATTTTATGCATTGAATTTTTTTTAAAGAGGGAATTCCCCTGATTTTGTTTATAAACAACAGAGGCGACGTAAATCGAATGACGACGCAAATCGAAGTTGAAGGGAACAAAATTTTTAACGACGTTAATCGAAACAACGTAAATCGAGGGTATACTGTATGTGTATTCTAAGTAGATTTTTCCCTATAACTTCGGAACGGATCGGCGCATCTTAACCAAATTTTGACAGTATTTGACACCTATCGCCCGATTTACACGGTACTTGTTTAACACGTTTTCGCTTTTACACGGTTTTCCAAATAAGTTTTTTTTTTTTGTTTTTATCGCACTCTACTAAATGCAACTGTGTTTGAACACGTGCGCTGTGTACACATCTCACGGGGAATCCCGAGCTTATGTGCTGACTTGCTGCACATGCACACTGTGTCTGTATTTCTTCGCATAAAATTAAAGTTTAATGTATTGTAATTAAATAAAAAAAACAGTGTTTCCGTAATATATTACATATTTTAACCTGTCAATGCATTTTATTTTTATTTCTGTGTACACCTAAAAATATTGAAGAAAATCACAACTGTTAAATAGCAAAATTATGCATTTTCTGCAAAGCTTTTCGATTTACACGGTTTTGACTTGAAAATTTTTTATTTTCTATTTACACGTTTTTCTCAGGAACGTATCTACCGTGTAAATCGGGGAATAGGTGTATTTAAGTTAGAGAACGTAGAATTTAAAATTGCAAGAACATTAAAAACGTTCTATCTACACTTAGAACGTTATAGAATGGAGGCGTCGATATGTTATATGTATGTACTTATACATTGTATATTTACAATTTTTTAAAAAGTTTCTTAAAAGCCTTCATGCTCCTGCTTACCTGACATTCATTGTGTGGAATTCACATATACAGTGTTAGATGAAATATAGGAACCATTTCTTTATTCTAAGTAACATGCCATAGAATTTCTTGTGCAGATTCTAGAGAACGAAAGCCTGAAACAATAGACTGTTTTTATAAACTTTCACTTCTAAACTCAAAGATTAATTCAGCAAATCGACAAATAGCTTTAAATATTAATCTGTTTCAACTCGCACAATAAGACTAGACGAGACTAGACGAGACATTACTTCGAATTTCACTTCTCACCAAATAAAACGTACGTAAAGAGATGGGAGCATGCAATGTAACACCTGTTGCGTAACGAACAACGGTGGGATGGTCTAACGAAAGAAGATTAATTTGCTTGGGTCATATGGAAAATCATATGAACGCTGCCCCCCTTTGAAAGCGCATTACCTATAATAAAATATAATTAAGCACTATTCCGGGACATTGATGTTTTAAGATGGTTTTACTCATCTTGTTCTGCCCTGATGGTTGTGTTATCACTGCTGATTATCTTTTCCATTCTATGATTGCTGATGGAGATGTCAATGTTTACAACTCTTATTTATTTCGATCATAAAACACCAACACGTAAGCCACGTAAGTTCACATTTCGCATAGCTGAACCAAACAACAAACATATTGTGCATTAAAAGGCATTGTAATAATTATTATTAAAGTGTTTCTGTCTTTTTACTCTGAAAACTGTTTATGTTTAAGTTCCTTTCGCCTCATTACCGAAGTAATGCGGAACACTGCATACTTCTACCTTCTGTAAGTACTCAGGAAAACTCTGATCGGAAACTAGCTCAGAATAACCTAACGTACAGACAATTTCGAATAGAGTAATGTATGTACTCAACATTGAATTCAATGCGTGTTATACCCAATGTTGTTTGCTGCACAGTGTTATCAAAGGATAATATGAATCCTCAATTCTCCTAAATAAAGAAAGAAAATTACCATACATTTTCAACACACTCCGTGCAACATTAAATAAACATTTCAATGTTATGATTTAAAGTTTGTATAGAAACATATTAAATCGTCATTATGCAAGACGACACAGTAACTTTTTGTCAAAGTTTAGTTACTAAAAAATAAACAAAAATAAAAGTAAACTCACTGTAAAGCATTAAACTAAAAAAGAAACTAAATCGTCAAGCACACAACCTTGACCTTATTTCAAAGACTTAGAGAGGGAAACATGCCAGGCATAAAATAAACTAACATCCACTATTATTCATGTCTATATATGTATGTATAATATATGTATATGTACCCTCGTATACGTGAATGAGAACATTTATAATGTCTAAGTCTTAAAATACAGTGTTTTAACCCCTAACAAGAGGTAAGGAAAATTTAAAACATAAGCCTTCCTATAGTTGCTGTATCTATAAGCTAGCGAAAGAAAAAATAAAATATTCTTCCAAAAAAAAAAAGAACAAAAAAAAATAAATAAATAAGGAAAAGTGAAAAAAGATGAAAGCTAATAACGAAATGAACTTCACGTCGGCTGTGGAACCGAAAACAAAAACTTTTCTTACCAATTCAATGCCAGGCTGATAGTCAGGCTGGTTGACTGACAGTCAGGCAAGCAAAGCCAAAGGAAAAACTTTACTAAAGTTAAGTCTAATACCCTATGGAATATACATAAAGTGCTTTGAAATTGAGGATTAAAATTGCGGCTTTACGAAAATTCAAAGTTTTTGTAACAGTAATTGGCTGACTACAATAGAAAATAAATATTTTGTGTAAAGAATTTGGGTACAGTTTATAAGAAAAAAATATAAGAAAATTAGAGAAAACAAAGGCTTATTTGTTTTAATCTACTATATAAAAATAAGTCGGGTTTTCCTTCCTGACGCTATAACTCCAGAACGCACGAACCGATTTTGACCAAACTTAATATACATGTTCTATGGGGCGTAAGGAGTGTTTCTGTGTAGTTTGAAGTTCGTCCGACAGATAGCGCAATATTTAGTTTTTTTGTGTTTTTGCACCGTAACTCAAGAACTACTGCACCGATTTCGACCAAACTTTATATGCATGCTCTATGGGGCGTGAGGAGTGTTTCTGTGTAGTTTGAAGTTCGGCCGACAGATGGCGCAATATTTAGTTTTTTTTTTGTGTTTTTGCACAGTAACTCAAGAACTACTGCACTATGCTGTGTTTCGTTGAAGGCGTTGGGTCGTTAATCAGCGTGCAGTGGCGTTAATTAGCCCGATACCGACTGAAACCTAACATCTTTTTGTGAAAAAAATATATTAAAAAAAAGTAAATAAATATCTATCTATCACTCTTTTTTAAACTCTATTTGCGCAATAAGCCTATTTTATGTTTTGCTGAAGGCGTTAGGTGCTTGATCGGCGTGTGGCGGAAGCTTATCAGGTTTAGATGGCTTAAAAAAATTCGATATAGCAAAAAGTAGGCGTGGCAAACCTTATATTTAGGGACATAGTGATCGTAGACGAATGCAATTTGGTGGGTAAGTTCGTAGAGTCGATATCGACAAACTCACCAAAAATGGGCATGGCAACCCTCCCCCTTTAAAAGATACCATAAGTCGGCTAATTCGATCGTTTATAACTACATATGTACATACATATCTAACATGTATGTCTGTTAGTTTTTGTTTTGGATCGAGTACAACAACTACAACTTCGTCAGCGCTACCCATGATTCGGACCTCTTATTGTTATTCTTTGTATGCCTCACCTAAATAACGTACCGACTTCTATTAAATTTTGAACTAGATAGATAGATCCACACACTTATAGTAAGTTAGTTATTTTTATATATAGTAACTGTTTTATGCAGCGTATTACAGCAAATATATAGTGTGACCTGTTTTGGGCAATAAAAAAAATCAATTTTGGGCGGGACGAAGTTCGCCGGGTCAGCTAGTTTTTTATGAATGAAAACAATTCCAAAATATTTTATTTTCAAAAAAGCATTTGTAGGCTTATACGTGACATATATGTAAATATGAACCCTTAAAAAAAGAAAATTTTTACTTTTAGCAAATTATTGGGAATAGTTGTCCTAAAAAATATACAACGGAATGAACTAAATCTATAAAGGGTGGTAAGAAGAAATCCAGTTCTTAATATTTCACAATTATTACGATGTTATATACGAATCCTTACGAATGAAGTGGGCTTTTGTATAGTATAGCATACCAGAATTTCTAATGGCAATCGAATAGACAATTCTTACACTGATAAACTAGCACTATGCTACGGCAAAAACCCAAGTTCTAGAAAAATAGCAGAGTCTTCTGTGAACATGACGACGCCCCCGTTCTATAACATTCTAAGTCGAAAAAGTGTGTTTTGAGTTTGAGACTATATGTGTATTCTAAGTAGATTTTTCCCTATAACTTCGGAACAGATCGGCGCGTCTTAACCAAATTTTGACAGTATTTAAGTTAGAGAACGTAGAATTTAAAAATGCAAGAACATTAAAAACGTTCTATCTACACTTAGAACGTTATAGAATGGAGGCGTCGATGTGTACTTATTTACATTATTTATTATAGTCTAATTCTTTCACAAAGGAAAGAACGATATTTTTTGTACTTCATAAAGATTTCTTTAAATTTAATAGTTTTTAATAGTTTAAACAATTTTAAAGTGGATTTTGTTTTAATTTAAACTCAATGAAAAAACTCTCTCTTACCTGTGCCTTTGTTTCTTCAATTTCAATAATTTTCGCTTCAATTTCCTGCTTAGTTTCTTCCAAGTCTTGAATATTATTTTTATTTTTGTCGTTCAGTTCGGTTTTAGCCTTAATTTCACCTATTTCACCGGCAATTAATTTACAGGCCTCCTTTAAAGATCCGGTACCTTCTTTGCTTAGGTGCTGCATTAAATAAGTCAGATCAATTTTATAATGAATTTCGGCCATAGCACGACGATAATTATTGGGTACTGATTTGTAAGTATTAAGAGCTTTTTCTGTAAAAACAATTTAAAGGAAAAAAATCAATTTAAGTCTCTTCGTACAGAGTATTTATAAAATACTAACCATAATCTTCACGGGTGTCTGCCAAAATACTATTTTCAGCTCAGTTTGGACAAGCTATTGCTAAATTGGGCAAACTATTTTCGCTTTAGCGGGTAAATATTTTAGCGTCCAATTCTAGAATTTCCCAAGTTAATTGAAGATTTGAAGCCTACAAACATTTTAAAAAGTTTACATTAAATGACTATATAATTGAAGGCTTTATTCTCTAACTGACATACATATGTACATAATACATAATTGGTCATTACAACCCTTTAATCAGGACTACGACCTAGCTTCGTTTTTGATGTCTGACCTGGGGTTTGAGCCGTCGCCTAACGTCTAATAAGACAACACACTACCTACAAAACTATGGCGACTTCAATTATTCTCTAACTTACTGCATCGTTTTTATCTTCAACGTCATCAGTTTCGCCATTGGACGTTGATGGCTTATCGCCGTCTGCGGTACTACTAACTTCCAAATCTTCTTCCAATTTTTTAGATTATTCGTGTTTATCTTGTCCATTTATACATCCGTAGAATCTGCGCGATCTTCCTTAATGCTTTCCACTTTCGTGACATTTTCTTTACAATTCATTTTTGGAACCTTGGCATCACCATTTTTGAAACCTGCTGTTTCTGAATCTTCTTCTTCATCTTTTAGATTCTAGATATGCAAACATTTTAACAAAGACCCTGATCGAATAGATAAAAACAACTGGTAATTCTTTAAGGACAGTAGAGCATTTAAAAATCGTCTATTATCTATTTACAGTTTCTACCTTTTCCACCAATACTGATGAAACACGGATACAAAACTTTTTGTAAAGGAAACAAGTTGGTCTTTATCGTCTTTATAGACAAAAGAAAAATAAGTTATTAACTAAATATATTATAAGAAAACTTCAACATTTTGATGACCTTAACAAGGTCATGTAATAATGAATAATTGCAATTAATTGAAATTAAATAGAATTTCTCATAGTATGAGCAGTTATATTACTTTATATTTTCTTTCTAATTTTAGCTGATCACCGTTTTCGTCGTGATAACTTATTCTTAGTACCAATGCATGGCGGCATTTGGACTCTCTGTATAGATCTTCCGTTACAAGAAATTCAGGAATTAAGGCGGCATCCCAAATTCCCAAGAAGTGCACCGACTTGTCTCAATTATTTGGCTGGATCAACAGAGAATGCCCGTGGAGAGGAACAACGCAACGATTGGCAACATAGTGAGTCTCAGACCACATTGCAGCCTCATTTACGTACGTATGGTACAATCTAGGTGTAATCCACTTTTGTCTCTCTCTCTCTATATATATCTCTCTATTATTTTAAAATCTACAATATAAATGTAATACCTGTCTCTACTTTGAAATACTAAAACTGAACACATACGGATATAAGTATATATAAATAATACACTTTAAAATATTGTACTTAAATACATATTTGCGTATAGAAGGTGGCGTACTACACATGCATTATACACTTTCAATATATGTATGTACATATAAACGTGTGTCCGTGTGTACTTTAATGATGATTTTGACAAAAATTTAACAAAACACACTCTTAAATGTTGTAAAGCAACACGATAAATTTTTTTTTTGCAATTGGTTTTGAAGTAAATGACTTAACAGAAATACGTATGTATGTATGAGTACATGTAATAAAATGTGTTATGATTAGGTCAATTACAAAAACATTATATTATAATTATGGTCTATATCATAATTTAATGTTACATCGAATATAATTAAAACCATCTAATTATCAGAAAGTTATTTTAAATCCAAGATTG
Source organism: Sarcophaga caerulescens (assembly GCA_927399465.1). Lineage (NCBI taxonomy): Eukaryota > Metazoa > Arthropoda > Insecta > Diptera > Sarcophagidae > Sarcophaga > Sarcophaga caerulescens. Next base: position 134,651,434 of record OV656872.1, on the reverse strand, counting down.
ATCTGTAACGCAAAGTTATTCCTACCATAACGAATTTAATGCAATCATCTTAACGAAAAACTGCAGAAACAATCCGTTTTGATAAGCCTTTAATTGGGATCTTAAAGATTAGTTCCTTCAATTCATCAAAAAGCCATACAAAATGAACTCAGTGCTCATATTTCAAGAAAAAATAAAACTTGAGAATGCTCGACAGTACATCTTCTTAGAAACACGTGATTCGTAATAACTGGAGAATTAATTTCATCTGGAAGTTTGGTAGTTTATTCGCTAAAAGTTGGTTTCAAGAATTCCAAGAAATGCTTCAATTTCTTCACGCCAACCTCAAATTCGTTGTCTTTAATCAATATAGCGGAATGTGATCCAATAAAATATGCAAATAGAACATTTTGATCGCAACAGGCTTTACAAACATTCCATTCTTAAGCCACACTAGCCGTATGTGGAACTCTGGAACCCACCTCCAAAACGATAGACCGACCAATTTGTGTATAAGAAACGTTTAAAAACCGATATATGTATGAACGTTTTATTGATTTCAAAATTTTATTAATTTATTATATTTTATCGTAGTCTCGCATGCCGTCAACCTTTTACGTTGCTTCCTTTATTAAAATCCTTAATATTTATAGTCTTCTTCATGACAACCAACCCAACTCAACTTTACAGCCCGCTAGAACTCAACTTTTTAATAGACGCCATGAAACTTTTTTTTTAATAAAAATCTTTATTTAAATATTATAGTCTTATTAACTATTTATGTAAAAATGATTTAATATGTATATTTACTTCAAAATAATGAGTTGAGATGCAGGAGTTTGCATTATTTAGCTTGAATAAAAATATTAGTAATTCGCTATGATTATTTAAAACAGAAAAATGAAAAATACAATCGAGTAGAACATTGTAAAACGAATATTAGAAAATATTTTTTTTTCTAATATTTAAAATAAGCTACTCAAATTAGGTATTGAAAACAAAATACAAATAGGTCATCAAAATATGGTACCCGAAAAAGTTAGGTGACAATGTTTTGCAAAACTGAAACTTCTTCCACTGTTTATTTTTTAGTTACAACATTAGTTACGCATTCTTAACTTTTCAATAATAAAAAAAAAATAATAATAATTAAATAACGGCTTTAAACAAAGTGACATTTTCAAACCAGGAAAACATTACACTTTAGAGCCATGTAGTGACAATTTGTAACCAAACTTTTTCAATATTTTAGGCAAATGGGCAGTAAAAGAAAGTAAAAAATTAATTTGAAAAATAAGCATAAAAAAGTATATACTGAGGTAGTGTCTAAAATTTGTTAAAAGAAATTAAATACAAAAATATAAAGTATAATCAAACAATTCTCCTCAGTGAAATAGACGCACAATATTTCCCATTATTTTTGTTCAGATTTCTTTAAGCAAATTTAATAGAAAATTTATAAGCAAAAATAAAATGTAGAAGTATAATAAAATATAATGTATTATTGAGATAAAACAAAAGTAGGACGTAGGATAGGAAGGCCATTATTTCATTATACTACACAACTGGAATGCAGTTAATTTATGAAGCATATTGTGTAGATATTGTTTTTTCTCAACATCAAATTAAATTAAAAAAAAAACCAAATATACACACACTTATAGACAGAAGAGCAAAAAATAAAATGAAAACTAAACACTTTAATGTGCAGGACGCTTGGCCGGTGAACAAGCAACGGCAGCTTCGGCTTCAGAAGTTGGTTCTTCTGGTTTTTTGCGTTTAATTAAATGTGAAATATCTGTTGGTTTCGACGACGATGTTATAGCAGCTGATGATGATAAACCATCTGTTGATAATGAGGCTGCTGCCGCTGTTGCTGATTTTGAAGAACCAGCATCAACATCGCCACTACTTAGTGGCTTAATGTAACTATCCAAAGCAGCACGTACTTCAGCAATGTTCTGGAATTAAAAGAAAATGTAACGCATTCCAAGAAATGCATATTAAATTACAATTAACAGACTTTGTCGTAGACACAACTGCAGTATAAGTAGTATGATGGAATGGTCTTGGGAGTTGAATGTTACAAAATTAAGACAAATGGATTTTAGCCAGGAAAGAAGGATTTTTTATAGTTAATAAAGATTTCTTCGAATTCAAAACAATGCTTTTAGTAATTTAAACAATTTTAAAGTGGGTCTTGTTTTAATTTAAACTCAATGAAAAAACTCTCTCTTACCTGTGCCTGTGTTTCTTCAATTTCAATTATTTTCGCTTCAATTTCCTGCTTAGTCTCTTCCAAGTCTTGAATATTATTTTTATCTTTGTCGTTCAGTTCGGTTTTAGCCTTAATTTCATCTATTTCACCGGCAATTAATTTACAGGCCTCCTTTAAAGATCCGGCACCTTCTTTGTTTAGTTGCTGCATTAAATAAGTTAAACCAATTTTATAATGAATTTCGGCCATAGCACGACGATAATTGTTGGGCAATGATTTGTAAATATTAAGGGCTTTTTCTGTAAGAACAATTTAAAGGAAAAAAATCAATTTAAGTCTTTAGAGTATTGAGTAGTTGTAAAATACTAACCATAATCTTCACGGGCGGCGTCCAAAATACTGTTTTCAAACTCGATATTTGCTAGCTCAGTTTGAACTTCAGCTAAATTCGGCAAACCGTTTTCACCTTGGCGGGTAAATATTTTAGCGGCCAATTCAAGAATTTCCCAAGCTAATTGAAGATTTGAAGCCTAAAAATATTTTAGAAAGTTTACATTAAATAGTACTGTAATTAAAGGTCTTATTCTCTAACTTACTGCATCGTTTTCTTCTTCATCAACATCATCAGTTTCGCCATTGGATGTTGATGGCTTTTCGCCGTCATTAATTGGTTTTGTTTTTTCTTCTACTTCTGCTGCTTCGCCATTGGCAGACTGTGTTTTATCGCCATCTGCGGTACTACTAACTTCCGAGTCTTCTTCCAATTTTGTAGATTTTTCGTCTTTTTTCTTGTCCATTTCTACATCCGTAGAATCTGCGGGATCTTCCTTAATGCTTTCTAATTTCGTGCCATTTTCCTTACCATTCTTTTCTGATACCTTGTCATCACCATTTGTGGAACCTGCTGTATCTTCACCATCTTCTTCTTCATCTTCTTCATCATCATCTTCTTCCTGATCGGGTACATCGATAACTTTGTTTTCATCTAAAGCCAATGCTATCAAGGATTTGGCATAGAGCAAATAAGGCATTCCCAGTTCATCGGATAATTCACCATACAATTCAACGTACAAAGAGCACACATCACTTAATTCATCGGCTGCTTCAGCATATGATTTAACCAAAAAATTACGGGAACCATGACTGTAAAGTTCTTTAGCTTTTAAAATTTTTTCTGAGCGTTCCTGTTCTAGTAAAGCTGTAGACGAAAGACCATCTGAAGCTGCTGCAGGAGTCTCAGAAGTGGTTGAATCTTCTGAAGCTTTTTCAACTGTTTTTTCTTCTGAAGGCATTTTTTGTAATTGCGTTTAAACGAAATATAAAATATCTAAAAGGATTAAAAGAAATCAACATTTTTAATATTGACTTTGATATGAACAAACACATTTTATTACATGTATTTCAACTGAGATATTTTATTAATTAATTTAAATAAATATTCTATCATTAATTGTTTTATTTAAAGGATTATAATAAATATGTATTCTTAACAGAAGGCAATAATCACGTAGGTTGTACCGCAAACTCTCATCAGAACATAATTTAATTACGAAAAAATATGTATAGAAACCAAAACAAAATCTTATTTAAGTTATTTATACTTTTAACAATATTAAAGTGCATGCATGCTCTGTTCATTTTTGGCTTGTTTTATTTTTAAATAATCACTTTATTTAACTTTTAACACTACGCTTTATCCTTTGCTTAAAATTTAACAACAGCAAAATATTATATCTACAATATATGCTACTGGTATTTACACTTCATATGCACACATTATGTATAAAACAAAGCAAAAAGCGAATATGCATTTCCACAAAATATTGTATGGGGTGAGTTTTATATTAGCACGTTAGAAAATTCAAGTTTTTCTACACAACACAGTAAGACAAACTTTATAGTTCTATTGAACACACAAAACTTATTGTATTTTTTTTATTGCCAAATACATTTAAACTTTCGCACGCATAAAGTCCTAACAATTAAGAAAGTTTCTTTTTTAATATAGAATTTTCCCGCAAACATTTTAATTACAAAAGGATAAAAGTGTATAATAGTAATAAAGCGACAGTGAATAAAAGAAAACTATAAAACGATTGGGTTAAAGGGAAATTGCATAAGTTTAACATTTAACAAAAGTTGCGTATTGAATATGTATTTATATTACATTTTAAACGAGGCCGTGTGTGTTTCCGTTTCCATATGTCTGACTGTTGGGGCAATGATAAAATCAACATAAATACCCAATACAAACATCACCACTCACTTTATTCCCTAAAGCAGGCATAAAATTTTGTGCTTTAAACTGCACACAGCTTTGGGGCTCCATTACACAGTCGACAGTTGAAATATTAAAATATTACGTCAATCATAAGCTGGTATTCTTTTTTTTCTTTTTATTTTGAGCACTTGTCACAAGTATAATTGTAGTTAAATGGCATTAAATATGTTACTTTTAAAAATGCATCAAGAAATTAAATATTATTTTTCTCTACGAGATGAAATAGATTTACATAATTGAACAGAGCTTGGTTTAGTAGTTTTGACATCTAATCTTAGTGAAGTGTTTTATATAAACTTAAATAATAATACATAAAAAGTATTTAATCTTTAAAGAACATAAGCTTCTATAATGTAAATTATTAACACCCGTTTTTTTTTTTTTTCTTAAAAACATTAGTAATACACTCATAACTTCTCACTTCTTTATAAAGAATAAATACATATGAATGCTTTTACATATGTACATATGTAACATTGTGCATTTCATATTCGTTTTATGAAGGTCAGTTATTTTTGACAAAACACTTAAAATCGTTTAGCAAAACGAAAACGAAACCAAAAATATGCCCTTGTAACTCTTAATGAACAAGTTCTCGTATGCTGACTATACACGGATTAATTCGATTTATGACAGATGACCACTACTCTGAACATGTAATAACGATTTTTTCACTGTCGTTCACTATAACACTCCCAAATGGATTGTTACATATTTTAGACATATCTATATCACACGTACATATATATATACATACTTTTGTATGTTCTACTCAAAATCCTTTTTTATTTTTTCTCCATCTACTATGTTACATGATGATGACGCTGTTGGTTAGGGTAATTAATGTAATGGACATTTCAACATGAAAAAATCTTCTCTCCATACACCATCAAATGGCCAATTTCTGTTAACATTGTTAAACAAATTTACTTTGGTTTATTTACAAATGCTGCCAATGCCAAACTCAATCTTAAATCTTAATGTTCAAAAGAATATAACCTACCAAAGGACGTGAAATAATTTAAACTGTTTCTGAAATGGAATGACTTGTGTTGCAGATTAAAGAAATTTTTACTCTATTGCTTAATTAATTTCTTTTAGTTATATTTTACATATTTTTTATTTAAGGTATTAAAATTATGAGAATTATGAAATAATATAAGAGGGAGTAAAAAGAAATCCATTATTAATGCATAAAATTGTACATTATTAATTAGAGAGCAATACTATCAAAACTGTTTTCGATTATCACTTATATAAGTTTTATTAACGCACTGTTTAAAAATATGAACACAATTTCACAATTTTATTCTCAAAATAATTAAAATGTTATTTTAATAAATTTGATTTATTTTACTTACTATATTGCCGCCCGCTAGCACTTTAAATATTTTATTGATTTGAAAATTAAAGTTTATAAAGCATACAGAATATTTTCACTACTTCTCCTATGCTTCTCTTATACAGCATATTCTATTGTAAACACACTTCTTAGCAAGTTAACAAATTTCGTATTTCATGTTCTCTAACGTAAAATGACAAAATGTATGCAGAATCTTGATTGTACCACAACCTTTCATTTACAGGAATGCAAAATTTGTCAATTTCTTGTTCTCTAGTATGTTTGATTATATTGGGCAGTGCTGCTCTTGTGGGAGCATTTGGGGTATGCCAAAGGCAAATAAGTGCCATATTGATAACAGGTGTTATGTATTTACTAGCAGGTAATTAACAACCTTACTTTAAATTATAATATTAGAAATTAAATAATTTATATGTTTTCAGCCCTATTTGCTTTATTTACGCTAATGATAATACACTTTAAACGGCAACAAGGCAGACCAATGCTGGATAGCGATTATGATGGCACTGTTGATGGTATTGTGGCACGACCAGGCGGACCAGCTATAATGGCAAAACCTCTATTGGGTGCTAGAATATTTTTAACATCATGGAGTTTAGATTTAGGCTGGGGTGGTGTTGTATTATGTGCCATTACTTCAGTCTTATGGATATTATTATCAAAAATAATGCGCTATAATCCATTCTCAACATTAATGATTTAAATATCATCATCAATACAAAAGAGAAGAAACATTTTTCTCAATTAGGGAAATTCGTAATGTACCTAAAATTTTGTTTTTATTTTTTTTATTAATAATTTATTTTTTTTTGATATTTTATAAACATTATAAACATTTGTGTTTAATTGATGGAGTTCAAAAAAAAAGCTTTTCTTTAAAACCAAAGATAAATTAATTTATAGAAATGTTTAGATTGAAAAGTACCTTCAAATTTATTAATAAAAAGAAAAAAGGAAACAAATTATTAACTACCACAGAAAATGGGAATAAAATTAAGCTTTTCAATAAAGTTGAGAAATAAATTTAAACAAATAAAAAAATATATATGTAATTGTATAATATTAAGTAAACGTAGAGAATCTTATAGAAAATTCAAAATTGAAATAAATTAAAAAAGAAAAAATGTAGCCAGAGATGAAATGTTGTAAAAAAAAATCACCCAAATTAAAGATTAATATAAAAACATATTTTGTACAACATTAGTTTTGAAATCAAAAGAAAAACAAAAAGAACAAAAACAAAGGAATTATTTTTTAAATATTAACTTTTAAAAGATTGCATCAATTAGAAATCTAAAATCTATGTATAACCATTAAAAATAACGGAACCAATTTTGCTTAATTAATTAATTGCTTAAGTAAATTCTTATTCATTACATTTACCACTAAATGGTGTCATGCAGTCAATTTTAATTTGGAATTTCATTTGATACCCTTGTTCAATATTCTAATCATTTAATTCATTTTAAAGGAAATACATATTTACATTCCAATCAAACACAGATTCCACAAAGTCTTAACCAAAATGATTATGGTTAAATACCAAGCTTATGCAAAAGTACCAAGATTACTTTAAAATGTTGGAGAATTTATTTTATCCCATTTCTATTTAATGAAATTTTCTAGAATTTTTTTTTTTTTTGCCTTTTTACCTACTTGAATATTTACTACTTATTGCCTATTTGATAAACTGATGTTTGCTTTAAGCTCTACATTTATTTTATTAACTTTAAATAACCAATACAAAAGTTAAAAAACCGAAGAGAAAAACAAAAACAAATGGCCTTCATTTTCTTAAGGAAAACAAAATCTATTTTCACTATATATTCTATATATACATACAAAACTAAATTAACCCAGTACTAAACATAATTAATACCACATTATCCTTTTATCTATTTAAATGAAAATATGTTAAGAAAAAAACAAAAACAAAAAGAAAGTAAGTAAATAAAATTAAGCTAAATCAAATATGTTCATTCAAGATAGAAACAGAAAACAAAACTTCATTATCATATTATATTCTGTTTGTAGTCCTTTATTTGTTTCTTTGAGAAAAATGTGTACTTATTTATTTATTAGATCCATAAATACCTGACTCATACTTTAAACTATTTTTCACTTAATTTAATGAAATTGTAATAAAATTAAAACAAATAGAGAATATATATATAATAAATTGCAATGCTTTTATTGCTTTTAAATTTCACATTATTTACATGAAATATGAAATGTTTAAAACAAACCTAATTAATTATATAACATTAAAGAAATGTATTTTTACGTAAACGCTTTGCCTTAAGAAATAAAAATGAATCCATTATATTAATAGACGTTTGAAAATTATCTTTTTAATAAACTGGAATTATTTTCATTTAATGCTAAATGTAGTCATTTTTTTATTTTAAAGTCCTACGAATAGTTAAAGTAACAAAAGTTATGATTCGATTATAAATGGTAAGTGAACTTCTGTTGTATTTATTACCAATTACCAAAATGGAACGGCAAGAGACAACTAACATTTAAAAATTTCACTTGTAAAAACAGTGTTCCGGCGTCTACAAATTTTTAGTTGCCAATTGATAGTGTAATTAAACAGATAGCAACTGGCAATCAACACTTTGATAGGCAGCAACAACTTTGCATTTGCAGGTTGTCATTTATAATCGACCCTTTAATGAACCGCATTTGCATTTGCGATTCACTGCGAAAATGGAACACCATTGAACCATTCCTGAAGCAAATGATTACGAAAAATGACACGTTGATCAGGTACAACAATAAAGTGCGAAAAAGATCATGGATGGTAGAAAAAGCCTACCACCGAGAAGGGTAGTACTGTAGATAGAAAATTTTTCCTTACGAGCTGAACAAACTACCAAAAGTTAACGAAATTGAAGCAAGGAACTCAATTAAACCGGCTAGAATTGGGCAAAAACTATTGCATTCCATAACGAAAACGACCGACTACACTTACTTTTGCTGGCTAGAAAAAACTGACAGTTTGGATCTTGAGTAAGTTATTGAATTTGGCTATCCCTTGTTGCCATAAAAATTCCGCTGGTCTTTTTGAGTTCTACAGAATCACTGTGAACTTAGCAGTTGTGGGTTTCATGCCTCCTTTATATTATGTTAAACGAACTCCTTATACTTTGGATTAGCATAATTTACAGTTTATGGATGTAAGCCCTATTGGCAGCTTTCATTATTTTATTAATTAGAACATAATTAGACTTACTAGCTAATAATATAAAGCCTTTTCGAACCAAAGATGTAGATTCTGTGACGATGAGAATGAATCATCAGTATACCTGGAACCAGTAAGGAAACACATGGAAGTACTTATATCAGGTGCTGGACAGGGAATTATTCTTTTTGACACCGCACAGTAGTTTTTCAGGGCAATGGGCTTGGAGGAGATATTATAAGGATACCCTATAAAGTTTGAACTTTGAGTACAATATGTCGTATGATCTCGCAGTACTATGGCATCTCGTCAAGGTAATAAAAATTACATTACATTCTTGAAGACGTAGCTTCCAGTAACTAATACAAATTTCTTCAGTGCTCAGAATTGTATTTCTAATTTCTATTTATTTATTATTTCTTCTATACTTTGAAGACTTTATCAGGTCAGTATGCCGTCAGCACAAGCGTAAATCAGTCACTTTTTATATTATTGCAGGACTAAGATAAATACCAGAATAGAATAGCGCATGTATATCTTTTTTCACAGAATTGGCCTTACAATCCTTTCGTCAAAATTGTGTAAGTTTGCCAGAAGACTGCTGGCAAGTTATCAGAGCTGAGGTTTAAACTCACAAGCTAAGACAAAACACTACCTATTAGACCACAACAACTATGTAACTAGTTTTAGCAATTATAAAGGGATATCGAATAGCTGTTTTTATATTTTTTCTAAAGTTTTTTTTTTTTGTAGACTTTCTAAATAGAATATTTTTATACTAGCTGTGCTATAGTTCAGAATATTACGAGATGTATGTATGTAAGCAATATGCATCAAAGTTGTATTATGTTTCTGAATGTCTCTCTGAATATGTTGAAAAACAATAGAAAACTTTTGTGTGTCGATAAAATATCCACCTATCACCTATAGTGGTGGTTATTTCTTTGCTGCAAACAATCCCTTCCTCATACTGAAAGCACTATTATTTACAATAATTGGAGAGATATAGGTAGATGCCGTGATTCAGTTATTAAGCTGCTTCAAAAGCTATATATTTTATTGCTTAATCCATTTATGAAGAACATTACGCATGCATGCATGCATGTGCCTTTGAACCCAAATCTAAATTTAGGAAATGCCAAATGAGTTCATTCGAGTAAATGGCCTTTTAAGAGAAGATCAAAACGAGTTTTTGTAACAGCAACACCGAATTTGTGTAAAATTTTTAACATATTAATATAATTATAAAGACGAATCAAAAAGAAAATAAAAATGCTATACAGGTTCAATAGCATTTGTGTAAATAGAATGTGAACCTCTTTCACCATTTCCAGTCATTGTTTCGTATTGTTTGATTTACATTTGAACGCATCCGATGCACAAACAACACAACAGAAGCGTGTTTTTATGATCATCACAAGTGAAAAATACCCAAAAATTCTGATAAAAATTAAAATAAATCGTATTTGTTTTCATTATTCTACGATAGCACATAGCATAATTGATGCACAAACTATTGGCACGCACTGTACTAATTCATTGTGTTGCATTTCTTGCGTGGATTTGCCTAAGACAACATTGATGATGGCATTACACCCGCCGCCGCTGTCTTTCTATACATTGAATACCCATGAAGTGAATTTTGTGCATAATTTATTTATTTTATAATATACAACAAGAAAATAAATAAAATAATTTGCCAAAGTTCATTCAACTCGTGTGTAAAATCATCAGCGTTATTTGCAAATAAAAAAATATACTGTCTGTTCTGCATTCACCATTTATTTGCCTTTGTATATTTCTCATTTATGAGTATTTTTAATATTTTTTAACACTTCTCATACATTTATATTGCTTTATTTGTGTTTCTGATAACTTACCTGGGTTAACAATTTCTTGAAGTTCACTTCCTTTAAATATCTTTTTAGTTTTGTTTAGTAAATTTACGAGTTAAACTTTTACAAATTTGCTTTTTCTCAACTGTATTCATAAAAAGTTTGCAACGGAATGCGTTTTATCGCTAATTTCTTCGTTCTTGGCTAACAAAAAGAGGAAAAATACAACTGAATTCTGCCGCAATTTTTGTCAAAACAATGTTTATAGTGTGTACTCTTTCACTCTAACGTGATATATATTTAAAAAATTACGAATGCGATGTATAGAAATATAGCGTAAACGCGCGTTGTCATATAACAATAAACAGAGGTGTTATAGAAATTTGTTTCATTTTAATGTTGCCATACGAATTGTAAATCATTTTAATAAAACAGAAGAAGGGGATAAAAAGTAAAACAAAGAAAATATTAACTTAAACCAGTTTGTAAAGTAATTAAATCATGTTATATTAACCAACGTGACTAAGAATATTGAATGTATAACGGGCAACGCTGAATAGTTAGTTTAATCTGAGCGGCATATTCGTACATCAGCAGATAATTGACCACTTAAGTACGCCATATTAAAATCTATGTAGCCAATATTCATGGGTAATGTTATGACTGTAGATCACAAAAAAAAGAATTCTATAATTTCATTTAATGCTAGATTGTGATGATCCGGCAACGCTACTTAAAAGAGGTGAATTTCATAAACCTCAACCGCCAGCTGTTTTGTGTTATGCAAACGGTTGTCATTTTTGACAATGCTTTTTTTAACAATTCGATGAAAAAATAATTCCTGAATTTGTTTAAGTTTAAATGAATTAAAATCATGTCTTTGCTAAATGCATTCTCAAGGTAATGGCTTATAAATAAAATACTTTTCAAATTATTATCATTCTACTGTCCTGTTTAGATTAACCCTGCAAACTACGGCAACCAAACGCTTGGATGCACTCAACGCCGGTCTTGTGCGCTGAACCTCTGAAGAAAAAGAGGAAACTTGATTGAGGAAAGACGTAAAAAGAAAATAGAAAAACAAATTAGGCGTTTAGAGAAAAACGCCAGGCAACTGAAACCGGTAGAAGAACTCGAAGTTCCCCTGGATTTGGTAGATGAACAAAAGTGAGTATGGAGTAATCTGGATGTGAAATTATGGCGTTTTTAAAATGTTTAATTAAACAATTTCTATCAAAGAAAAATTAATACAAAAATAAATGTAAAATACGTATTGTTACCTTTTAAAATCATGTTTGTTGATGTTTTTTATAGAAGAATCGCCAAAGTTGAAAAAAGAATGGAATTACAATTAGAATAGAAATTATATTTATGAGTTTTGCCAAAGTACTTGGGCTGTAAGAGATATTATACAAAATTGCAGTGTTGAAAACCAAATATTTTCAATAAAAATTTCTTATAGTTCTTTCAAATACGAACAATTTGAAATACGGGTTATCCATTTCGTGGTTTCAAAAGTAAACGTAAATAAAACACATAAAATATTTTTTTCATGATATTTCTTTTTTATTGTAAAGTTTGAACGTTGACATTATGTGTGAAACACTACATCATTTAAATGACTTCCACGCGAAGTGTTGCAAGCATTGATTCTTTTGAGGTAATTTTCGACCACTTTTTGACACATATTGGGCGGTATCTCAGTCATAACTTGACGAATGTTGGTTTTTAAGTGCTCAAGAGTTGAAGGTTTATCTGCATAAACACGGTCTTTCACGTAGCCCCACAAAAAAAGTCTAATGGTGTCAAATCGCATGATCTTGGTGGCCAGTTGATATCGCCACGACGAGAAATTACGCGGCCAGGAAATGTCTCTTGCAATAAAGCCATATTCGCTCGAGTTGTGTGGCATGTGGCACCGTCTTGTTGAAACCACATATTCTCCAAGTCGTATTCTTCAATAGCAGGCAAAAAAAAGTCGGTTATCATATGACCATAACGCTCCGAATTGACGGTGACAGTCGTTCCATCGTCGTTTTCGAAGAAGTAAGGTCCAATCACACCTTCGGACCAAAGAGCGCACCAAACAGTGACGTTTTCTGGATGTAATGGCCTCTCTTCAATTACTTGAGGATTCTCAGAACCCCAAATACGACAATTTTGTTTATAAACATACCCACCGAGTGTGAAATGTGCTTCATCGCTGAAGAAAATTTTGTTCGAAAAATTGCCGTCCACCGCCTGTTGTTCAAGCACCCATTCCACGTATCTACGACGTTGTGAATGGTCAGCTGGCTTCAGTTGTTGCGTGAGCTGGACTTTATATGGATGTAGGTGTACATCTAAATGCAAAATACGCCATAATGTGCCGTAAGACAGTCCTAATTCCTGAGAACGACGAGGAATCGACACATTCGGGTCTTCGGCAACACTTTCATTTACAATAGCGATATTTTCAGCGGAACGAGCGAAACGATGATGCACAGGCCTTTCAATATTTGTAACCACTCCAGTCTCTTCAAATTTCTTTACAATTTTGCCAATTGCTTGCGTAGTTGGACGATTATGTAAACCATAATCTCCTCTTAAAGCACGATACGTGGCTGTGGCAGAATTACCATTTTTGTAGTAGGTTTTGATAATTTGTATGCGTTGTGCGGTAGTTAAGCGATCCATTTTCGTCAATGTCAGACTTTCAACTGAAAAGAAAAAAATTAGTTTCACAACTTAGTTTGACAGATGTCGAATTCCAGTCCCATACTTTTGAAACCACGAAATGGATAACATTAAAGAAATGTATTTTTACGTAAACTCTTTGCCTTAAGAAATAAAAATGAATCCAATATATTAATAGACGTTTGAAAATTATCTTTTTAATAAACTGGAATTATTTTCATTTAATGCTAAATGTAGTAATTTTTTTATTTTAAAGTCCTACGAATAGTTAAAGTAACAAAAGTTATGATTCGATTATAAATGGTAAGTGAACTTCTGTTGTATTTATTACCAATTACCAAAATGGACTGCAAGAGACAACTAACATTTAAAAATTTCACTTGTAAAAACAGTGTTCCGGCGTCTACAAATTTTTAGTTGCCAGTTGATAGTGTAATTAAACAGATAGCAACTGGCAATCAACACTTTGATCGGCAGCAACAACTTTGCATTTGCCAGTTGTCATTTATAATCGACCCATTAAAGGACCGCATTTGCGATTCACTGCGAAAATGGAACACTATTGGAACACACATTCCTGAAGCGAATGATCACGAAAAATGACACGTTAATCAGGTACAACAATAAAGTGCGAAAAAGATCATGGATGGTAGAAAAAGACTAACACCGAGAAGGGTAATACTGTAGGTAGAAAATTCTTCCTTACGAGCTGAACAAACTACCAAAAGTTAGCGAAATTGAAGCAAGGAACTCAATTAAACCGTCTAGAATTGTGCAAAAACTATTGCATTCCATAACGAAAACGACCGACTACACTTACTTTTGCTGGCTAGAAAAAACTGAGAGTTTTGATCTTAAGTAAGTTATTGAATTTGACTATCCCTTGTTGCCATAAAAAATTCCGTTGGTCTTTTTGAGTTCTACAGAATCACTGTGAACTTAACAGTTGTGGGTTTCATACCTCCTTTATATTATGTTAAACGAACTACTTATACTTTGGATTAGCATAATTTACAGTTTAAGCCCTATTGGCAGCTTTCATTATTTTATTAATAAGAACATAATTAAACTTACTAGCTATTAATATAAAGCCTTTTCGAACCAAAGATGTAGATTCTGTGATGATGAGAATGAATCATCAGTATACATACCTGGAACCAGTAAGGAAACACATGGAAGTACTTATATCAGGTGCTGGACAGGGAATTATTCTTTTTGACACCGCACAGTAGTTTTTCAGGGCAATGGGCTTGGAGGAGATACGGGTGGGCCAAAAGAAACCAAGGGGTGTAAAAGTTTAATAACTTTTTTGTTTATTAACTTTTTTTATTTTTTCTTTCAGATTATATAATATACAAAATGGAAATTTTTTTACACTAAGTATGAAAAATGATGTCTCTTAAATGACCACCGTTTTCAGCTTCGCACTGATGGGCTCTTTTTAGAGCATTTTCCATAACATCTTTCAAAACTTGTGGCTGTAGCGTTCGAATTTCTGCAACAATGTTTGCCTTGAGTTCAAGGATTGTCTCTGGCTTGTTCACATACACTCTCTCCTTCAAAAAACCCCAAAGAAAATAGTCGGGTGCTGTCAAATCTGGCGATCGCGCTGGCCAAATAATTTCCGAATTTCGAGAAATTATTCGCTCTCCAAAAATTTGACTTAAAAGTGCCATTGTGACTCGGGCAGTATGGGCAGTGGCTTCGTCTTGCTGAAACCACATACCAGGTCTGTTTTCAAGAGCAGGACGTAAAAAATTTTCTATCATAAACCGATACCGCTCTTCATTTACGGTTACAGCACTTCCATCTTCATTCTCGAAGAAGTAGGGCCCAATGACATTTTCAGATGTGATCCCACACCATACTGTACACCTGATGGGGTGCAATTGGCGTTGATGAATGGCTCTTGGATTTTGAGAACCCCAGAACCTACAGTTCTGCTTATTAACAAAGCCATTCAAATGAAAATGAGCTTCATCACTCATAATCAAATTTTCAATAAAGTTGATTTCATTTCTGGCCAACTCTTGAAATTTAACTGCAAAATTTAGACGTTGCCGATGATCTCCGGGTTTTAATTCTTGGACCAATTGCACCTTATATGGGTATAACTGTAAATCTTTTTTTAAAATGCGGCGTAGTGACGTACGAGACATTCCTAGCTGAGCAGAACGCCTTCTGCAAGATGTTTCTGGTGCTTCGTTAACACTTTGCTGTACTCGTTCAATATTTTCCGCAGTGCGACTTAAACGTGGTCTACCGGTTCGAGGCAAATCTCTTACGCTGCCATGTTGGTGATGACGATTAACTAAGCAACGAATCATCGATTCAGAGGGCGAAATTCTGACGTTAAAATGTCGACGATATGCTCTTTGCGTTAAAATAATTGATCTCTGGTTTAAATAATAAAATTCTATTATTCTGGTTCTCTGTTCAGTTGTGAACCTCTCCATTATAAATTCTCCAAGTGTTGTCTATATAATTTGAAAGAAAAAATAAAAAAAATTAATAAACAAAAAAGTTATTAAACTTTTACACCCCTTGGTTTCTTTTGGCCCACCCTGTATAAGGATACCCTATAAAGTTTGAACTTTACACAATAGGTCTTGTGATCTCGCAGTACTATGGCACCTCGTCTTGAAGACGTAGCTTCCAATAACTTATACAAATTTCTTCAGCGCTTACTTCGTTCAGTGTTGATAAACTTAGAATTTTTATCATTTCTTCTATACTTTGAAAAGACTATCAAGTCAGTATATCGTCAGCACAAGCGTAAAGCAGTCACTTTTTATATTATTGCAGCACTAAGATAAATACCAGAGTAGAATAGCGCATGCATATCTTTTTTCACAGAATTGACCATAACCTTTTCGTCAAAATTGTGTAAGTTTGCCAGAAGACTGCTGGCAAGTTATCAGAGCTGAGGTTTAAACTCACAAGCTAAGACAAAACACTACCTATTAGACCACAACAACTATGGACCCAGTTTTTGGAATTATAAAGCGATATCGAATAGCTGTTTTTATATTGTTTCTAAAGTTTTTTTTTTTTTTTTTTTTTAGTAGACTTTCTAAATAGAACATTTAAACTAGTTCTTGCGTGGATTTGCCTAAGACAACATTGGTATTACACCCGCCGCCGCTGTCTTTCTATACATTGAATACCCATGAAGTGAATTTTGTGCATAATTTATTTATTTTATAATATACAACAAGAAAATAAATAAAATAATTTGCCAAAGTTCATTCAACTCGTGTGTAAAATCATCAGCGTTATTTGCAAATAAAAAAAATATACTGTCTGTTTTGCATTCACCATTTATTTTTCTTTGTATATTTCTCATTTATGAGTACGAGTATTTTTAATATTTTTTAACACTTCTTTCATACATTTATATTGCTTTATTTGTGTTTCTGATAACTTACCTGGGTTAACAATTTCTTAAAGTTCAGTTCCTTTAAATATCTTTTTAGTTTTGTTTAGTAAATTTACGAGTTAAACTTTTACGAATTTGCTTTTTCTCAACTGTATTCATAAATATTAAAATTACAAATGCGATGTATAGAAATAGAGCGTAAACGCGCGTTGTCAAATAAACAATAAACAGAGGTGTAGATTGGGATAATCCGGCAACGCTACTTAAAAGAGGTGAATTTCATAAACCTCAACCGCCAGCTGTTTTGTGTTATGCAAACGGTTGTCATTTTTGACAATGCTTTTTTTTAACAATTCAATGAAAAAATAGTTCCTGAATTTGTTTAAGTTTAAATGAATTAAAATCATGTCTTTGATAAATGCATTCTCAAGGTAATGGCTTATAAATAAAATACTTTTCAAATTATTATCATTCTACTGTTCTGTTTAGATTAACCCTGCAAACTACGGCAGTATTGAGACAACCAAACGCTTGGCTGCACTCAACGCCGGTCTTGTGCGCTGAACCTCTGAAGAAAAAGAGGAAACTTGATCCGCAAATTCTTAAACAACGTGAGGATAGACGTAAAAAGAAAATAGAAAAACAAATTAGGCGTTTAGAGAAAAACGCCAGGCAACTGAAACCGGTAGAAGAACTCGAAGTTCCCCTGGATTTGGTAGATGAACAAAAGTGAGTATGGAGTAATAAAATATTTCATTTAATAATAACGAATACATTTATTAACTATAGACAACGTGCCCGTCAATTACCACCCTTGACCGAAGCTGAATTGGAACATAGAGCCCAACTTAATAAACAATGGGCACGTTACAAGCATGAACAAAAACTGCAAGATTTTCAAATAATCGATCGCTTAATGCAGTCACAAGCTAAAGCCTTGCAAGAATTACGTTTAGAATCGGAGGCATTATATCAGGAAGCTCTGCAGCCGGACATGTCACTTTTACCAATCACAGTTAAAGGTCCCGTGGCGACACCGCCCATAGAGGATTATGCTTCCCCTGATGGTGAATATCTATTGGAAACCAAAAAGTGGGATTAAAACAATTTTTCAAATGCTGTTTAGAAGTAGTCAAAAGGTACTAATGTTATATTTCCTTATGTTGAGTTTTATTTTAAATATTCTTATAAATTTATAACTGGTATTATAAATCGATATCTTAAACTTTGTGAACGTAATCAAAATATCGAGAAAAGAGAAAATATTACGAAACCAGATTGTACTATGTTAAAAAGTTTAATAATAAATATCAAATAATTTGCTATATGTAAACATTTTAGTTAGTTAATTGTCTGGATGTGAAATTATGGCGTTTTAAAAATGTTTAATTAAACAATTTCTATCAAAGAAAAATTAATGCAAAACTAAATCTCAAACACGTATTGTTGCCTTTTAAAATCATGTTTGTTGATGTTTTTTATAGAAGGATCATCAAAGTTGAAAAAAGAATGGAATTACAATTAGAATAGAAATTATATTTATGAGTTTTGCCAAAGTACTTGGGCTATAAGAGATATTACAGGGTGGCTGATATATAATGCAACAAAGTAAAGCGCTATATTTTTTTAATTTTATTGTTCAAAGGCAAAAAAATGTTGGAAATACCATCAAATTTTAGAATCAGTTTAGATTTGTTCGAATTGGCCACCTTTGGTACGAATTATGGCCTTCAAACGGCCGACAAAGTCATCACAGGCTGCACGAAAGTGGCTCTGCGGTATTTTGGCCCATTCCCGGCGAAGCGCCGTCTTGAGATGATCGACACTCCTTGGCTCTTTCCAGTCTAACTTTTTTTTGTCCATCGGTGAGCTCTTGCACTTTTTGGAACTTCAATGGCTTTAGTCCAAGCTCATTTTTCAATATGTGTTGCATCCGTTCTCGCGATATGTTCAGCTCACGAGCAATTTTTCTACCACTGCGGCGTGGATTTCGATCAAATCTGGCCTTCACTTTTCGGATCATTTCTGGTGTTGTTATCGTTTTTTTTCGTCCACTTTTTGGACGCGATGCAACACTGCCAGTATCACGGTAACGAGCAATGGTCCGAGAAACAAAAGATTTATTCACATTTAAATGCTGGAGGGCTCTAACGATAGCCACCTGTGGTTTTCCAGCCAAATATAAAGCAATCACACTATCACGCTTGAATTCCATCACGAATAACTTTTTTTCTGAATGCAATAGATCAAAATGCTTTTGTAAGCTTGTAAATAATAACATGAACTGTCACTGGAATAAATCTGTCAGCAAATGATAACAACCTGAAGTTGGTTGCAATACATATCAGCCACCCTGTATACAAAATTGCAGTGTTGAAAACCAAATATTTTCAATAAAAATTTCTTAAAATTCTTTCAAATACGAACAATTCGAAATACTTAATTCTAGCTAATATTACAAAAAGATTGAACACATTGAGATGTGTGAATGTGACTTGTCTCCAATGCAGAGATTTGTCAAGCATGCCTTTATGACTGCTGATAAGCGTGAAGGAAGACTTTAAAACTGCCACAAATTGGTCTGAAGAATTTAAACAGTTACGAACGGATATTAAAAGTTAGTAAGTTCATGAATGTAACAAATATTCTATTATTTTCATTTCCATAATATCTATGATATTAAATGAATATTGAAAATTATGATTATTGAGTATCTTTAATTAGCATAAAAAGTTATTCAACAAAGTAAATACCTGTATAATAAAATTAAAGCCAATATTGTTATCCTAAACTCCTTAAAAATAAAATAATTATAGCCATCCGCTCAATAAATTCAAATTTTCGAAAATATCAATTCAACAGAACAAAATTATTCTAATTAATGTAAATTAAAATTAACATTTTAAGCGAACTTCAATATTTGTTTAAACGTACAAAATTTCTTTAAGACATTTCACTTTCGTTTGTTATTGGCATACGAAATAATTGCAGTTATTTGTATCGCATCATACTTGTCTCATGTGACAACTTAGAAATCAATGTCAATGCCTCTTATATTGTGTTACAGTCAAGGTGATAATATCTATCACACAACAAAAGGCAATCAGTCTATATAGCTAACCAACAAATGAGCAAAATGGAAAATGTATCTTAACACCATTTACAATTTCAACTAATTTAATACGTTTACATGTTTATAAATGTATTTAAGTTGCGTATGATATAAAAGTCGCTCCTGAATTTTATGTTTTATTTCATACATAGTTTAAAAGTTTTTTAATATTCCTTCATATGTTTATTAGCTGGATACGGTGTACTGCAACTGTAATAGGATGGCCTGCATAAAATCTTGGACAACCATTCTATTGTTTACCATGCTCATGACCCTTTGTTTTTTTTTTATCTTTAATTCAAAATTCTTATTCAATGCAATGCGGCAGTGTCAAGAGGAAAAATATAGATTTTTTTTTGTTTTTAATAAAAATAAAAGAAACAAAAAATTTTGTTGCGCTTTTTCCTTTTTGGTTTTGGAAATATGAAAAATACAATTATAAATGCCACCACTTTAGTTCGTTACTAACGTCCAACCGTAATACATCGATAGACTATTATGTCACTGCAATTAACAATTGATAAACTGAAAGGTTTAGACAACTATAAAGCTTGGTCAATGACAGTGCGAGCTTATTTAGAAGTCGAAGACTTATGGAGTGTCGTGGATAATGGTCCAGATGGTAGCGACGAAGTTGGTTAAATTAAAATTTTTCATATTGCACTATTGTTAACATTAGTTCTTTTCCTTTATATTACATTTTCTATTTTAGAGTCTACAAAAAGATAAACGTGCAAAATTTATTATATTATGCTTAATTGAACAGAAATTGTGTCAGTTTATGGTGAGCATACGTACGGCAAAAGACTTATGGGCCTATTTGAAAAAACAGCACTCGTTACGATAAACTGTGTACTTTACTAGTAATTTTTTAGTCACTCAAATAGTATATGAAAATAAATTAAAATCTAATAAATCTTATTACATAGTAGATATAAATTCAAATATACATATACTCGTTAATTTTATGCAGCTACAAAGCGACAAATGGACTTATAGTTTCAATAATTTTGTTAGATCTGGTTAAAAAAAATATTCATAAAATATATTTTACCTCTTAGCTATCCGTAAGAATCTTAATATCTGCAAGTATGGAGGTGACACTCAATGATCGAAGTGATTAAAATATCGCAAAGGCCTTCATGACATTACAAGTTTTGTAAATGTCTAGAAAGCCATCATTGCGGACTTGTGACAGACGATATTTTATTGGGGCATATTTTTAACCAACTAATCCGTTGTAAATGTAAACAATAACTTGATATCAGGTAGGAATTAAAAAATAAATGCATGCGTATCTCCTAAGCAATCTATCGGAGTTCCAGGCGATTGAACTATTTTATGTTTAGCTTCTGAACATTCGAAACCGTGCTTACAACACAGCATGGTCAATTTTGTTTAAGAACAAAATTGTGTCTTTCTGGTTAGGAAACTGTAAGATATTTCTTCGGCGACTTTCTCTCACCAGATTTCTGACAAAAAATCTCTGAGAGTAAAAAAAAATTGCCATGAAACGTTTATCAGAAATCTGTCGTTAGAAGTCGACACATTCTGTCTCTAACTTTGCGGATTCTTGGCCAATATTCTTGGGGTGTTGTACTCTGTTCAGATTTTTTACATTTTGAGTTTCATCTCTGGCAGTAGATGGTTGATGAGATAAGTTTGTCCTTTACTTTTTTCTTTTCTATTATTTATATCTGTCTCAACATTTTCTCTTTTTGTGGGTTAACCTGCGGTATTGAAGATACCCATGTTTTTTCCACTAGCCTTCTTAACCTAACATAACGCAGCCTAGCGTGATTTAAATATATCTAAAAAAAATTAATCTTTAATGTTAGTGAGTTTCACTTTTAATAATCATTACCTTTTCTATGATGCAATAAAATATAGTGTCTAACAATAATAAATCATTAAAATAGCCAATAAAAAGTAAATTTAAGCGCCAAAATGAACAGATTGTAAATCCACGTTGTTTTTTGATGTCTAGCAAATATTCTAAATTCGAAAAATTGTGGAAAAAAAGTGATTATTAGCAAATATGTATAATAAAAAGTTTCGAATTCAGATATTTAAGCCTTAAAATACACGTTATGCAATGCAATAGACTAATATTAAATTAATTTAAAAAACAGATTTTAGTTAATAACAATAAAATTGCTTGTGGCTTAAATTTAATCAATTATTGATTGATTTGGACTAACCTTGCGTCTTACACATTCCTTATTTCATTTGGCATATTGTTTTCCATTTTTCAATATGTTGTCGTCGTTGGTCGTGTGTTTTATTTCATATGTTCATCGGTTAACAACAAGTTTTTATTTGGTTATTTAATTAAATGCGTAAATAAAAAATAGAACAATAATGTCTTTAGTGTTAAAAATTGATAAATTAAGAGGACGTGAAAACTATAGTGGTTGGTCCAAAAAAGTGCGGGCCTATTTAATTACGGAGGGTCTTTGGACTTCTGTTAGCTCTATAAATTCCTTAAATGAAAAGGTGGGTATGTGATGAATAGCAGTGTTTGACTAATTTTTAATAAATACTTTATTTTGATCAGAAAAACAAACGTGTCAAGTTTATATTATTGTGTTTAATTGATTATGGTTTATTCGAATTTATTGAACCGGATGCCACGCCTCATGCCATATGGACAACATTACAAAAGCAATGTACTGAAACAGAAGCAAAATAAAAAGTCTTAAATAAAAGAAAAAGAAAAAAAAACGTTTGTGTATTATTTATTTTTTATAAATAAAAAACCTTATTTTAACCCCTATGCAGGGTTCAATTATTGACAACTGAACTACTCTCAGTCATTCTCTTAAGAGATTTATTTTCTGGTTTGCTCATATTTTTCTTTTAACAAAAACATCAATACAAACCACTGGTCGAGAGAAATATAGAAACCATCAATATTAGGAAGCAATAACAGCAGAAACAAAATGTCATTTCCTTTTGAAATAAGCACCTTAAAAGGTCGGCAAAATTATAATGAATGGTCACGAAAAATGCGGGCATATTTGGTGGCTGAAGGACTTTGGAATATTGTTCGTACACCTAATCCCTCAGATGTGATGGTAAGAAATAAAAATATGTATTTGAAATAATTAACCTAATGAATTTTCAATGAAATTTAGAAAATTAGACGCACCAGATATATTATAATGTGTTCAATTGAAGATGATTTACTAGAATCAATTGAACCAGATGCTACGCCAAATGCAATATGGACCGCCGTACAGAATCAATGTACCGCGCAAGCTACATAAATAGAACACGGT
Source organism: Sarcophaga caerulescens (assembly GCA_927399465.1). Taxonomy (NCBI): domain Eukaryota; kingdom Metazoa; phylum Arthropoda; class Insecta; order Diptera; family Sarcophagidae; genus Sarcophaga; species Sarcophaga caerulescens. The sequence continues at coordinate 134,628,123 of OV656872.1, read as the reverse complement.
CTTTGTTAATGTTATGTTATGTCAACAGTTCACAGTGTATTTTCCAATTTGTTAAATTTTAGAAAAAATATATACGTAATATGCTAGTCTTTAAAGCAAAAAAAGGTCAAAATAATAAATCACAATGTTAATATTGTAAACTACGTTTGGTGCATATATCATCTAAAATTTGACGTAATTCTTCATCTTCGAAACGACCTTCCAATGAGGGTATCAGTGCTTTAGCTTCTTCCGGAGCCTCCGGACATAAATTACCCAAAGCGGCCAATTCGAATTTATGTAATTTCTTTTGCATTAACAAACTGAAATGAAAATAAAATAGTAATTAAAATAAAACAGTTTAAAATAAATATCATTATAATAAAGATAAAGTAATTGCGTTTATTAAGTCTAAAGGAACTAGCATACAATAAATTAAAAATGAAAAAAGTACAAATGAGTTCTTCTGAAACTTTGTTGTTTCTAATTTGTTTCGTATTTAGAATAGTTGACAAAGAGAATTTTAGTATTTTATTATAAATTCACCAAAAAATTGTGTGAAGCAAGTAAATTAACTTTCTGATATAAAGCATTAAAAAAGAATACCTTCTAACGGCAGCGATAGTTTCTTTGTTTTTGAATTTACGAAAACTGTCTGTGTAGGCATAAGTTTTCATAAATACCTCCGAAAATTCCTGTTCTTCGTCGGCAGATTCATTTTGACGCTTTCGGTGATCCAACAACATATGAACTTCAGATATTAATAACGTTTCGGCATTTTCGAATTCTTTTATAAAAAAGAAAAACAATTAAAATTTTTTTATAAATATACTAAATGTTCCACAAAGTTTAGCATTAATAACAAGCGCCTTTCTTTCCAAATAATAAAAAATAAATTAAAATTATATTTCAATTCGGTTTATTTATATGACCATTATCGATAAGAAAATCATAAATTTGTCGAGTCTTATTGACATCGATTTTAATTAAACGTCTGGCATCAGCTAAACGCAAATGGCCAACTTTTGAATTTTCCGCAACTAAAATATTTTTATAATCTAAATATGCTTGAGGCACTATACGAGCCACACTGCACAGTTGGCGTTCATCATCGCTGAGTTTTGCAAAACCGGGTAAACCTTGAAAAAGAAAACTGTGCAGTTAACATAGTTTGAAACACGTAAATTTTCAATTTCTTTATTTACCAAAAACATCCATGGGAGCTGCTTTTTTTCGCGGCATAGCATTCGTTGTGGGTGCAATAAAAAATGGTCCAAGGGTCTCTAATGAGGCACTTGCTGTAGGTATTAATTTACGCCAATCATATTGGCGAATGCGTTCCAATTTAGTGCGTTCACGTTGTTCTTGTAAACGTTTCTTTTTTAGCTTAAAATATAAAGAACCACCGATCATGGTACGCACACCATTCTGTCGCAGTTCATATAAACTATAAAAACAATTATAATTTCATAGTTTAATACGAAAAATTATACGAAGTTTCCTTACCGAAATATTGACTTTTGTAAATCGCTAAAATATTTAAGACCCTCTATCAATTTATCAAACTGTATAGGCTCACAGAGCTGCATGAAAGCTAAGAAGCGTTTACAATTCTGTTCGGAACGTAAAGCATCTGCATATTTGGTAATCCAGCTTAAGCAGCGATTTGCCATTATTAAACCGTGATCACGCATAATTTTATAACGACGCTGACGTTCCCTAAATATAAGCAAAATTAATATATAATTTTTAATATCTTTTTTTTTATAAATTTAGAGAGCTTACTTTAAACGGTGATTGTATGCTCGTACAACAGCAACTTTTAATTCTTCCAAGCAAGTGGCGGTCTTTTCATCTTCCTTTTCTTCTATTAATGATCGATTGCTTAGGACATCTTCTGACTCCAATACAGTAGTTAAAAGACTTTCAGCTGTTATGTCATATGGAGTGTCAAAATCGCTTCGTGCACAACGATAACCTGCCATCATTTTAAATTGCATAGATGAGATATCATCATGTCTGGGCGGGTCTACTGAACGCATTTTCACCAGATAGGGCATTTGTTCGGGCATATAAGTTTGTGAAGCATGCTGTAAACCTAGTAGACGTTCGAATATTCCACCAAAATAATTATCATGGTAATGTTGGCGACATTCTGCAGCCGAATGACGATATTGTAAGGCCTTGGCTACGGCATCCCAATTGCCATAGCCTTGAGTTTGTAAAGCATTCAAGAGAATACGTTCATCTCTCGCTGACCATGCGCCAGGTCCGGGAAATATTTGTATGTCGTCCTTAATTATAATATAAGCGTGATTGTTATAATGTTTTAAAGTCTCACGACCTTTGGCAAAGCATAAAAGACACAATTCGGCGGGACAATCGGCACATTTCACATACGGCTCTTGCAAAGCCGTTTGGCAATAGGCACATTGGTGTTCTAGCCTAATAGTTTGTTTAAAGTCGTCGTCTGTATCGTTTAACTGTTGTAGCTGCTGCTCCAATCGACTATTAAATTGTAAGGGATTGTACGTGGCCACTAAATATTTTGTGTCTGGTGTTACCACAGCTTTTATCAGCTTCTGTTTACATTTCTTTTTGGAAAACCTAAACTTTGCTGGAAATCATAATATAATTTACAATATTTATATGCTCCAGAAAAGGAGCAAAAACGTGTTTTAAATAATTTATTTCATTCTAGGCAGTTTAAAGGCGCTTGTAATTTTATTAGGAAAAAATTGTAAGTTGTTAATTTTCTCACCTTTGGGAAACTGCAAATCGGCAGCATCCTCTTCCACCATATCAACAGGATTCATGAAAGACATTTTTAGAAAAATGGACTACTTTTTACCTTAATGAATATATCAATTATGAATAATTTACTTATTAAATATTTTTTTATAAATTCCAAACACTTTTCTGTAAAAACAAGTGAAATGTTTTCTTATGCGGCTTTTTTTTGTTTTGGAGTCGATAACAGTAATCGATCAGCTTTGCAAAATATTGTAGGATTTAGCAACCCTGTTATCTTCAACAACATCTGTTTACACCTATCGTGAATGATTTTTAATTACAATTTACAAAAAGAACTAATTTTTTGCTAATGCATTGCTTTTCGTAGTTCTTAATGAGATAATTAAATTATAATTAATTAAAGTCAATTGCTACAAATGTTTTTAGCCATAAAGTCCGCCACTGCATACTGTGATACTGATAATTGCGTTCATTTGCCACAATATAGTAATTTTTGTAAGTTTTTGTTGGTTGAGGAATTGTGTTTGGAAGAAGACTACCGCAGATTGCATTATGGCAAATGTACCATCATAGGCAAAATAAGGAATCGAAGTAATAGTGACTTTCAACTGGAAAACGTGCGAATAAAAAATTTGCCAAAGTAAGTCAAACATTTATAGTGGGAGTTACATTTCATATAATGTTAACACTAAAAAAATTAAAGCCACTTAATTTAGGCGGGAAAACAAGGCCCATTTAATTCGTGTTATAAGAAATATTATAATATGTTAATGTGGAAGATAATATGGTAATTATAAAATGGTATTCTGGTAACAATATAGTGAAACACTTTGGCATTGATTTCTAAATGTTTACAAGTGTCGTTAATTCAAGGTCAATAATGTTTCTTATTGTTTGTATTTTCACATATGTATGGCCGTTTGCCGACATGCTGGTTTTTGTGGTAGTAGTTACATGCAATATCTAAAAGGGGTAGCATCTACTCATATATGTATATAATTTTTATTTATTATAAAACAATTGAATACTGTCTCTACCAGTGATATTAAAACCATACATATAATTATCCCTCATAGGCTAAATCAAAACACGAATGCCTAGTGGAAATTCAAAATAACGAATTATCTAAAAAATTTCATAATTTCGATTTCCATAATTCTTTGTTGAAATACTTTAAAAAGTTACGTTTCTTTAACTAATTTCAATAATCAAAAGAAAACATTTCATTTCAGCGAATACTCCTTACCTGAAGGCACATTAAGCATACGTTTATTAACGTTTTCATATTTTGGCACTAAACTTACTGACAGTAAGTACGTCGAAATTTCTGGAGAAGTGGTATTATACAATACTAAAGAACCCGAAGCTAACCATCAGACGTTTCTAACTTCCAGAGGTATTGCCGAACAAGTAGCTTTAACTACAACTACAGACAATAAACTAAATCTCAAGTTACTAAAGCATTATCAGGAACATTATAAACCTGCAATAAAACTGTGGTTTTTACAACCAATAAACAGAGCTGAAGATTTAATACAACGTAATTTAGAACTAAGAATGTTACAAGAGCAAATGTCATAGGACGACAAAAACAAACGGAAAATGAGCCAATATTTCGTAGAATCTAAAAGTAAACAACCAATATTTTTTAGTTTTAATAGAATCATACAAAATCAAGAAACTGGTCTAGATTATGAGCTGATTGTAAGAGAGTTTCAAGATAATTTCGATAAAGAGCAACAGGAGAATTGGGTTGAATTTTGGAATAAACAAGGAGAAGATATAATACTTGAAGCTTGGAATACCAAGTATAAGGATTATTTGCAAGAAGCACACGAAGTTGGAACAATAAAAAATAATGAAGTTGCAGAGGATAATGACAACAATCAGGAAATAGCAGAAAAAGTTGAGAATTTAGCTACTGACTCTAAAAAAAGTACATCAGAAAACGATTTATTCGAAGAAAATTCTTGGGAAGATTTATGGCATGAGCACCGAGAAGAAATTTACTTGGAACAATATTTACTCTTTAGCACAATATATTACAATTATTTTCTAGACTTTAAAAAATCTTGTGAGATACCACAAGTAATTGAAGAAAATTTAGAAGAAGAAGAAATAGAAGAAAAAAGTGAAAATACCAATTTTCAATGTGAAAGTCAAAAATTATCAGACGAATTAGAACAACTTGAAATATTGGGACTGCCAACATCTTTTGGTGGTAGACCACAGTGCTCTAGTAAAAGGTCTAGAAGCGATAAGAAGTCATATATCCGTTACAGTGATTTTTTCTCAGACTCCGAAATGGAAAATGAAAACAGTAGCGATGAATGTTTAGAGGACAGCTCTAAAGAGCTGCCTAATAATGAAAAAGAAGATGATGAAAATGTCTTGCATAATTTACAAGACAAAACGATAAATAAACAGAAAAAGAAGAAAAGAAATCGTAAATTAAAAAATGTACCTGCTTTCATGCAAGAAGAAAAGGGCCTTTTAAAATATTGGCGCAAACGTTTTAGTCTATTTTCACGATATGATGAGGGAATACGTTTAGATCGTGAAAGTTGGTTTTCAGTGACTCCAGAAAAAGTGGCCAAACATTTAGCTGAGCGTTTAAAATGCTGTACAATCGTTGATGGATTTTGTGGCAGTGGTGGCAATGCTATACAGTTCGCCCTTACATGCGACAGAGTGTTGGCTATTGATATAGACCCCGTTAAATTAGAAATGGCAAAACATAATGCCAAGATATATAAAGTCGCGCACAAAATTGAATTTATTTTGGGTGATTTTCTGCAATTAGCTTCCGGCGGCCATTTAAAAGCCGATGTATTATTTTTAAGTCCACCTTGGGGAGGCCCTAAGTACAAGAATAAAAAAGAATTCGATATAGAGAAATATCTATTGCCGGTAAAGGCGTCAGAATTAATGGCCGTATCTAGAAATGTATCAGAAAATGTAGCATTATTTCTTCCACGCAATTCAGATATAAAACAAATTGTTAAACTGGCTGGTATTGGAAAACGATGCGAAATCGAACATAATTACTTGGATTCGCGTTTAGTAGCCATTACTGCATTGTATGGAGAAGACCTGTTGGAAAAGACCGCGGCAAATTAGGTGCTTTAATGAAAAAGGCTAGTGGTATAGTAATAATTTCGTTTTTTAGTACTAATAATCAAATTTGTATTTAAAATACACAATAGCTTTCAAAAATCTTTAAATTTAAATAACAGTAGTTTTTAAAAGTACTTAGTTATAAATTAATGTTGGGATAAGAAAAAAATTAATAAGAAAAACTTATTTATCTTTTATTTTCCTTTTGTAGTTAATTAGTTGTTTAAAAACAAATTTCTTTTTACCCAAATACTTAAATATTTTTTGTATATTTTCACAGATATAACAAATACAATCTTAACTTAGATTTACAATACAATATAAGCAAATAAACTAGAATACTAACAACAGGCAAAGAAATAACCATTTAAAAATCAAGAACTAAGAGGAACTATCCTAAAAGTAAGTTTCAAATTTTGTTCTCAATATATTTTAATAATTGTTTATATTTTGTGGATTGTGCAAATGTAGATTTTTAAATAAAAAACGAAATATTTCGTAATATCCGATTTCTTATCATGGAGTTTGTCGTGTGAAAAACTCTATATATTTCTGCACTCTTGTTAATATTCTCTTGAATAATTAAAAAAAAAAAAACGATTTACTTACTTTGGTAACGAATACCTAGTGGATACGTAAAGAATTTTGATATATTGGTTTTGAAGAAGTTAACGTCAAAAAGAGATTTTTTTCAATGATTGGGGAATGGTGATGACAGAGGAACCTTTATGATAACATCAATGAAAACATTCAGTCGGATATATATTTGGAGCGTTTGGCTACTATGAGCTGCGAGGAGGGTTATAAAAAAGTTTTAGTTTACAGATGTATTGCTACTAAATGATTTTTCACAAGAATCGCTTATGCTAGGATTTATATTCTATTAGGTCGTCAGGACTTAAACATGGGAGTAATGCGTTAATCTTATGCTCTGAGCCTGACGTCATACGATTACAACATGTTTTTGTGTTTGACAAATAATTTTGTTGATAAAAAAAATTGTTGGCTATTGTTAAAAATGGCCTAGTGATTGTTGCGTCTAACCAGCGCCTGGTATGTATTAGCACCATTCATTCAAAAAAGCTTTTTTTCGGAAATTTCAAAGATTGTCCGAAACTACTTACTTAATTCAATGATGCCCCATATATCTGAAGGCATTTATATTACGTTTGATTATTTAATTTATTTTAATTTCTTTGTTGAATACTTCAACCTTTATTTAAACTTGTATTGCCTATTTACAATGAATTATTCTTTAAAATCCAATCAACTGCCTCTGAAAAATTTTCTACTAAAGCTGTGGGTGGTGGCTCAGCCACAATATCGGGCAAATATTTGCCAGTTTTGACCTGAATTCCTCTCAGACCTACTTTCATGGCACCAACAATGTCATCTTTTGTATCCTAAGAACAAAAAAAACATTGCATTTAAAATTACTAACATTTTCCACCATTTAATTTTAATATTACATCACCAATCATGACGCATTCATCCATTTTAATATCATCAGTTACGGCACTTTTAAAGAAGTATTCATTTGGTTTACCAATCAATACAGACTTTCTTCCCGTAGAGTATTCCAGGCCTTTAACAAAGCACCCAGGACCCAAAGCCAAGCCGTCTTTGCGCTTATAATACTTTCCTTCATGTATGGCAATTAGTTTGTGATTCTTATTAGTCAATAATATACTGTTATAATACATACAAGGGATAATTACATTTTGTATAATATACATAGATACGTTATAGAAATTTGCAACTTACTTAAAGGCCTTATTAAGATTTTCATAGTGAAATTCATCGGGTGCCAATCCAACAGCTACCGAGTCGTAAGGCTTATCAGGGTCATTTGGTGGAAAGTCTGTGCGTGCATCTTTGCTAACCAAATAAAAAGGGTTTAGTTGTTCTCGTTTAATATATTCCACAGCAGCACTCAGGGAGCTGTGAATTTCATTCTTTTCGATTTCAAAGCCAATAGTTTTTAAACGATTTAATAGTGTTTGTCGGGATTCTTTTGTTGTGTTTGTAACAAATCTAATATATATTCCAGATTCACGTAATCTATACCAGAAGAAATGCATTTTTTGTTAAGAATTTATTAGCATACTGGATAAGATCAACTAACCTCTTAAGGGCACCGACAGCATCTGGTGTCGGCTGATCTTCCACATGCAACGTACCACTTAAATCAATTAATGCAGCTTTAATTGGCATTTTATTTTTTACGGTATCAATACTACACCGTGTACATTCAAAGCCAATTGAATATTGTTGTTTATGATAGGCATAACGAAAAGCCGACAAATATTTCGACCACATTATTGTGAATGATTATGAAGTAATATTTTAACCCCTAAATCATCTGAAGGGGTCTATTCTACTCAAAAATAATTGGTATCGATAACATTACGAATCGATTGTATCGTTTTACCGATTTTAAGGCAAGTCCGTTATGACTTCTTTATAGAAAATCTCGTTCCTATTGTCAAAAGCTAATAGATTCGATTTATTCGCATAAGCCAGGAATATTAGTGGCAATCAACAATTAGTGGCAAATCGAACTATAAGGGGGATATATAGGTAGGTTGATTATGAGGAGACCAACCAAGGCTCTCATGCCTATTCACATACACCTAAAGAATACTACCTTACCTTCTATGTATTTTGTATAAACTTCTTTAAATGCTTCCAGTCCTCTCTTCTTATTAGTAACATTCTGGGATCTAAAATACTTACTGTTTTCTTTCCTATCTATAAACGCAGAATTTTAAAATAGTCTGGTGTTTGGCCGTACGAAATAAATTAATGATTTTATTTACATTTGATTTAAACGATTTTAAAGAATAGATTTCTACGGTAATGCTTCTCAAATATATACAAAAATGAAAAAGGGTGAAATGGTTCTACCATTAGTTATCATTTAGGTAATGAACATTCCAAACATCACGTCAAAAGAGAAATGTAACCAAACAACCCTTTTCATTTGCCACTTCATGGTATAAAAAGAATTTAAATTTAAATAACTTACGACCTGTCTATCTGTTTATTTAAACTAATGACAATGTAATTATTACCGGATATAAATTGAGTTGTAACAAATTTCAATTTACATGATATTTTAAAACATCTTCCTCTAGCCTAATAATTTGTTTCTCTTTTAATTTGCAACATTTAAGCAGATTTGTAACTTAATATTGTGGAGATTAAATTGTTTGTGTGATAACTTAAGCAGTTTTAATAATAATTACACAAAAGCACTTCTGTGATGTCTGATGGTCACTTGTTATATTCCACAAAATTTGTTTTCCATACTTTTTGAAGCAATTTTCGTTTCAATTAAAATGGCCAAAACAAATGCAAACAGTACATCTAACCAAAGGATTTTGTAACATTTTTAATTTCATTCGTGTACATACCATACATATATACATATGCATATATTTATGCATGTGTATGCATGTCCCCAAACGTTTTAATCTATCTAAATTGGATTAAGTATTTTTGAAAAACTGTTTCTTTGTCTCCAATAATAATATTATTTTTGGACTCTTAAAATAGCTTCAGCTTTCTGTCTGTTCCCCTTTCTGTTCTTCATTAAATGCATTTTTCATTTTTATGACCTGAATGGATTTACATTGTCCATTTTGTGTTGTCCGTCTGTTTCACTTCTTATACCATTGACACTGCAAATTAAATCTGGTTGTCCTTTTATCTTTTTTTCAATTCCAAAGCTTAATTTGATACTAGGTGAACATTTCGTTTTTTGGAAAGCTTTAAGAGACAGACACTCAAAGGAGGAATTTCTTTAAATTTTATTAGAAGGGAAGGAAAATATGCTTCTAATTTTATTCTTAAGGAGAATAATGAGTCTTCTGACAATATAACGTGCAATTTAAAAACATTACAGTAAACCAGTTCAGGTCTGATCGACACACCAAGTCTACACCAGTTGTCCCTTTAAGAAACAGAGGGCTCCAGCAAAGTCTCTCCACCATTTCTTGTAACAGATTCCGTTTGTGCCTACGATTTTGTACAGCCTCATGTAACAAATTGATATTTGATATGGTTCGTTGCAATAATATTCGTAGGATCCTTCAAATACACCTGCTCGTAAAGTTTTGTAGAACATATATGTCATGTTTGGATAGAAAAAAGAATTTTAAATCTTACTTTCTGTGGTATATGTAGTTATTTAATTCTATGTCTTATTTAGTTTGCTATGTGTGCTCAAGTGTGGCTGTCGTGATGCGATTGTAAATGTCTTCACTCGTACCATCAGTTTTTGTTATGATGGCTCCGAAATAGTAGAACTACGGAGCAATTTCGTTTTTCCTACATTTTAAGACCGATGTATTGGACAGAACCCAGCTTATTGGTATCTCAATTTAGGCATTACTACCTGATATAGTTTATTTTCCACAAAATACATGAATACGTACAGTGTTTCAGTAACCAATTTTAACTTGCTGCTATCAAGATAATTCACCTAAAGGATTATGTTGCACTTTCTCTTATAAGTTTAACATTTGAGTAGAAGAGCGGAAGTGGTCGTGTATTATGTAGTTAAAAAAGAATGCTCCTTTTTAAATATCTGTCTTTTCTTTGCTCGAAAAATGTTTTTATGCAAAAACATTGATTAAGTCTTTGCTTAGTAACTGTTACCATTTGGCAACCCTTTGAAATGACTAAAGGTTACTAAGCTCAAGAGATTATTTATGGTTTATTAGATGTCCTCCTCACTGTTTTTGTTATTTTTTTAGTGTTTCATACACTTGTTTTAATAATGGTCAAATAGTATTTTTATTAAAGGAATAACAATTTACGTGCATAAATATTGAATAAATCAACACAAATTTAAATTAAAACCTTACATTCATTTAAATTTCTCTTCATAACCGCACCATGTCCTTACCAAATGCATGGATCGTATCACAAATTATTTTAAAATAAATTCAAATGAAAACCGTAAAGTTTTTTTTAATAACAGATCAAATAATTTGAAAAACAAATAATCATATTCATGGTTAATTTATTGCAATTAATTCCACTTAACTGCGTTAAATCTACGAGTATTACATTCAATAGATTCAGAGAGGCAAACAATTCAAAGTCATAAATCTGGCAGAATGTTTAACCATAATAAGCCAGGGGATAGACACCTGTACTGGAACGAATTCTACAGTAAAATGTATGTTGAAAGCCAATAAGCATTAAAAGCGAACAAAATAAACCACCCTTCAAATTAGGTCACCCTTCGTCGTTAGGAAATGATAGACAGACATCATACAGCAACTGGTTTATCCATAAAGTATACACTGAAACAAATTTAAAGTTTATTTTTTAAAATAATATTTTGCAATTTTTAAATAAAAAATTTTTCTTTATTCCCTTATTAATTACCGTATATTTTTTTAAATTTAAATTTAATAACACCTCTTATTTGATAACATCAAATCGGTTTTATTACACGATTCTTTGATTTCATCTTCAAATCGAATTTCCCAGTATATAATACAACAGTGTTAATACGCCTCACTTTTTACTACATCTACGATACATTACGTTCTATTTATACTGCATATATTTCCTTTCAGGCAACTTCTAGAACATAGTTAGCTTTCTATCCAGTTTTGTGATTGTAATTTGATCCCCAACTTTCATAATTTCTTTATTGTTTTATTGAAGTTTGTTTTCTTGTTATCTCTTCATGTTTCCAAAATAAAAACATTCAGTGTTTACACTATCTTTGCTAAAATATAATCTATGCATGTATTCGATTTTTAGAGAATTACATATATTCGTTAACTTTATCAATTTCACTTACAAGTCATTTTGAATTTATATTTAAACTTCCAAAAAAAGATTTTCAGTGTATTTCTCTTGCAAAAGAATTTCACATAAAAAATTTACTATTGAGAAGGGGGAATCTGGAAAAAAAGGATCAAACGAATTGTTTGGATGAGTCGAATTAGCGAAATAAGTTGATAAACACGAGTTATTGTTTTTAAGAATATTGTGCCTAGAATTATTGGCAATAGAGGAAATCTAGTTAAAGAAATACGACAAAAGGAAAAATTTACTAAAACAAGTAAAATTTAGATTTTGGGTAATCTGAAGATGTAACTAATTACACATTATGGTGGTAATAATAATATTTTAAAAGCGGGTAGAGACTGAACATTTTATTAAATTCGTTACAGAGAAGAGAAACTTTCGGCCCGCATTAAGCATTCAGATTTATAATTTCAAACAAAGCCACCTTTCCAATAACCACAATTCCTCACGCAAGAATTCAACTCAATATACATGTCTTAAAAGAAAGTTTGTATTTAGTGGACCAATTAAAAATAAATAAATGAGCCTTTTACCTAAACAATGTCTATTAGATAAATACAAACGCGCTCCGTCCTATCGGAACTTTACTCTTTGATTACTGGCAGAAAATTGCAAAGTAGTTTAGTTTTCTTACAAATCTCTCAAAATTTACTACCACTGGACGCTTCCTTTGATCTTTTAAAAATAAAGTCTTCGCATTCCTCGCACCAACACCGCATCCATGCGGTCATTTAGATGAATAACGATTTTTCTGATGCTTGTGTTATAAATTTAGTAGTGGCTTTTCTGCTTTACTTATCTTTAAGTTAAAAATATGTATTGCACGCTCCGACCACGCATCGTTCTGAATTCACTACAACTTCACGTTTTCCCTTATCTTTAAAAATAAGGGCCTTACGTCGACGTCGTAGATATATAGTTCTTTCTTTTTGAGCTTAATTATGGGGTAATTAATGCAGTAATTCGAAGCAACACTGTTTTCTGTCACAATGGTTCTATTCTCTTCAGTAACAGAAACTTCCGAATTTTGACACGTGACAACGGCCATTTTATTGAAGCTAAGTTCGTTAAATTAGTTGTCATTTATTCCGTCCATTTTGTCAAATCACCACGGACGACCATAGACGACGATGTATGTGCTGAATGGGCTCTGGAAAGTTGAACACTTCGGATGCACTCCACCCAGAGAACGATGTTATATTCCACACATAATGTTATCCAAAAGTTTTTTAAACGAATAAAAAAAATTCGTTGATTTCTCACACACGCTGCGTATGAATGGTTTTGTGGAAGGTTTGGATATGAATGGATTCTTTATCTATAGCTTCTAGCTTAACTTAAAGGTGTTGTGCTATATGTTAGGGTTTCTACAGTATGTTGTTTTAATTTTTTTATGGAAAATTCAATATATTCTTATGTGTACCATGTATATGGACAGCTCTGAATTAGTAGGCATATTGAATATAATGTTGACTACTTTGCAGCTGAGTTTCTTACAATATACCTTAATACTAGAAAAATGTCACTGGATTTGCCGTTCTATTATAACATACATACTACATACATAATTACATAAATTTGTACACTAGTTTCTCTCATCTCATCCCTTCCATCTCTGTATACATATTTGTAACGTTTGTCAAACATTAAAGTTACGCCTGTTACATAAAAAAATTTTGTACCAAAATTAAATACCACCATCATTATAAAGGGTGACTTTATTTGTTTTTATTTTTTCTTTTCGCTATCAATTGTCCTTAACGGATACGATTTAAGCGATTAGAGGTAAACGAACGATGACAGTAACTCATAAACAGTTTGCATTTGTTTTACGAAAGGAGAGGGTTGCTTATTGCGTTACGGCAAGTGGTGACACAAGTAGGGATAGAGTGGAACACGTGTTTGTTTTGTAATAAAATACAAATAAAAATCTTTGTCAATCTTATTTCTTATTACAAATTACCAGGTTATACTATTTTATTATCATTGCTATTGTATTTACAACAATAAAATGTCAATTACTTGACAATAAGGTTGGCATTAGAGACATAAAAGAGTACAGAGATGATTACGATGACTGCTAATAAAAGAGGTTTAAATGATGTTGTTGATGATATCTGTGGCGACAAGTGTTAAGCCATTTAAATATATTCATATAATGCTTATTATTAAGAGTTTATATTGTATATTCACTGTTACAGCTTCAAATTTTCAATATTGAAATCAAAATCTAACGATAGCAACTGATAGAGCGGTAACACGTGACTTTTAAAATAACAAACTGATTACCGATCTAAATTATATCGTTGGAAATGTGTAAGGAGTGTGTATTCGGCGAAAAATGGGCACATATTGAACAGGCTGAAATGGAAACAGTAACGTTTACAATTTTAAAGTTATTTATTTCATGAAGTCGCCGTAGTCTAGTAGGTAGTGTGTTGGCTTATTAGACGTAAAGCCAGGGTTCGAGTCCCAGGCCAGACATCAAAACAAAATACAAAAAGTATTTCTTCGGCGATTTCCTCTCAGCAGATTTCTGACAAAAACTCGGAGACTAAATAAAATTGCCTTGAAAAGTTTCTCAAAAAATCTGTCGTTCGGAGTCGACTTTAAACTGTAGGTCCCCGCCACTTATGTATAAAATTAGCACACACAACATAAGTGGTGTGAGAAACTAGGTCAATAATCCTGACTGAAGGGTTGTAATGACCAATTATATATGTATGTATGTAAGTATTTTTATCATAAAAAATTTCGTGAATAAATTGAAATTAATTACCACGTAAACGTAAATACATGTTTTGATATAAAATTCTCGTGTCACGGTTTTACGGGTAGGTCTGAGAATCGGACAACATCTATTTTTCATATACCTAAATGTTAAGAGGGCGTGGCAAATCGTTAAAATTGAATATTTAGGTACATATTGATCGTAGACGAAAAAAATTTGGTGGGTAAGTTCGTAGAGTCGATATCGACAAACTCACCAAAAATGGGCGTGACAACCCTCCCCCTTCAAGTGATACCTATAACTCTTAAACTACTGAACCGATTTTAACCATTCTTTTTTTGTTCGGAAGCTAATAAAGTTTAGATGGCTTAAAAAAAATTCGATATAGCAAAAAGTAGGCGTGGCAAACCTTTAAAATTGAATATTTAGGGACATAGTGATCGTAGATGAATGCAATTTGGTGGGTAAGTTCGTAGAGTCGATATCGACAAACTCACCAAAAATGGGCGTGGCAACCCTCCCCCTTTAAAGGATACCTATAAGTCGGCCAATTCGATGGTTTATAACTACATATGTACATATATAACATGTATGTCTGTTAGTTTCTGTTTTGGAGCGAGTACAACAACTACAACTTCGTCAGCGCTACCCATGATTCGGACCTCTTACTGTTATTCTTTGTATGCCTCACATAAATAACGTACCGACTTCGATTAAATTTTGAACTAGATAGATAGATCCACACACTTATAGTAAGTTAATTATTTTTATATAACTGTTTTATGCAGCGTATTACAATAAATATATAATGTGACCTGTTTTGGGCAATAAAAAAAATCAATTTTGGGTGGGACGAAGTTCGCCGGGTCAGCTAGTGTTTTGATAAATTTCTTTAAACAGAATGAATTTTTTGTATTTGTAAGCCCTTGAATCAAAAGCAACATAAAAATTGAAAATGTTGGTTGAAGATTAAAAAAAATTGTGACTAAGGTAGGGCACCAACAAAATCTTTCTACTTATGTAATTCGATCGTAGTCTGAAATCTTTTCTTGGTTTTAAGTTATATTTGAGATTTATATTCGTTTTTCATCGTTATTATCCAAGTATTTCGAGAACTTTCGTATTTTCTACGGTACTATGGTTTCGGGTGATGATCCAGATCCACTTGGGCATAGAGTAATTATCTGTTCATCCTCCCAAAAAATTTGCTTTTAACACTTATTGCAAAATGAGTGTAGTTACCTGCGTGCTAGTTGAGTTTTGCTTCAATTACAGGAGCACGATATTTAACTTTTGGAATGTGGTTTTGTTGATTGTGGCGTTTGTCGTTCTGACAGATTGAGATGTAGTAATATGAGTCTGCCCATCCCTGAAGTAATGGTAGCTCAGAGTTGTAACCAGTCCACATTAATATGATTTCCCTTAGACTGATCTTGAGGCTATCTTTATTGAAATTAAAGAAAAGCTATTAAAACTTAAACTTTATTATCTAACTGGTATTCAAGACTATTTTGTTTTACAATACTCCCTTTAAAGTTTTTTCGCCTTGTATGTAAGATTTTTAATTACTAAGAATCAATCAGTAATAAGTGAGACCGAATACTGTTACTTCAAAATCTATGTACAACTCCTCTTGTTTGAATTAAAATCCTAAAACTTTTGTGCAAAATAACCAACTAAAAAAAAAAAAAAGAAATCAGCATAATGCAATTATTATCATGGCGAGCATTTTAATTAAAAGCCAATTACGCGGATAAAAAGGGCCAAAAATATAATTGCCACAAAAACAAACATGTTACCATAACGAGCCTCATCAATTGGTAACACAGCGCAATGAAATGAAATAGTGAATGGATGAGTGATAAAAGGATGATTTAACATGACCAGCTTCTATGCACCAGTACAACAACTAATGTTTTGAAAACTTCACTAATAAATAAATGAAAAAATTTGTTCCGAACCATTTTCAGAGGGAAGTTAGAACGCTGTGGGCAAATGCAAAAACAGCAATAACAACAATTAAAAACAATATTGCAAATTAATTTTTTTTCGTTGTTTCTGGCCACTTGACTACATAAATACTGAAAGCCAAATGAATAAATGAATGCAATTTTTGTTGTTTTTATTTCTGGCGTATAAGAGGGGCAAAATTTCTAAAACTAATTTGAAAATTATTTGTTGCTTTCTTGTTTGTTGTTATTGTTTTTGTAACAGATTTAAGTGAAAAAATTTTATTGGCCACCTTTTTATCCTTTCAACAGAGAGTAAAATAGTAAAGTCGAATTATAATGCACTTACGCAATAATACATCATTTACCAGTTCTAGGAGCGCTTACTTAACTGATAGAATTGAGGGTTTATCAGAGTCTAGCCTTAAAAATATGACTCAAAACAAATTGTTGTAATCTGTTCTCTTGAAGTAAAAGTACAAGTAATTTAAAAGGCGTTCATATCTGATTCTGGCTTTATAAACTTAGGAAGTTTTTATTTTTTAACTTCTAATGCGTGTGAAATTTCAGTGTGTGGTTTTGCTTTTACAGTTAAAGTGCACGGTCAATTAATTAACGCGTTGGCCTTAGAGATCTTACTTACTTAATTTGTCATGACTATCCTTTAGTCAGGATTACGCCCTAGCTTCTCACATCACCCATGTCGGCGTTAAAGCTGACTCCGAAGGAACAGAGTGATTGCCAGAAGACTGCTGATAGGAAGTCGACGAAAGAAATAATTTTATTTTATATCTCGTTTTGTTGAAGATGTCTGACCATACTCATTGTAGGGTTATTGCAAATACGTACCTACGCAAGCAATATTAAATGCAATTGCAATTATAACAAATCTGCCTCGTAAAAACAAAAACTAATTTGTTGCATTTTCATTAGCGAATATGATGTTCTCTTTTTATTGTTTTTTGTTTTTTTGGTTTTTTTTTTGTGCATATTTTTTACTTTAAAGTTTAAATGTTTGTGTAGCGCATTTTGCAGAATAATTGCGAAAAAGATGTACAAAATTTGTAAAATTTTTAATTAAAAACAATAATACTAGTAAAATATTTTTAATTGGGTACGATTTAAATATTTTTATATTAGATGGAAATAAACACAGTGAGAATGAAAATTAGGAGGTGTGGGTAACGGATTGTAGTGTTTCGCATCAGGACATCGTTTAAAAATGAAATAGTTTAAAATAAAAATGAACTTTTTGTAATGCAAATGCGCTCTATTCACTTAAATATATGTATATAGGCTTGTTTTTTTGTTATTTCGTTTTTCAGTGTAAATATTTTCAGCATAAAAAAATTCATGGCATGTGGCAATGCCCAAAAGAGTTCGGTAAGGTTTGCAAATCAATTGAATTTTATTATGAAAAAATCAAAGTTCATTTTTGTCACAATGAGCCAATTCAGACGAGAACAATTTTTAGTCTATTATTACTTTGGCATGAAATGTATACGTACGAGCCCTAACCACTATTAATTCGTACACCAGGTATTTTTGTTTGATATACCAATTTTTAAAGTTCAATATTTTGGACAATAATATTGACAACGCCTTGAGAGTTACATTTTCAGAAAGGTAATTTTATAATCTTTAATTTAATATAAAGTAAGTTTAACATATTCTATAATTGTATCGAAAATACGAACTACAGCGAAACTTCATTGTTTTTAGACCAAAACTATCTGACCACATTAATTTAGCAGGGTGTACAAATTCCTGTCAAAGCGGTTTGAAAAATTAAATTAGAAATAAATGAGAATATACCGTTATAATAAAACTATAAAAATATTAGAAAACAAAAAAAAGTATTGCATACGTAACCACTATTAGTTCATACACGAAGCGAGTTTTCATTTATCAATATTCAAAATAACTTATTTTAGAGAATAATAATGACTGCGCCTTAAGAGTTACTGTTTCTGAAAGATAATTCTGTAATCTTTAAATTAATAAAACATATTTGTATATATTGGGGTAAATATTTTGAAAACACATCCTGAAATCAAGGTCCATTATTTTCATAAAACACTGTTTCACCACCATTAATTCGTACAGTGTATAATTTAATTCTTAAGTTAATTTTTGTGGTGCTTTTGCTAAATTATAACTAAGTGAAATGTACCGTTATAATAAAAATAAAGAAATGTTAGATGGTAGAAGAAAATAGTGAGTTAGCAATGGTCAGATAATTTTGGTCTAAAAACAATGAAATTTTGCTTTAGTTTATATTTTCAATAAATTTATCCAAACGTGTATAACTTATTTTATGCAAAGATTATAAAATTTGCTTTCAGAAAATGTAACTCCCAACGGACTGTCTTTATTATTGTTCAAAATATGGAACTTTAAATATTGGCATATCAAACAAAAATACCTGGTGTACGAATTAATAGTGGTTAGGGCTCGTATACACAGCTTTGTATGTATTAGTGTTTTTGCATTCATTTAATGTTTTAAAAATATGCGTGTATTAGTTTTGTGCTGGTGATGCGGGGTTGCAGCTGGTGGAAACTTTACGCCACCGAAAAACCATTCTCTTCACCCCTCTTGCCTATCAACTATCATTTTACGCCAGCACAATTGTTCTCGTGTGAATTGGCTGAATGGCAATGATATGATTTGGTGTGAAGACAAGCCAGAAACACTTCAAGAGATGCCAAAGCATCCTGAAAGATGGACTGTTTGATGCAGTTTATGGCTAGGTAGCATCATTGGTACGTACTTCCTCTAGGTACTACTCCCGCGAAATCCTAGCAATACTATCGTTTCTGCGTTTGATTTGCTTCAGTATGATTTCATCGTTAATTAAAGTCTAGATATCTGTATTGGTGATGACGTTGGACTAGAATTTCCTGCAAATGGCTCTATGAACTTATCGACCTTTATTTTCTATGTGATTGCATTCAATACTAGTCAGGTTCCATTTCAACACATACATATACATATGTATGTATATACATTGTAAATGATTTTAGTAACGATTTGTTACGTTTTGTTGCAGAACTCTACAAAGTTAAATAGAAATTAATGTCATAATTAAAATATAAAGTCCACTATTATTAAAAAAAATTAATAATGAATCTAAATTAACACTAGAATGTATTTCGTATAACTCAATAATGAAAAAGTTTAATAAAAAAAAAACATTTTTTAAATAAAATACAAAAAATTTCAACAAATTATATAAGCAACTTTGACTAACTCACATATAACTCTCTCGCATATGATTTCTGATATGTACACATAATGACTAATTGAGATACTATTTCATTAATATTGGGATATTAAAGTGAAATTAAACAAAATGCAGAGTTATTTTAATTTTTATTTCTTAATGAGTTGTATCATTAAGCAGATACATTTCGCAGATACTATTTCGATTAACTATGGACTATAATACCCTGGAGAAGGTATCCACGTCAAGTTAACAGGCCTTCTTTTGTCGTGAAATTGTGAAATTGAGTTCTTTTGTCCTTTCTTCGATGTGTCTGGTTATCACTGATTGCTTGTTGAATCTCGAACTTGTATCTTGGTCCTTAGAGTGAACCTCAAGATGCTGTTTGGTCGACCACGGTCTCTTGAGCCTCTTAATAATATAACCTCCTAATAGTATGGCCGCCCAAACTCCATTTTCCAAGTTTGATTTGTTTCAACATGGGTGCCCCCGGTTGGTTAATATTCTGAGATAACAGAATATCCTGCATATGCTATATCGATGGATATCAATAGTTTTTGCATGATTGTATTGAAGTCGCAGTAGTCGTAGTAGGTAGTGTTTTAACTATTAAAATAAAATTTGTTCTCTCTAGATTCCCTTAAATTTACATTTCATATCAAAACTTTCAAAAAAAAATAGACTCTAAAAGACCTTATATATCGATATTTTACGTATGTTTATAAGAAGCTCTGTGAATTGTCTAAATCACATATTTATTGTTGTTAAACGACAATACCAGCTTATATCCTTTTTGAAAAAGTAATCACCCTAGATGGTCTTTTTCATCCATATTCCATAATACGGAATATATTTTCCGTTCCATTAATTGCAAAACACCTGCGCATATTGTTCATATTTACGTGGATATTAGAAGAAAAAAAATTACCAGTCAGTATAACAAAACAAAAAATTCAATATTTTGACTTTTATAATGGATTATTATTTGGTTTATTGATTCAATTATACAATATACCCAACCATAAAACACAGATATTTAACACCCACCCTGAAAAGGAGAAACCGACAATAACAACAAATATGTCTGTATTTTATACAATATATTCGACTATATGTATGTATAGTATGTATGTATGTACGAATATGTATAAAAAAAAAAGATATTTATATTAATAAATTTGAAAAATATGTTTTTCGGTGGTTGTATACAAACGTTTTTATATGTTTTAAATACAAACAATACAGGCTTAAACTGATATACTTATATCGACATACATACATACTCGTACACATGAAATACCAAAAATATTGTGTAAGAACATCAGAATATTTATAGGATTATACAGGGTGGTCGGTAATAAAGCCGTAAAACAGTGTATGCATACGGTGACCATCCGTCCACTATTATAGCGGACAGTCCGCTATTTTAACCTCCTGTCCGCTATTTTTTTTTTGCGTCCGCTATTTGTCCACTATTTTACCACACGTAACTTCTAAAAAGTATTTATTTCCCAAAATGTCCACTTTTGTCCACTTTTTTCACTAATTCGTTAATAAGCCATTAGCTTTTAGCCTTTTAGCTGAAATTACATATGAAATTGAGTTGGAGATTGTATAAAATAAAATGTAATATTTTCTAAAAAAAAAATTATTGAAGTCAACTGTGTTGCCTACATTCTAAATAATTGTATACAAATGGCAACAGAAACCTTACCAATAGATATAGAACTTGTAGTTGCTAAACTATAATCATATTTTTACATTTATATAGTTAGAGTGCAAAAATTTAAACAAATTTGTGATAACGTTAATGTAGAGTATAAAAAATTATTGGGACATTGTAAAACACGT
Source organism: Sarcophaga caerulescens (assembly GCA_927399465.1). Taxonomy (NCBI): domain Eukaryota; kingdom Metazoa; phylum Arthropoda; class Insecta; order Diptera; family Sarcophagidae; genus Sarcophaga; species Sarcophaga caerulescens. The sequence goes on along the minus strand of OV656872.1, from coordinate 134,606,681 downwards.
TGGTTAACTTTAATGCCTGCCTTAGGGCGAATAATGGAATTGTTTTTACCCTTGAAAGAGTACTCTCTTAAACAAGAAAAATGCCCAACTATGGTGTTTAATTTTTTTAATGATCCTTTTGCTATGTCTTGGTTATTATTTTTAAGCAGTCAAGCTAGTGTCTTCCATAAAATGTACTGCGTTTAGAAACTAAACATATTTCAATGCCTGAAGCGGCTATAATATTAAAAGAATTTAATAATTTTTTTTTTTTAATTTTATATATTTGTCCGTTGTTTTCACATGGAAATAATTGTCACCGTATGAATGCATAATTGAACTCATTTAGAAATTTACCATTCTGTAAAAAAGTGCAACTTAGACTGTCTTGAAAGGAACACTGCATGGCTGGTGAATTTCCAAGAGAGGCATTATCGATTAGCACTCCCTGCACTTTGTATATCATTTGTCGGTTTTATATCGTCCTTCCAACATGTCGTCGACTTTGAAGATTCTATTCTAGGTCATCTTTTGGTTGTTTAGACAGGGTGTATGCTTGCCAAAGGTATTTATGACTGCAAATTACGTCTTTCGAACAAGTTTGGTGCGCAGGTAGAAAGGTGTAAAGATTATAAAATTGTACAAAGACAACGATTTGACATTTGGCTGCAGCGTTTCATTCTCTTCTTCCATATCGCAATGTGAGCTATACAGTACTATTGAGTGTTCGATTTAACTTTCTAGTGAAGAGTTAAGAGCAACTCCGTACCGCATTTAGCAATCCATAAGCTGGTTTTGCCATTTAGTTTCTAAGGAGTGATTTTTAAGAGCTATAGGAAAATTTTTCAAAAAAAAAACACAAAATTCAGAAAAATGTATGAAATCTTTATTTGAATCGATAGTACGGTCCATATAATTTAATGTTTGAAGATTATTTCATGCAAATGTTGACGGCGACTGCGACCTCAAATGGTCCATCCGCTTAGTCCAATTTTGGCATACTCTTTCCAACATTTCGGCCGGTATCTCACGAATAAATGCTTCAATGTTGTCTTCCAATGCGTCAATTGAAGCGGGCTTGTCTGTATAGACATAAGCTTTAACATAGCCCCACAAAAAATAGTCTAAAGGCGTTAAATCGCACGATCTAGGCGGCCAATTGACCGGTCCCGAACGTGAAATAAAATGTTCACCGAACTCGCCTCTCAATAAGTCCATTGTTACGCGTGCTGTGTGGCATGTGGCACCGTCTTGTTGAAACCACCACATGTCATGCAAGTCAAGCTCTTACATTTTGGGCAAAAAAAAGTTGGATATCATCTAACGGTAGCGCTCACCATTTACAGTTACGTTACGATTCGCAGCATCTTTGAAGAAGTACGGTCCAATGATGCCAAATTCAATGATTTGCAAGCGTTGTTCGTTTGTAAGACGATTCATGGTTAAATTATAGACCAAACTGAAGATGTTTGACAGTGAAACAAAACACGAAACGTGCGTGAGCAGTGTTGCCAAAAAGATAATAGCTAAAAAATCACCCTTTATTTAGGATGCCATTAGAGACAACAGTCGTTTTAGAATTGGCAGAACTGAGGTTAATAAAAGCCTCTACGTTTTCAAGGCGACCATCGTACAGGATAAGTGGTTGGTTATTCTCCAAATTTATCCTTATTATTTTTATTATTCTCAATTTATCCTCAATTATACCTAAGCGACCATCAACAAGGTAAACAAATGTTAGCAGCGTAGTTCTGTTCAAGCAAGTGACGTCTTGTATTGTCGCTAGCTGCGACTAGTATTGTACATGCGATATTATTTGATATTTATTATTGTTCTCCTGCCTATTACGGCTTTTATCCATGCCGTTTAGGATGTTAGTTAGAAATTAAAGCTCATTTGTCGTCAGAGAGCAATTTTCGGCGCTGTCGTACAACATTACTATACTTCACTGAAATTTAATTTTTGTTTCATATATTTCTTTTCACTCTGTAAGTGATTGTACCACACTAAAATATAAACTCGTAGGAAAACCAAAAAATATGTACGCTGATAAGTTACCGAAACTCATACAAGTATATATTCGTGTATATATATAGTATATATACAGATATTTTATGGTTATTTGTAGAGCAAAATTATACGTATGGAATGTTGTATGGATGCGGTGGCTCTTAAAGCGTTTTTGATCTTTACAAACGAATGATTTTTAATAAACGTAACAAATAAAAGAATGCCATAAAGTTGTACCCATATCCGTACAACAATACATACACACAAACACGTATGTAAGACTATATAAACAATTTTTAAAATATAAAAAAGAATTGAAATATATTAACTGATTAAAAATAGTAAACAAAAAGAATCTTAAATATTACACCAAGTATTTCTTTATTCAATAAATATTAAGATTTACGGCAGAATATTAAAAAAAAAAAACCTATAAAAAAGGATACCATCTAGGGAAATTGGTGTAGGTTTTCAAATCTCACTCGTACTTAAAGATAAAACAAGTTTTTTACCTTTTTTTTCAAAGAAGTTAGGAGACATTTCTCAAATTTTAAGACTGTGCTTAGGGTTTGAAAAAGAAGAAATTTGGCATAGCATTATATATATATTATGAATATATATGTATATATGTATACTCAAAGTACACTTCTTCAGAAGTACACTTGTTCCTGGAACCTGTGAGATATACATAAATGCATTCCAGAGGGAAACAACTGGGTGTATATTAAGTGCTTAGATGGGACAATGAGCAGAGTCCTGAAGTTTGTTAAGGCAATAGGTTTGAAGAAGAAATTATAGGGATAACCTATATAAATTGAGAATTATATAAAAGATCACACGGTACTCTTCATAATACAGACTCGATTTATCTGCGTAAAACTTGGAATGAATCCATGTGAAAAAATCTATGGGGGTCAGGAACACTTGAATGCCAATTTTTGTCATTTCTTCTAGAGAAAATCTTCCAGGGAAAATTTCATAAACTTCTGACAAAAACGCTTCATTTCTACTGAATTCCCCACACGCCCTTTTAATTCGTTGTATTCACGTAGTAAGCTAATCAATATAAGCTTTTTTTAGAGACATCACGCCCAACTGAAAGTATAGCTTTTGTTAGATAAAGTGTTAAACGTCAAAGAAAAAGTGACTGTTTAGTCCTTATTATGGTTTGTGGTGTTATTTGGTCGTTGGTTGGAGTAAAGATGCCGTAAATTCAGTGTACTATGGGGTATGATAACCGAAATTTTTGGTGTGCAATTAAATATTATGATGTAGACGCAAGTGGTTTCAATAAGAGGATGCCATGAGTCACACTATATAACCAATTTTGGCTTTGTTGTATAAAAATTCCTGGAAAGAGTAATTTCGCGTTTCGGCGACGTCTATTGAACACCAAAATTATACGATTTTACTGCGTTAGACTTTTATTTTATTAGACAACGTTGAGGACTGGGTGGGTACACGCTGATAATCTCCTAACTTTGGAGTTTTTTAAAACCAACATTCGTCAAGATACCACCTGTATGTGTAAAAAAGTGTTTAAAGCCACTTCACAAGCTACGTCTCCTGCAACAAATAGCCTTATGTGTGCTTTATTTAAATATATTTTTAAAATCGATAACCCTTAGTAATATTTAATAACAACAAAAACAATTTAATATTCATTATTAATTAGTAAAAAATATTTTCTCATAATTAATGATCAGAATATTAATTAAATTCCCTAATGAAATGAGCCGTTCATTTTGAAAGTGACTTAAGTCCATTTATATTTAATTTGAAATACTTAAGGTTTTGCGTTTTTACAAAATTAAAAATATACGTAAGATATATGGTTGACTTGCAATGTTAAATCGCATTTAAGGGATTTAATTTTATACATCCTAGTAAAAAGTCGCTATTATTAAGTTTATAATATGACCTTGCTTACCTTAAAAGGACTTAGGTCACTTTCAAAATAAAAATTTGTTTTGTTACAAAAAGTGAAAGAGCTTAAGTCCGTTACATATAGCTTAAAAAATAGAAAAAAACATATTTTTAGATAATAGAAATAAATTTATTAACAAGTTATTCGTTAACATTCTCAGTATGCGGGAGTGATTTGAAGTAGTTATGGAGGTATATACCGCAATAAGTCCATCATGTGTCGGTATTTTAGTGATGTGATGCTTCTTATACTTTTATATAACGATGGCAATACAATATTCCCAAATTTTTTAGGTCTGTTTCATTTAAATTTTTCAAGCAGCCTTTTCGTTATTGGCAATCTTCATTTTGAAAAACTTTGGCAGGAATAATTTTTCCCGATTGTGTATCGTATCTTTTCCCTGAATTCCGTTTAATTTTACGAATTTTCTGAATATAAGTACCACTTCTGTGTTCTCTGAATCCTTCTTTGAAGGTGCTGTTTTCTAAATTCCCATTCTCAATTACTTCCTCTTCCTCTGTTGAAGAATGAACATCTAAAATTCTCCTTCTTTTTTTAAATCTGTTGTATGAGTTTAATTCCTCTTCACTTTCAGAATCAAGAAATCTTCTTATTTTATCCTTTCCCATGGGTTTAATAATTTCTATAAATTAAATATTATTTTTTAAATTTTAATTTAATATCGAAACGTAATTTAAATTACCTTCATCACTGCTTTCAACATTTTGAGCAGCACTTTTTGACATCGTCAATAAAAAGTGGACTTAGGTCACTTTCAAAATTAGGATATTCAGTATTTATATTATTTTGAAAATGTACGTGATATAAAATTTTCAAATGTACTGATTATATTTCAATACCGATTTATTTTTTTTTTGACAGTTTGATAAAAGATGAAAATGGACTTAAGCCACTTTCAAAATAAACGGCTAAAATATACGTTTATATGTATGTATGTATGTACTTATTAAATAAAACAATCTTGTTAAAGATTTACTTGTAAATAAATATAATATGAGCATAATAGTCTACCATTTAACCCATGCCACCACACAGTTCTTCTGTATGAGAATATTATCCTCATGGCTTTACTTGATTTTGGCTGACATTTTCAAACTCCCTGTGTTTAATGTACCGAAAATAAGAGAAAACGAAGAAAACAAGAGAACATGGTGCCATTAGGTGGTGGTGGTATGTAAAGATTCTTGTTGTTGTTAAAGTTGTTGAGTCAACCAGATAGAGAGTAAGTAGAGAGTATAATGATAATGATGGTAATTTTGTTTCATACAAAAGAGCTTATGGTATGTCAGGAATTTCAATTAATTCCCATAATTTCCCCGACAAGTGTATATGAAAATATGTTTTTGTAGATGTGTATGTATGTGTCTTTATTTATGTGTTTGTTATTTACCGCTTAACCGAAACTCACATTCATACACACTTTAATATGGCAGAACTTATTAATGTTTTAGTTAATGTTGCGTTGAAATTGGTTATGAAGAAGTCTTTAAAAATCCAAAAAAAAAAAAAATATTTTAACAAGAAATACATACATATGTACATATACAATTTGGTCATTACAATCCTTCAGCCAGGATTTTATACATGAGTGGCGGGACCTACAGTTTAAAGTCGATTCCGAACGACAGATTTTTAAGAAACTTTTCATGGCAATTTTACCAGTAATCTGCTGAGAAGAAGTCGCTGAAAGAAATGTTTGTTCATATTTCATTTTGTTTTAGATGTCTGACCTGGGATTAAACCGTGAGTTTATATCTAATTGCAATGGCGGTTAGTCCACGGTAATGGAAAGCATATCTATCTTTAGAATATCCAGATAATCAGCTGCGGTTTTTGTCTTCTAGACGACGTACAGCGAATAAACAGAAGCATTCCAAAACCAGTTACCACCAATTGTGTTTTTGCGCATTTCTGCGCTTTCTTTGGAGGATGGCTAATATAAAGGGTGATTATTTAGCTATTATCTTTTTGGCAACACTGCTCACGCACGTTTCGTGTTTTGTTTCACTGTCAAACATCTTCAGTTTGGTCTATAATTTAACCATGAATCGTCTTACAAACGAACAACGCTTGCAAATCATTGAATTTGGCATTATTGGACCGTACTTCTTCAAAGATGCTGCGAATCGTAACGTAACTGTGAATGGTGAGCGCTACCGTGAGATGATATCCAACTTTTTTTTGCCCAAAATGCAAGAGCTTGACTTGCATGACATGTGGTGGTTTCAACAAGACGGTGCCACATGCCACGCAGCACGCGTAACAATGGACTTATTGAGAGGCGAGTTCGGTGAACATTTTATTTCACGTTCGGGACCGGTCAATTGGCCGCATAGATCGTGCGATTTAGCGCCTTTAGACTATTTTTTGTGGGGCTATGTTAAAGCTCATGTCTATACAGACAAGCCCGCTTCAATTGACGCATTGGAAGACAACATTGAAGCATTTATTCGTGAGATACCGGCCGAAATGTTGGAAAGAGTATGCCAAAATTGGACTAAGCGAATGGACCATTTGAGGCGCAGTCGCGGTCAACATTTGCATGAAATAATCTTCAAACATTAAATTATATGGACCGTACTATCGATTCAAATAAAGATTTCATGCATTTTTCTGAATTTTATGTGTTTTTTTTTTGAAAAATTTTCAAATAGCTCTTAAAAAATCACCCCTTACAACATGTTGTCAGACCATAGTATGTTGCTAGTTCGCTACGAATATGTACTTTTCGTCGATTCTAACGCCTAAGTCCAGCCCTCTTTCTTACTGTGAGATTATAAAGAAGAGCACTGAGTTCATTTTTAATGCTATTTGATGACTTGAAAATAATAGAGTTAAAGGCTAGAATTAGAATTTTTCAAAACGATCAGTTCTTTAAATTTAACATTTAACATTTTTCTTTCGTAGCCAATTTTCCTTTGCTTTTAAATTGAAAATCAGCTCTTTCAGTATCTGTTGTACAAGCATTATTATTTACCCTTTTTAACTATCATTATTATTTTCTGATTAGTGCCTTTACAGGACACTCCGCCAACATGTATGTGTACACCTTTGCCGGATAGGAACGCTAGATAATAATAAATGTAGGGAATGTGGTAAAGTTAGAACACTTTTTTTTGTCATTGCCTACTTTCGTAAGGTCGAGCTTTACCAGACATAACATAACTCAAAGGAGTGAATTGGAAGAAGATAAGGTAGTTTGCACAAAATAAAGACTTCCTATACATAGAAGCATTACTGGTGAGTGCACAACAAGCTTACTGAACGACTTTGTTGTATGCCATTAGGTTGTCTCTTCTTTAACCTACCGATTTATATCAATATTTTTTGCGAAAACTTTGAGTTTTTTCTTTTTCAAATTAATTTAATAGATTGTAGGAGCTCATAATGAAAAATTCTCTTCTAATGCGACAGAGTGTACGATTACTAGCAGATTTCCGAGCCATTTCACGATTCAATATCCGAAAATTTCTTCAGGAATCATAATCTTTTACTATACTTCGATGGGGTTTAACGAATTGGTGGAATGAATTTGAATTTATTTAAAATTTCCATTTTATAAGTCAATAAACTTTACTTGCTTGAAGATATTCTATAATTTAATATTTTAATATAATTTAATATTTCAAATTTTTTATATAAAGTTCAATACTCGATCGGTATTTTTAAAAGAAGTAATAGTTTTTGTAAAGATTTTTTAACATATTGATTTTACGAATATTTATTGTTTAAAAAAAAAAAAAAAAAAAAGAATAAATAAACAAAAGTTTTATTAAATTCTTTGAATAATTTTTTGTTAAACGTAGAAAAATATTTTAAATAAAAGAAAAAAGATTATTTTTAAGCCTAAAAATTCTTTGAATACGATACAGAATCCATCTGTATAAGGATAAAAGTTATTAACAACAAAAAAAAATTTGAAGTTTTTTTATGTAAATTTTGTTTTTGTATTGCATATATTTATAATTTTTATTCTGTATATACGAATATATTCGAAAACATCAAATGGAAATAATGGCAGACAAAATATTCTTAAATACAGTGGCATACTTTTGAATAAGGAATAAAGTAAATTAGATAGACGTTAATAACAGGGACCGAAAATAACTGTTATTTTTGAATTTTTTTGATTAAAAAAAGCAACCGCAAGGAAATGTCGGAGAACAAAACCAAGTATACCATTTGGACCAAATTTTTATAAAATGCGATGCTTTTTAAAAACCTGATTTTTATTTTTTAGAAAAAAAAAAGTTATTTTTTGATTTTTATTTTTTCGAGCAAAAATAACAGTTATTTTTGACTTTTATTTTTTCGGGTGGAAATAACAGTTATTTTTTGACTTTTATTTTTTCGGGTGGAAATAACAGTTATTTTTGACTTTTATTTTTTCGAGCAGAAATAAAAGTTTTTTTTTGACTTTTATTTTTTCGAGCAGAAATAAAAGTTATTTTTGTTTTAATTCATGATGAATTCATAATATGTACATATTTATTGATATTTATTGCAAAACTTAATTCTAATAATTGTTTAACATAATTAACTTTAATTGTTTTAAAGAATTTTTTAATAAATATTATGAAATCATCATGAATTAAAACAAAAATAACTTTTATTTCTGCTCGAAAAAAAAAAGTCAAAAAATAACTTTTATATCTGCTCGAAAAAATAAAAATCAAAAATAACTGTTATTTCAACCCGAAAAAATAAAAGTCAAAAAATAACTTTTATTTTTGCTCGTAAAAATAAAATTCAAAAAATAACTTTTATTTCTGCTCGAAAAAATAAAGGTCAAAACATAATTCTTATTTTCTGACTTTTACGATAAAAGTTATAACAGTTACGGTCCCTGGTTAATAATGTTAGTGATGTATTATCTTACGTCAAACGAAGAGTACTATAGAAGAGGATTGGCTTAAAAAACTTAAAATAACAATTTTTTGTACATTTCGGATGGTATCTCGGCGATAAGTTGGCAAATGTTGATTTTCTAAAGTTCAAATTTTAGGGGCTTATTCCTAACGATATAATTTCCTACGATATAATTTCCATTCTAATACATATTGAAATAGCGTTCTAAATTGACGGTGGTGGTTCTTGCGTGATAATTAAAAAAAAAATACCTCCTAATCATCCAGACTATATAAAACGCACCAAATAGTCAGTTTTTCAAGAAATTTATTGTTGGACATGAATGCAATTCGTAAATAGCTAACTTTTTACAAAAAGTTAATGGAACTGCATAGTTTTGTTAAGCGAAAACGGATGCGAAGCTAAATGGTTAATTCGAAAAATCAATTTTCAATATGCCTCGATATTTAGGGAGAAGTAAAGTTCCTGGAATAAGTTTTTCGCATCTCTTAACCGACTCTACTAACAAAATTAAGCGACTTGTTTGTTTCTTTATGTATTTCTGTACCAAAGTACTTTCCTTCTTAAGTAATCTCGCTCCCGTTTCGACATATTAGTAATAGGAGTACATACTAATATTATATTGTATTGTCTTCCACATGTGTGGTACCCTTACTGTGAGGATTGATGGCGATGCGATCATGAGAATAATGATTGTCCTGCTTTATGTAATCTTTGGCTGCTAGGGCACGCAAAGCGGCATGTGCTGCTTACTGCTGCAGTAGAGCGGTCGGAACCAGATGGGGTCTTCGCCCAAGGATCATGCATTGGATATATTCTACGGTCATCGAACCCAACCTCCTATACGGTGTTGCTTTCTGGTGGACTGCTCTGGACAAACAACACAACGTCAGACTTCTTGACAAGGTCAGGAGGTCTGCCGCCATTTATATAACTGGCGCTCTACGCACCACCCCCACGAAAGCCTTGTTTGCAATGCTAAACTGGCTTCCTACTGTGCTTCTCGCTAAGCAGGTGGCCAAGTTTGCTGCGACTAGACTTAATGCTCTCTCTCGTTGGCTCATTGTACCTTCTGGTCACTCTACTATTCTGGAGGTTGATCCGGTGGCCCCTGCGAACATGCTGAATATTGTCTTGACAGATGTTTCCACGCTCTGATTCCGAGTAGGGATGACTGGAATCCTAATACGGTCATCCCCCCGGAAGTCCTGGGTATATATACCGACGGCTCTAAACTCGATAATGGGAAACTCTGGGAAACTGGACCTGAATATTTCTCTCCGTCTACCGGACTACTGCAGCGTGTTTCAGGCGGAGGTGATGGCAATTTACCGGGCCGCTCAATGGATCCTCGTCAACGATGCTCCTTTCACTCGCGTCTCGGTCTTTTCTGATAGTCAGGATGCGATAAGATCTCTATCGGGTTTCGTGAATAACTCTAGGATCGTTGGGGAATGTCGAGGCTGTCTCGACCTTCTCTCGGGGCGCTTCACTAGTGTCTCTCTGGTGTGGGTCCCTGGGCACAGTGATATTCCGGGAAACTGTAGGGCCGACGAGCTCGCCAGAGCTGGTGCGCTCCTTCCCGAATCCTCTTCTGTTGAATTGGGTATGCCACTTGCCTCGGTCAAGCTGACCATTGTGCGGAAGTTCTTTCGGGACGCCAACCTATCCTGGGTCAATGAGGAGTCCTGTTCCACCGCTAGACTCACCTGGCCCAAGATGGATAGAAGGCGTACCAACCCATTACTTGGTCTCGGTCGTGATGTCATCTCGACTACAGCGGACGTGCTTACAGGTCATTGCGTCATGGGTAGACACGCGGAAAGAATGAGGCTCCCTTTCAACGACTTCTGCCGTGGTTGCAGGTCCGCTGAGTAAGAGGAGACTGTTGTTCACTTTCTTTGTCAGTGCCCGTCTCTTGCTAGGTGTAGATATAGGTTATTTGGCGCCCCATTCCTTGTCAGCTTAACGGAGCTATCATCTATTGACATCAAGGATATAGCTAGTTTTCCAGTGCGGGGTAGTCGTGCTTTTGTTGTGCAGCCCTTGCGCTGACCAACTTCTTCCTTTTCCTTGATTTTGATGGAACTTGGTTAGTACAGGGACTGCGTTCACCCGTGGCATCACAACGGGCCGCTATGCGTGCTCAAGTGAGCTTTGTGATATTCAGAGCTACCACTCCGACCTTTTATGAAGCCATGAATTTAAAAATACTATTTAAATAAAAAATAAATTTTATATATGTATATTCACATTACTTAGAGTGTATGGATTGAGACTGTGTAGGCAACATTATTAAAAACATGCCACAAATGTTCTTGTTTTTATGTTGCAAATAAATTTTTTTGCTGTATAATTCAATTTTTTTTTTTCTCCTTTCTTTCATATTTTTCATCCTCATCATATTCAAGTCCATTTTGTTGTTGAATAACAACAATTTAATTATAATGATGATGTATGTATATATGTATGTATATGATCTGATTGTTGACTGGCTGCTGAATGGGCTGGCTGTCTTGTTTGCCCTTTAACAGAGTGTTGCATGCTCTGCATAAATAGTTAAAGAACACACAATTTTATAACGCAATCATTATTATGAAGATGTTAAAATTAAGGATATACTACGATAAACATCATTATGTTGTTTTCCGTTTCCATTGCCTTTTACTTTTTGTTTGCGTTATGACATGGGTTAGAAGCTGTAACATTTTTCCTCTTTCTTAATATGTACATATAGATGAAGTAAGTGAATTTTCGAGGGTGGTGGGTGGAGTCGTTTTGAATTATTTTTTCTGGATTTATTATTTTTATTATTCTTTTTGCAGAATAAGATTTTCTCTGTATCCTTGTGTTTTACTCTTTCTCCTTTTAGTCTGTGTGTTGAGCGTTCATATAGCAGAGCATTATGAAGGGTAATTTGGCCATATAAAATGTATAACGTGTTTTTTTTTTGTTCATTTTTCACGTTTAATGTAATGGCGCTCAATAATAAAAATTATTTTCCTTTAATAAGGCAGTGTTTTATATATAAACACCACAAGATAAATAAGAAATAAATTTCTCTTTAATTTTTCATATTTCTCGACATATTGTAATCATTTGTTATTCGTACAATGGTTAATCATTTTATAAATACAGGAGCGAGGAATATTTTTTGTTTTTAAAAATTTTGTAACTTTTTTATTTCTGAAAAAAATATCCTTCGGAACATTGAAAAATTTTGCAAGTAAAAAATGTTCATGTAATCAGTTATCAGAAAACAAGCTATAAGAAAGTGTGCTGTTTTGAGTAAACGAAGGATATTAAAAAGATTATGTTTGGGACGCCAGCATCCATAAAGTAAAAATTGGAGAAAAGTACTTCGATCAGATGAAACTGATATAAATTTGATTTTGTCTGATGGGAAATCATTCGTTAGTAGATCAAAAAACCAAGCAATTTACCCTAAATATACTATAGAGACTGGTAATGATCCTTATAAAACATCGTTTTTTTTTTGTTTTTTGATGCAATGCATCTAAATTATTACTTTCACAATAAATTATAATAGCAGTGTTTAAATTCGTACAGTTTACTGGCTCTGTCTAGAGGACAGTTAAAGAGAGAACTGTCTGTCAGCCATTCAATTTGCCAGGTCACAATGCCCCCTAATGGATCTCGTGTCAGAGTTTTCTACCATTATCCTAACCATAGTATCCTTAGCTTTGGTCCACTCTACCATATGGGAGCCCTTCAGCGTCGTTTAGAACAGGTTCTACCAACACTAACTCATTTTCGTATCTTATTTAACTCCACCGGAGCTGTTTACGTTTGATAACGATTATGGGTCGATTATGTATGGCATACTGTATTCGTATAAGTATTTGTATCAAGTTATTAACTTTGATGCATCGAATGAAAAGCATCGAGCATCAATCGATGTTGATCAACAAAAAAATACCACTAATAAAGACTGTGAAACATAGTGGAGTCAATCTCATATTGTAAAAGTATTTAAGGAAATCGTTCTTATTATTATTATTCTTTTTTATAGGCAGTTCAGTAATGTTTAGACAAAGAGTTAGTCATTATCTAAATCGGATGCAGATCCGGTTTAAGCGAAAACATATTCTAATTATTTTATTTTTTAAAAACTTAGGTTTACAGTGAATAATTTCTTTATCACTTTAGAAAAAGTTGTGTTCTTAAGGCATGGTCAAATCCATTGTGAAATCTTACCCGGTAATAAATTTCAAGTCAACGATTCTGTTAAAATTTTTAAATATATGTATATTTCGATAGCATTTAAGGATGTATTCAGTCTTGAAAAAAGGAAAAGTCTCTACATAATAATTGCCCGTTTAACACAGATAGATAGAAATAAACAACAATAAATAAGTTTTTAAAACAACTGCAATAACAATATCAACATCATCATCAACCATATAAAAACCATAATTCCCATTTTTGTATATAAATTACAATCTATGCATGTATGTATGTATGTGTGTATGTATGTTATTATAACGTTATTCTCACTGTTGTTAAGGCCAATTTATCCTGAAAAATAAAGAAAACAAGAGAAAATCCTCAAGAAAAAAAAACAAAAATGGTAATGGTAAATGCTGTTTTCCTTTTTTTTGCTTTTTGCTTCATTTTGCTTTATTTAAAATGATGTAAAAAGAAAACAATTTCATGCATACAAACGAACATTTTTTGTTTATTTCACGATAGAAACTTACGAAGTTTATAAAAATGTTATAAAAATAAGGGACCATAAAAGAAAAACATGATATAATAACACAATGATGGCGTCCCACGGCAAGTATAAAAACGTAAACAAACACATACACTTGTTGTACAAGCACAAAAAATAAAAAAAGCAAATGTAAGACCACAACATCATCTTCATCATCATATGGCAAATACTGCAGCAACAAACATAATAAAATAATATAAAACCAACCACTTCGGCCTCCTCCCCCTTACCACCCACCCACTTTTCATTTTACTACAATTATTACCCACATACTTATTTAGCATATCCTTGTAAGCATGTGTACAAGTATGTGTTAATGTTAAACAAGAGGATATTATGTTTATGTATGAACAAGTGAATGAGAGAGAGAGAGAAAGAGATGTCATGTGTACATATTAATATTGTGGTAAATATAACAGTATAAAAAGTATTCACCACAATTACAATAACAAAACACAAATTTAAACACTTACATATACACATTCAAAAACATGCACAAACTTAACAACATCAACAATGATTTATTTATTCCATTTTTTTTTTTTATTTAACCTTTTTAAAAATCTGAATACATTTTTTACTCGAATGCCAAAAAATAGAGAGAGAGAGAGAGATTTTCTATTTGTTATGCGCAATGATGTTGTAAATCTGTTCTCTCCAATCTGCCACAGGAAACGGCTGCCATTGTTTTTCGCTGCAGCCATGAATGTTGTTGTCGTTGCTATTGTCGGTTTTTAAAGGCCTTGGATGCCAAAATGTAATCAAGAGACCCAGTTAAAACACCCCCTAATATTTGTGGGTACATTAGCACTAATGATGATTGAAATGTATTGTTTTTCAACACATACACACATACTCTTATATCCAAACACTTGCAAACGCAATTTCATATCCTATACACACATATTCAAACATTTTTCGGAATTTTTTTTGTTTGTTTCTTTGTCTCTTTTTGTATATTATTGTACAATATTTTTATGCTTAAGTTTGTAAATGTATGGTGTATGGGTTACTGTTAGGATGGCTGGCTGGATGGCTGGCTGCTTAAACGGGTTGTTATTGGTTCATATTTTTAAGTTTTTTACGTTTGTGCATGTATGCGTGTGTATACATATCGTATATTTTGAATATTTATTACTGCATACAGTCTCTAATAATCTACTGCATAATGTTATTTTTACTGAATAAAGCTTTTTTGGTTTTTGCTTTTAATTAAACATTTTTTAATGACAATTTTACTTAATTACGCTTCAAATATGTAAAATCAAAACAATATACAAATTTATTTCCAATTGTTAAGTAAAATCAAGGATTGTGGCAATATTTTGTCTACTTAGATATTTTTACACTTAACTCATGTGGCACCTAAACATCAGTCTTCTTGTATACCTTAAAACTCTCGCACTGGAATCAAACAGTGCAACTAAGGGGGGTTTCAATTGTTGAGAAGTCCCTCAACAATATACATATATGTATATGGCGGTTTTCCTTCATATAGAAGGGGCTGTTAACATTACTTCGAATCCGATATCCGAGGCCATGGTACATTTAAAAAATTTAAAAATTTAATTAAAATTAAATTTGTACTGAGTCAAATTACATCCGTCCGGTATTGAACGTTTAATTAGTAGAGGAACACCGAAAGAAGGAGTGCTCTCGCCACTATTATAGAACCTGCTGATTACACTGGCATATACGAATGATATTCCGATCGCGGTAAGAGGAAAAGTTGTCATTATTCATCAGATAATAAAAGAACACTCAGATTTCCGGGTAAATTTCTTTCGGACTATTATCTTGAGTCCTATAGAGATTATGTTAATTGGAAGTCGTAAATATCTCGGCATCATCTTGAACTACAAGCTGAGCTTTAAGAGGCCACGGTTGCCTTCTGTTCTTATAAGAAGACAATTGTGGTTATCTTCGAGGGTTATACATTTGTTATACATACATACATACAGTGGTGGCCTTATAATTAGAAACGACTTAGCAACTTGTATGTTTGTTAATTTATTTTCAAAACTTAGTTACTCATTTTAAATTAAACTTAAAGCTAACATGTTGTATTGTCTTTTTAACTATTAGTTTTAAAATGACTGTAGTTCGACCAATACTGTTATTCGACATCATGTGTGTGCGGTGCTGCCTTGGAGAATACAATATATCTCACGATGTTGAGTACACAGACTGACTTAATGATATTACCTCTATTGACGCTCTGAATGTGGTTCGGAACTTACCAGCTTTGAAGTTGTTGGTTAAAAAATGTAGGCGAACTCTGCAATTCGTCTGTAATGTACTTTGCAATAGACAGGAAATACCTGTTTCTTTTGAAACTAAAGAAACGTTAATCCCATAGTGAAAGCTGAATTAAACCATCGCAGTTGTCGTAATGTTTTAATATTTACACGAACTGATTCAATATTCCAATGGTTTTCGAATATTTTCGAGGGGGATTTGACTAAGCATGTTAATGATGCTTTCAGAGCATTCTGGATTTTATTACAGTATTAAGGGCACTGCAGGTTTCGTCCTTCAGACGCTCATTTCGCATGTAGAACGCCCTTGCTGCAAAATTTGATTCTTTGATTTACAATCAAAGTTAATCATCCTTAACGGTACTCTCTCTTTCCTCCTTCCCGGAATGGATTTTCCATGCTCCTCACTGGCTTTTAAAATTACTTGCAGAAATATAAACTTCTTTTAGAGTAACTGAGTTGTGAATAGCCTAAATAAATTAATGAACTAATTACAGATAATTAAATAATTAGCATTTTAATTTTTTTTTATTTTTGTTTTATTTTTTCTGCCTTCAAACAAACTTCTTTAATAGCAATTTTATTATTGTAATTTACTCTCTATAAACATAATAAAACTACAAATACAACCATAAAAACTACACTCATTCGCTCACTCACTTACATACAATATCCTTACAAATACAATGACAAAATTTACACGCACAAGTGTAAATAGAGGTGTACGTGCGAGTTGTAAAATAAATTTTCATAGGTTTATACACACATACACATACATACATATTCTAATCTGAGGTTTTTTTATACTCACAGAGAATTTTTTTTATAATACTGTGAACGAAATAGAGAGAGAGATGTTGAGATTATTGCTGCTGTTTTTTTGTTTTTTTTTTTTGCTGTAATGCTCCTTTTAACAATATGAATTTCTGGCTGGTCATTATGTTGTTTGTGAATAATGATGTTATTATTATAATAACGACAACATTAGCAACAAAAACAACAACAACAGAAATCTTCATAACTTTGACAACAACATTAAAAGCAACAATTTTTATGTACGTGATGGCATCAGAGAGAAATGGCAATGGAAGTAAACTTTAATATTGTTTTTGGATTATTTTTTTTTCTGCAAGGTTTTTTTTTTTTTGTTTATTTTCTTCATACCCTCTACCCACCCTTAAAAACCAGGATAGAACGGGCGTTCATACAGGACATACATACATACACAGACTGTAGATGGCGGCGACTGCACTTGTTTTATACGATGATGCTGATGATGTTGATGATGATGATGATAACGATGACGACGATGATGCCCTTTTAACAATCAGTACAATTTTTAATCGTTTCAGTTATAAAAGTCATAAGCACGCGATAACATGTTTTATATTTGCTAATAAAAATAACGGTATCAATATATGTTATCTTCTTATTAGTGTAACGGTATATTTTCAAAAAGAAAATACTGTATTACTGATGCCTTTCTGTGCAAATTAAAATACCGACGGAGAACAGAAAATCTATGTATTTAAAGGATTAGAATAAAATATAAATTGTAATCAATACGGATTAAAATATTTAAACAAAAATATATAATTTGTGATAAATAGCAGTGAAACTCTCTTTGGATTTATAAAATGCTGGATTAATTAATAATTGGATTACAAAAACTTGTTTGCCAAAAAGGTAAAATTAAAAACACAATCAATAAATTTTCTCATCTCTAAAATGATTTATTAATTTTAAAGAATACAGAAAATGCCGTCATTTATTTGTCAATTGCGAATTATTAAAAGAAATAAAAAAAATTAATTACCAACCAACGCCAACACCAGGAATAAATTGAGATTTCAAAGTTTTTTTTATTTTATATTTGGATCTTGAATGGAGATAAGATGTGCGGAGTCACTCTTTATTGGACTAATGAGGTCGGGGTAGCAGGCTAAAATGTTGCGAGCCGGTGGATTTAAGAGTTGGAGCTTAAACAACTATTTCTCAAAATATTTTTCAGTTTATGACTGTGTATTAGATTTTTTAATGTAACACTGTCCACTATTAATCATACGCTCGATTTTGTGTTTTCAAATTGGTTTTAGGAGTAAAAGTTTTCAAACAGACTCCAGGTTTGACTACTTAATCGATATATTTTAAAGGATATCAAATTAATCTGTGATAGTTTTTCTTCTATGAGAGTTATTTAAGTAAGACGTCTGTCAAGATATTTATATACGAAGTACCAGTTTTTTATTTATTCGAAGAGATGGACATGCTTCACTTTTCAATTTGAATGTTATGTGTTCATTTATTTTTATATTGCAGAAATTTAACCATAATGTTTGCTGGAAATTAGAAGTCACCGTATTCTAGTAGGTAGTGTGTTGGCTTATTAGACGAAAGGCCCGAGTTCAAATCCCAGGTCAGACATCAAAACAAAAATATGAAAATATTTCTTCGGCGACTTCCTCTCAACAGATTTCTGGCAAAAACTCTGAGAGTAAAAATGGCCATGAAAAGCTTCTCAAAAACCTGTCGTTCGGAGTCGACTTTAAACTGTAGGTCCTGCCACTCGTGTTTGAAATTAACGCACACAACACGAGTGGTGTTAGAAGCTAATACGTTGTACAATGGGTCAATTCGACCTCCGAGTACTGTACTTGTCACAGTTGACAAGTACACGTCCTCTAACCTAACCTAACCTTGCTGGAAATTTCTTGGCTTAGGTTCCCATGCGACCTAATAAAAGCAGTGCCATCAGTAAAATTGAATTTGTGAGTATGACAGCGCATTTGTAATCGCCTAGCATCCAATCCGAAATTCATGCAGATTGACTCAATTGCTGTGAACGCCACCCAATTGATAAGTTTGTTGTAATCTTCAACTACTCCCTTTGCAGGGGTAACAGTTTCAGTTAAACATCGTATCGGATTATTTTCATTTACGCTTCCCTATAAATCGGAATATTGTTTTGTAATTTTTTTCCCGTATGCGGTGTATATTTCGAGATAGTTAAACTAGCCGGACTTATTTTCGCAATCAGCGCGCAATTGATATTTGATTACCTGATTCGGATTTAATTGACATATAGGTATTTAAATATCTCCACTGATAAAGGATTCGAATCCAGGGAAAAGGGATCAGGGATCGTCCAGGAATGTAAAAATGAAGTTAACAATTACTCCAGGTATGGCACGTTGCGCCTTTATTGGTAATGACTGGAAATGAGGAAGCATATATTCTGGCTAATAGAGTCAGAGTTCTAAGTACCATGAGCTTGTATAACCCATTGCTTTTCATTACTCTGAAGACCACGCTGAGAAAATATACATGGGTGAAGTTTAGGATGTTTGTATATACAAGATACTGACATACTATAAAAACTATGGTAGGTTTCCCTTAATAGCGAGCGCACAACAAGCTCACTTGATGGCTAAGGTCTATATACCAATAGGTGTGATACCCCCTTGGTTGGTCTCCTCATCTCCAACCTACTTAAATGTTAGTCTTCCAGAATCTCACATTCTGGTGTAAAAGTTCTTACAATTTTGAAAAATGAATAGTCAAAAATGGTATTTTAAATAATTTATTCGAATAATTTGTTTAAGATTGAATTTATATAAAAAAGTAATCAACATATTAAGTGACTACATTTTAACGGCATATTTTTCCATTTACATATGTATATTGTATTCCTTTTTACATATCTTATACATAGTATTCTTATTTAACTTGTGACATATTTTTGAGACACAATTGCAAATTAGTACAAAATTTCAAAAAGTTTTCGTACATGGTGTAATTTTTATCGGTTAATGAAGTTTAGGAATGGACACAGGCTATCGCAGTGTTCTTGTACTGTCTATATCTGTGATACAAATATCTAATTTATCATTAGGGTTAGAAGTGTAAAACACAATAAGATGATTCGATCGGATATTGCTAAACCCATTGCAATTTAATCATATTGCTCATGTATTTACATTATAATGTCTAAGTAAATTTATTAAAGTATTAAATTGATTCATATTTTTTTAAATACGAACCATAATTTCTATTAGATGTTCACAATACTTATTTCTCGTTTGTACTATGAAACCTTCAAGTAGATACTGTTTAGTGGAAAAATTCCCGATAGGCATCTTTGTTAAGAATCTTTATTTTCCATTTATGTATATTTAGTTTTTGTTCATCATCTCCTATCTAGTCTACTTATCTGACATTGGGGTAGCGAACTGAATACGTACAAACAGGTCGAACTGATCGTACCAAAAATTATACGAAAAATTTTCCTTTTGATAATTAACAAAAATTTCCTTTTTGTTGAAATTGTTGCTTAAACACCACGGCTCAGACTCATATAGGAGGATTCTTTACATGATCAAATAGCATAGCTTAACTTTTGCTTTCTGTCAAAGATGATATGTTCCCAGCAGTTTTTGGATCACCATCTACTGTTTTATACAATTCTGCGCTTGATTTCAGAAGATACATTGTTTGATACTAGTTTAGACCAGACCATAACTAAATAAAGTTTTTCACCACCTCAATTTATATAGGGGTGCAATGAAATTGAAAAGATATTGGTTTCTT
This sequence comes from Sarcophaga caerulescens, assembly GCA_927399465.1. NCBI lineage: Eukaryota > Metazoa > Arthropoda > Insecta > Diptera > Sarcophagidae > Sarcophaga > Sarcophaga caerulescens. Next base: position 134,586,292 of record OV656872.1, on the reverse strand, counting down.
CTCTGTACACTTTGTGGCATAGTCCGAGGAAAATATTGCTGCCAGTGTCAGTGAAGGTGCCAATTCGTCGGCTTATAAACAATTGGACTTGTATTATGCAATTTTACGTAAGGCATTCTATTAAATCTACTGAACTGAAGCAAATTGAATTTAAAGTTTAGCATTTTCCTTTTTGTATCGCAAAATTACCTATATAGCGGCGAAAATCTTGCGATATGATAACTCTATACTATCTTTGATTGGGATACGTGAACGTGTAAGCCATAATTTCGGTCCTCAAAGATTACGTTACAGCCGAAATTGGTGAGATACCAGCCAAATGCTGAAAAAAAGTATGCTAAAATCAGAATTCACAAATAAACCACCTACGACACTGCCGTGAAGAACATTTTATGAAATAATTATGAAAAAGTAAATGGCAGGCATTCATTTATCATCACAAATTAATATTTCCTTTGTTTTTGTAAATTTTCTGTGTTTTTTCTTCAATTTCAAAAAATCAAATGGTTAAAAAATCGCCGTTTATAAGATGAAAAACTCCTGGTGACCTGGTGACTTCAGCTTTTCGGGGGATTGTATGTTGTACTTTTTCTAAGACTATTTTTTTTATATTTATTAATTACAATGCAATTACAAATTGTATTTAATTATATACGAGCTGAGTAACTTTGACCATGTGCTCGGTGTATTGTCACAGATCAGAGTCTCTGTTGAGAATCGAACCCACGACCCTCACGCTAATAGTCTAGCACACTATCCACTAGGTTACCAGAGCACTCATTCTAAGGACATGATGATGGTCGTCGTTTCAAAGCTATTCTATGTATTCGGCAACAATTATAAATGGAAGAATGTCTTCTGTCACCTGGCACATAGTCAATTTGTTTTTAGTATGTTGTGTTTGTTAATCACCATGTTTCCTTAAGAATATTCGGATGGGAGAAGTACTTAGTACTTGGCGTCTCTATATAGACTATTTTTGTCTATTGTTGATAGGCGTTGGAATATTTCTTTGTGTTAATTTTACTTCTTAATATTAATTACTGCTTTCAGGGACACTTTGCATCTATGCACCGTTCTATATTGATCCTTGAATTTTTATTGAAATTTTATAAAAGAAAACATCGTAATCTCCATGGGCTTCCCTTATTATTTCTAATTGGTTTAACTAATTCTCTAATATATATCCTTTGGGATTTGTAGTGATCTTATGTAATGCTAATCCTGCTCTTGAGACATTCTCGTTAGAAATTTTCATCAAATTTACTTATTATTGTACATTAACGTACAAAGTTTTCATTATTCCTTACTAAGAAAATATGAAAATATGCCTCCTAAATGTTTATGTCTGTCTTAAATTTTTGGGAGTTTATCTCTCCATATGAATATATGTACATAATTACTAAATTATACGTTTACTTCCGCCTTAAGAGGGTCTAAATGCTTAAGATCCTAAACATACGTTTTAACACTATGATATAGTGCTGAACTGGTATTTTAATACTGCAGTCCATAGCATTTCGTATTATAATTACAATTTAAATCCAGTAAGTTGATATTAAGCTTTAACTATTGTCACCTAATATGATAGGGAATTTACTAGAAAGCAACATAATTACAAACCTCCAATGCATATAACACTGTGCTACAAAAATTAATTTTTAATACACATTTTTAGGGCAGGTTTAATGTTATTTCATTTCATTTCTTGTAATTTTGTAACCATTTAAGAATTTTGTAACCATTTAAAAAAGTAAATTTAAAAGGACATTTGAAAGACAGTCAAAATCTCTTCCAATTCTTGGTCACCTCAGAGTATCCGATTATAACCGAAGTGCCGCAATGCATATTTAATCTCGTGTGGTTAGGCATTATATTTTTTCCTATGATATTCCTTATGAGTGCTAATTTTTATTTGATGAAATCGCAGTATAATCCCGAAATTCATTACTAAATTATCGTTTGAATGCCGTATCATGGTATCATGTAATGGCTGGCTAGAATTATGAAAGCGCGATTGACCTGACCGATAATTCTTACGAAAAAATTACTGCAATTGTCGTCTTTATTATTACACTTCTAGAGTTATCATATTACTTACTGCCGGCCCTTGGGAAAAATGAAAAATGAACTTTGCTTAAGTGGATACGGGCTATTGCTAGTCGTTGCATGAATGGGCATACATATACTGTGAGCGTCAAAAGAAAGTGTACAATTCAAAAAAATATACATTAATAAATTACCGTTAATTTTTTTTCAAATTATTTTATTGCCAGTTTTTAAAATTGAAACAAGAGGAAAAGAATTAGAAAAAATTTGGAAATATTGTAAAATTTTTTCGGGCACTCTCCTTAAGTAGAAATCTTTAGTTGAGATTGTTAGAATTTTATCCATAGTGTACACTTTCTTTTGACGCTCACTGTATGTACATATGTATCGGAGCAAATAGAAATTCCAAGTAAGAAACCCTTCACGAAAGAGAATAAAGAAATAAATTATCAAATTTAATCTGAAGATGATATTCAGACTTCAGAAGCCGTTATAATACAGATGTCTTTGTGATTAGAAGAAGAAGCACAAAAGTTCTGTATTCAGATATTCATGGGGGTAGATATATCAGATCTTTCGTTAAGCGCTTCTTATCTTTAAATTTAAATAAAACTAAGTATGCGTGTGAGATATCTTCTTAATATTTTATTAGTTTGAAAAATACATATGTATATTGATGCGATTATGTGTGAAATATAAAATCGTTCAAATGTCTGAAATGTACACTTTTCCATGACTGGAACATAAATCAGGCTGAATTTGAACGATGGCATGGGTTATGTTGGCTTTGAGAACTGTTGTAGTTTGTCCTGTTCAAACCACATATGGTTTATGTCCAAATCTTAAAATTCAGGCCAAAAGTAGTTAGTAATCATCGTCCTATAATGCTTCTCATTGACAGTTATGGCCTGCCCAATTCGTTTTCAAAGAAATATGGACCGAAACGACGATGCTAGCTGCAAATCCAAACCAAAGAGTGACTTTTTCGGGATGCATTAGACAACTTTGAAACTTTTGTGAAATTTATACCGTCACAAATTCAACAATTTTGTTCGTTCAACTTGAAGTTCATACAGAAGTGGGCCTCATCGCCAAAGACGACGTTTTGATGAAAATTTAGTGAACACATTTCGTTGCCTATGGTGGTGCATAGAGATTTCACAAACTAGACTGGATAAATGACAACTAATTTGACAAATTTTTCATCAATAAGATGACCGTTTCAATCGTCAAAGGTCAGAAGTCCCTGTTAGAACGCCATATAGATAGTCTGATAAAGCCGTAAATTACTTTGCCGATTTTACATTCGAGTGTTGAGAATAATAGTTCAATTGTCTGTCTGTAAAACTTGAAATCAGAAGAGTTCAAAAGATTCTCGTGCATAATCCATTAGAATAAAAACATTAGAGAAACATCGCATAACGCTCGGCTGCATCTTAAGGTCGTGTTTGTCATTTTAATCAAATCAACGATAAACAAGGTATTCTTTATCCTAAAGTGAGTAGGTATTTTAGGTCAAAGTCAAACCCACTTTCGTTTTGCAACGGCATTCCACGGAATCCGCCGTGATTGCGTAAAATTTTTTCCAATAAACTATTAAAAAGGAATGTTTAGTAGTGTTCTGCTTAATTTTATTTCCATCTAAAGATTTGGAATTTACTGAAGTCTGGTGTATCATGTGACAATGCACTCACATTCTCATAAAATCTTCATAAACTGGTACAATATGTACGTGTGCACGTCTGCATGAATGGCTACTTTAGAGAAACCACAACACTTTATATTTAGACGTACATAGAGTCACTCAAGTGTCCTACGTTTTTCATTCATACATTTACTAAATGTAAGTATGTATGTATGTATTTAAGTCTGTCCATATGTGTCATACATACATATGTATGTATATGTGAAATTATCTAAAGTGCAAATACCTCTTGAGGCACTTAAAGATTGTTGTTGTTGTTCCTGTAGCAGTTAGTGTTGCTGTTATAGTTGTCGTCTGAAGAATACTTAGGCGACTATTATAGCGAGGTGTTGCATTTAAATTACTTGTCATGAAATATTTTAGAAAATACGAGTAAAATTAACTAAATGAAGATGCATTTAACAGTGATATTTGCAAACTATTTCTCCTTTTGGCTTATTTTAGATTAAACTATGTATGTTGGTTGGCATATGCATTGTACGCAACCCAGTAAATGATTAAATAAATAATAATAATTTAAATTACATATAATGTGATATACGCACAATTAAATTTTAATGTAAACCAAACATAAGTAAATGTAAATTTTATACTGATTAAGTCAGTGTTTGTTTCAAACAATTTCTTCTTTAGGTGTTAGATGTGAAAATAAATTGTTTTTGAATTGAATAATCTATTTGGCCTCACAAATTTCAAAAGCCTTTTTCAAAAATTTTTTCTACAACCAACACTCTGGAAATAACCCGCCCTAAAGCAATGCATTGTGCTGGAACTTGGAAAATAGGTTATGCGAGGAAGGATAAACAGAGTACGGATTATGGATATTAAACTTGCATTTTTTATAAGTTACAGGAAAAACTTGAAAGTCGCCGTAGTCTAGAAGGTAGTGTGTTGGCTTTTAAGACATAAGGCCGCAGTTCAAATCCCAGCCCAGAGATCCCGAACAAAATGAAATATTAAAAAAAAATATTTCTTCGGCGACTTTTTCTCAACAGTTTTCTGGCTAAAACTCTGGTATTAAAAATTGTAATGAACGGTTCCTCAAATGCCTATCCTTCCAGGTCGACTTTAAACAGTAGGTCTCGCCACTACTTGATAAAGTTAACACACACAATATTGGGTGCTATGCATAGCTGCCAGATTTGACGATTTTGAGCCCCAAAAATATCGTATTGACGACATGACGATTTATGCCCTTATTTTAACGATTTTTGCAAATTAAAAATTTACATCATAATCTTTACTTTAGTACATTAAAAGTCACTTTAAGCTTTGTATTTGTTACTATTGCAAATTTAGGTTAGTAATAACGAGAAGTGAAGTATTATACTTTTAAGTAATTTGCGAACACCTTTATGATTTGTCTGTATTTTATGCCTTTTTCATCCCTTAAAAGCCAAAAAATTACAATCTCTGCACGAAAGGAGTTCCACATACGAATAGTCCGACTAAAGAACGAATTTTGTCCGTAAGGTATTGTGCGATCCACAGGCCGGTCGACCACATACGGATGTTCTCGCCGAGAGAGACGAGTGTTACGTAGGAATACATGATTCTCTGGAATAAGTTCACTTATTTCGCTCGAACAAAATCGGTTGTAGTAGCGATAGAACAGTGAAACACAACCCACATTGCAATAGAGTTGGATTAACGCGCAACTTCGCCCTATCCTGTACGGCGTCGAGAAGTCTCAAAATAGAAGAATTCCATTCTCTTTCGGATGTAAGTGGTGTAAATAGTCAAAAGATCTTGCCCAGTCTTAAGAAGCTAAGGCACTGAAAAATGTGTCCGTTCCAGTGAACATCACATTGAATTTTCATGCTCAGAACTTCAAGAGCTTGTGACTTTATAATATTTATGCCACACATAGATTTAGATGATGTAATATTATTGCTGCGGTTATGTGTCAGTAAACAACTGTTTAAACCTTAAACAATTTTTTCCTGAAAATTATATATAACTTCTCGATTTTTGGCAAAAAAATAAGAAATGGTAGCTTTTAATCTCTAGGCTTGACTAAATTTATTAAAAAATATTAGTATTATCACACTCTTCTGCTAAAGTAGAGAGTGTTTTAATTTAAATTAAATTAAATTCCTTAGAAGCAATATTATATAAAAAGTTTATTTAAAACTTAGCAGTCGTAACTGCTTCGAAATTTAATATTGTATCTGATCTGATTAAATGTTTCACTACAATTCTCTTTTTTAACTTTTAATTTAAGGAGTGCGCACAAAAAAAAAATGGGCCTACCTTTAAGCTTATAACTTTTATCATAATTGAAAAAAATGAATACCGTACATTGTTTTTGTTAGTCATCTGTTTCAAAATCCACGTGCTAAATCTCATTGCAATAGCAAAATTAGTTTTTTGAAAATGGGCACCCAACAAGAATGTCGTAAAAAAATAATTGAAATTTTCAATGAAAAACCGCGCCGCTTACAAAAAACGATTGCTAGGCTCGCAGGTGTTAACCAAAAAACAGTTTCTAAGGTAAGAATAAAACAATATAAGGAGTCTTTAAGTATTGAGAGAAAGCGTGGAAGTGGAAGAAAAAAAGGATTTGCCGACCAAAACAAAGCAAGTAAAATAATACGTATTTTTCAAAAAACACCCTTACATGTCTGGAAAAAAAGTGGCTCAAAAAGTTGGATGCTCTGAGACCTTTGTCAGAAAAAAATTTTATACACAAAAGAATTCAAATATTATTTACTTTAATTGAAATATAAAACGAAAAAAATCCGCCACTTAGTTTTCTTTCTATAACGAAAAGTGTAAGTCCAGTTTTTTTCGTGCGCACTCCTTACGTATTAATTTTTTGTGACGAATTTTTTTACGATTTCCATGAACGCTCTTGACGATTTTGACGATTTTTTTTTTCTAATATGTATTTGACGATTTGATGGTTTATCTATCTGGCAGTTATGGTGCTGTGAGAAACTAGGTCGTAATCCTGATTAAAGGATTGTAATGACCAATTATAAGTAAGTAAGGCAGGAAAAGACTTCTGCAGAAAGCAAGATCGCTACACAGGATCAATTGTTTTAAAATTATTTTTAAGTCGATTCCGAACGATAGAGTTTTGAGAAACTATTCATTGCAATTTTATTTTCTCTCAGAATTTTTGCCTGAAATCTGCTGAGAGGAAGTCGCCGAAGGAATATTTTTTTTCATATTTCGTTTTGTTCGAGATGTTTGACATCGCTTTTCAACCGTGGCCGCACACTATCTACTTGACTACGACGACTTCAAGTAAGTTGCAGTAAAAAACCTCCGTATAAGTGCTGCGTGAATGTCATGCCCTTGGATATCAGCATATTTCTCATCTACCCGCAGGTTATTTTTTACCCTAATAGTGCTTATATTACAGACTCATTAGAAATACACTTTATTGGAAACTAAAAAAAAAAAAATTTAAATTATGTAAAAAAATTTTTTTACCGAATGTTAGCGTTTACTTTTAATTTTTGTGTATTTTGCTTGATTGTATTACTATCAAAGCAATTTGCATATATTTCATACTGTTGGTATAATAAGCACTATAGAAATAAAAATAAAATATAATATATTCTCTATCATACATCGTGTCATTCTTTAGTTATAATCTAACCAGAATAGAAAATTTTCTTTTCATGATTTTCTTTAAGTTCATGCCTAAATGTCCATGGCATTTAGTGACATTCAAACATTACTTTCCACCTGGTTTAAGTTAATTGTTCCACGAAAAACAATTGCATATCAAATGTCGCTCTATGTTATCGCACACAATAGACAGCCAACAACAACATTTAACGCCACCTTAGTGAAGTTTAGATTGATAAACTGAAAACTTAATTGTGCCTATTTTACTCCCATTTTGTCTCATTACAGAAAATTTCTTGTGCTCTTTTTTCAAATGCAAACAATAGAAACGCTTCATACCAGACCATTGACCGTGCTAGAGTCCAACTGCTGCTATTGTTTGCAGAGTGAAACTAAACAAACGCAGTTAAACAATTAAGTAAAGATTGTCCATCCAGCCAAAGGTATGAAGATAATTTGCAACCAGACTTAAATGAAAAACTGACACCGTTGGGCCAACAACGTAGCACACATATTCACAAGCGTTCAGAGCAGACACATTGCAAGAAGTCGAAGACAAGACAAACGACAGTAACGACCACAGGATAAAACACGGTCAGACCAAGAATGCTACAGAAATATCATCCAAATCCATTATCACATTTTCTGGCGCTACACAATTCGCAAGCAACACATCATAATGTTGTCGATGCCCATACTTTGGCCACAACTCTAGCAAATGGTCATGTACAATTTCAACAACAACAGCAGCATCATCATCAGCAGCACCAGCAACAACAGCAGCCACTTCTTCCCAGCACAGTATTGTTAGCAAATCATCATCACCCACAGAATACACATAATCAAACGGCTTTGGAATTGGCAGCTCAACATTTGAACTCTCATAATTCACCAACGCATGCTATACAAAGAGACCACCATTCACCACTTAATAATCATCAGCTATTTCAACATCACCATCATCATCAACACCAACAACAGCAACGCAGCTTACAACACCATAATCAGCATCAGAATCATCATCATCATCATCATGCTCAGCAATTAATAGAAGCAGCAGCGGCAGCAAATACAACCCTTGATGCTGGCAAATCCTTTACAATAGCCGCCATTTTAGGTTTACAAAAGAGTGCCATGGAGAATACAAGAAAAGAATACACCAACAGTGTTATTAACCTATCAATAAATGGTGCCAGCCACCACCAACAGCACAACCATCAGAATAGTAATATTCAAACATCACAAGAACAACAACAAACACCCACCAACAGCAGTACACCACCCTTAAATGTTGAGAATGAACAGCAGCAACATCATCTTCATTCCAATAGCCACCACCAGCACCACCCACAAAAACTCATACAAAATCATCGAAATACTCTGAACAACAACAGTAATAATAACAATAATAGAAATAACAACAACAATAATAATAATAAAGATAATAATGACCATAATAATAGTAGTAACAACAACAATAACAACAGTAGTAATAATAACAATATGGATGTTAGTAAGTCGAATATTTGCAATAGTTTTAGTACATCCCTTACTGTCATTAACAATACCAATGGCAATGGTAACGGTAACAGCAGCAATAGCAGCTCAATTAATAATCCTGTAAATAGTTTCAATTGTGATAATACCACCAGTAGTGCAGCAGCATCAGCTGCCACTGTTTTAATGAATCGCTATTTACCGTCGGCTATGGTTAACGTAACCGGCACTAGCGTAGTAGCCTCAACGCCATCTCTAGCCTCTTTCGCCTCAAGTCCTGTAATGGCTCATCAACAACATGCCCGAGCAAATAGTTTTGTTGCTGCCGCAGCTGCTGCAGCTGCCGCCGCTGCTGCTGCCAATGGTGGTCCTTCGGCCTTACAAAGTCTGCAACAATTGCATCAACAACATGCTCATCAAACAAGTTTAAGCTTTCAACGGGAGAAACTAAAATCAGGTAGGTTTTTGCATTTATTTTTTAGAATTTATTTTTTAGAATTTATTTATTTATTTAGTGAAAATATTTGACTATTTCACTAGCTATCTTCCGCCCTCACTCGGTTGTCTTGAGATATACCGCATAATTTGTAAACCTAAGAGTTTATAAAGGGTCCGCCAAATTACTTTTTTTTTTTTTTTTGAAAATGCTTTAAAAAAAAAACTACTGTATATTTTCACAAATTTCTTTGAAAGTACAATCCTTCCGGTTAATAATGGAAAATAATTTCATTCAAATGGCTGCCTCGGCTGGCCAAGCTGGCAGTAGCCTACACGATCGGTCCAATTTTTAAGCACATTATCGATTGTGTGCAGCTGTATTTCACCAATGGCTTCACGAATATTGTCCTTTAAAGCGTCAATTGTCTCTGGCTTAACACTTATCTTTGACGTAACACTTATCTTTGACGGCACCCCACAAATAATAGTCCAACGGTGTCAAATCGCAGCTCCGAGGTGGCCAAACGACATCAGCTCTGCGGCTGATAATGCGATCTTCAAAAACAGGGCGCAAAACATCGAGTGTAGCTTCGGCTGTGTGGCACGTAGCGCCGTCCTGTTGAAACCAAAAGTTGCCAATATTCTCCTCTCCCGATAACGATCGCCATTGACTGTAACGGCTACTCCTTGCTCATTTTCGAAGAAAAATGGCCAAATTATGCCTTTGGACCAAAATCCGCACCAAACAGTGACTCGTTTTGGGTGCGTCGGCTTTTCAATGTATGCGTGCGGGTTTTCTGTGCCCCAAATGCGACAATTTTGCTTGTTTACATACCCGCCAAGATCAAAATGAGCTTCATCTGAAAAGATGATTTTTTTTTGCCAAAATCGGCATCTTCTGTAAGTCGATCGCAGGCCCACTTAGCGTTGTTGTTCAAGCGTATACACAACCATATTCGTTCAGCGGAAGGATAAAACAAATTATCTGTCAAATCAGACATGGGCTAAGTGTTACCATTCACGAAATAAGCACTAGTTGAAAAAAAAAACGTTAGATGGCGGACCCGATACATATACCAGTGAGGTTCAACGATAGACTGATTAGTATCAAGCGGTAATGAAACTATGTATTGCGATTAATTTGTTATAATTCGACAGTATAACCGAAACTTTACTGCGTTTTAACTATTTCGTTGGTATAAATGGACTTAGATACTTGACGGGGTACCGGCCTGCATTTTAAAGAAGTGCGCTGTTGCATTGAGTGGTCCTTTGACCTTTATATTTAATGGGCTTCTGAGGGCTGGTCATTTTCCATCTATTTGGAAGAGTTCGTTTATAATTCCTTTGCATAAGTCGGGTAATAGATCCAATATTTCCAATTACAGGGGTATTGCCAAACTCAGTGCTATTCCCAAGTTAATGGAGAAACTGGTGACTGATTACCTCTTTTTTAATACGAGATCTTTAATATCCCCTTTCCAGCATGGTTTTTTGAAAGGTAGGTCGACTGTCACTAATCTTCTTGAATTTACTACGCATGTTTTCAGGGGTTTTCTTGCCAGGGCTCGGACTGATGTAATTTATACTGATTTCAGTAAGGCTTTTGATAGGGTTGATCATGGAATTTTGCTTCATAAACTGTCATTGATCGGTATTCCTGGTACTATTCATCGTTGGCTGGGCTCCTATCTTTCCCTTAGGACTCAGAGGGTATTGTTTAGGAATGTGTTATCTAAGACTGTTTATGTTACTTCTGGTGTTCCGCAGGGCAGCCATTTGGGTCCTTTACTGTTTTTATTGTTTCTTAATGATCTTCCTTGTGCTATTTCTGATTGTAATATTCTGATGTATGCTGACGACGTTAAATTATTTTATACTTTTGATGATGACCATGGTCAGGCTGTTCTTCAGCGAAATATTGATTCCTTTGTAACTTGGTGCGGGACTAATTTGATGGATCTTAACTTGAAAAAGTGTAAGTGCATGGTTTTCTCTCGCGGGGGCGTAGTTTCGCCCACTTATGTGATAAATTCTTGCCCTTTGGAAACTGTTACTTCATTTCTTGATTTGGGAGTATTATTGGATATTAAACTGTCTTTTATTGATCATATTAGTATGGTGATTGGCAAGGCTCGGGCTGTTCTTGGTTTTGTGAAAAGATGGGCTAAGGAATTCACTGATCCTTATATAACAAAACTGCTATACGTTTCACTTGTTAGGCCTATTTTGGAGTACGCGTCTGTTATTTGGAATCCATACTATCGTTGTCATAGTGATTCAATAGAGTCTGTGCAGAAGCAGTTTTTATTATTCTGTTTACGTGGCTTAGGATGGGATTATGCCAATGGGTTTCCATCTTATGAGGCTAGATTGGGTCTGATAAAACTTTCAACTTTGGAACGTAGAAGGGCTGTGTTAGGCGTTTGTTTTGTCTATAATCTGGTTAAGGGTGATATCGATTCCGAGTTTTTGCTTTGTAACTTAAATTTTAGTATTCCAGCGAGATTTTCACGGCACTATCGTCCTTTTTCCCTAGATTTTTATAGAACAAACTATGGTTGTAATTTTCCTTTTCGTAGATTATGTAATGATTTTAACATGTATTATGATTTTATTGATTTTAATTGTACTGTTTATAATATTAAACGTAGCTTATATGCTGCCATTAATTTGTAAATTATTATAGAAATATATATTCTTGTTCTTGTCTTAGGTAGTTATGGTTTATTGTTGCTTTATTCAGCTTGTGATTAAGTTCTGTAGCTGATTTATGTTGTCGTTGCCTTTACTTTTCCCTAACCCGCTATAGTCCGAACTGTAGTGTGTACGTGTCCCTACGTAATGGGGACGAGCCCTCCGCGGTCGGGTGAGGGTGGGTTAGTGTGAGGCCGGGGACGTTCGAAAAAAAAAAAAAAAAAAAAAAAAGAATCAACTATAGATTTAAATCAATTTTAAATGAATTCAGTAGAATGGTAAAGTGTTTTATTTCTTTAATGGTCATTAAACTGTCACAAAGCTTTACTCTATTTTCTTGGTTTTAGTTTCTTTAATCAAGTTTGGTCTACTGAAGATGTCCTAGAACGGTAGAATTTAGTTCTTCTCTGTTCCAAGAGTTGCCGCCCTCTGGAAAGTCAAGGGTTAGTGAGTTTCCTAGATGGATTATTCGAAAGGGAATTGATTTTTTTTTAATAAACCATAACATCAATTTTCTCGCCCCTGAATTGCTGGGATTTGCAGTAACATCGTTCGATCACAATCAAGCCGCATTAGCTCAGGCTGATATTTATAACACCATAACTTTGATGAACTTAGAGAGTACATTAGTGTAAGTTGTTGGTGTAGTAATTTAACGATAGTAAATTATTCTGTTAAACATGTACATAACGCTGTTATATGAGGCATTGTTTCACTTAGGCTACAACCGTACCGACAAGAATTATTTACCCCAGTAGCATAGCTCCCTTAGTTTTCAGGCTATTCTCTATACATCTTCGTTTATGATTGTTCTCGCCGGCCGAAATTGTGTTGTTTCGAATTGATGAAAGTTTTGGTTTCATTCCAGCAGTTTACTTCGTAGCCTTGCTAATACAACTCGTGCATTTTTTTAACAATTTCCCTTTAAGAGCCTCCTTCTACTAAATGAATATTCTGAATATCAATGGTCTTGCGTATATTTATCTTTGAACGTTTCTTGTTGTTGATTAAGCGTCGAGTACAAATTTTCAAAGCCGATATTCAATTCCCAATTTAAAAAAATTCAAGTACGTTGTTTAACACCGTATGAAATAATAAAGGTGACCAGATGCCACAGAAGCCTTCGCAAAATTTACGAAGACTTCATATAAAATAATAATAGAACTTCATTCGTGTAGCCAATTAGCAACCACTTTTTTGAAATTGTTGTATAAAGTTATTAAAAAATTGTTATTGTACAGTATTCCCTTGATTTACGTCGTAGAATGTTCTGGAAAAAGGCGACGTAAATCGAAACGACGTAAATCGAATTTCATATTGCTCATACTACAAAGTAGTATGTTTTTAACAATGAACTTAAAAAAGTTACAGTAATCTTTCGATTTACGTCACAGTTGGTTCCAAAAAAGGCGACGTAAATCGAATGACAACGCAAATCGAAGTTGAAGGGAACAAAATTTTTGACGACGTTAATCGAAACAACGTAAATCGAGGTAATACTGTAATCGATAAATGCAATATCATTTGAAAGTCATAATCATTAGTTTCCGATTACTCCTTATCAAAATGACCTTAAATGCAAAAGTTTAATAGTTTACCAGTCTATGTAAACCTGTAAACGGCAATAATACCATAATCGCATAAACGGTACAAACGATCGGTTGCCGCAAAAGGTATTTATACACTTCCCACCTATAATCCTTTTAGTTGAAGATGGGTTAGGAATTAGGAACTAATGGATAAATAACAAATTTTTTAGAAAAACTAAAGCTGGATTCATTCATGTTGTTCAAACAAAATATTTGTCCGGACTAAAGACAATATGTAATGGGTGATTTTTTAAGAGCTATAGGAAAAATTTTCAAAAAAAACGCATAAAATTCAGAAAAATGCATGAAATCTTTATTTGAATCGATAGTACGGTCCATATAATTTAATGTTTGAAGATTATTTCATGCAAACGTTGACCACGACTGTGCCTCAAATGGTCCATCCGCTTAGTCCAATTTTGACATACTCTTTCCAACATTTCGGCCGGTATCTCACGAATAAATGCTTCAATGTTGTCTTCCAATGCGTCAATTGAAGCGGGCTTGTCTGTATAGACATAAGCTTTAACATAGCCCCACAAAAAATAGTCTAAAGGCGTTAAATCGCACGATCTAGGCAGCCAATTGACCGGTCCCGAACATGAAGTAAAATATTCACCGAACTCGCCTCTCTATAAGTCCATTGTTACGCGTGCTGTGTGGCATGTGGCACCGTCTTGTTGAAACCACATGTCATGCAAGTCAAGCTCTTGCATTTTGGGCAAAAAAAAGTTGGATATCATCTCACGGTAGCGCTCACCATTCACAGTTACGTTACGATTTGCAGCATCTTTGAAGAAGTACGGTCCAATGATGCCAAATTCAATGATTTGCAAGCGTTGTTCGTTTGTAAGACGATTCATGGTTAAGTTATAGACCAAACTGAAGATGTTTGACAGTGAAACAAAACACGAAACGTGCGTGAGCTGTTTAAACCAGTGTTGCCAAAAAGATAATAGCTAAAAAATCACCCTTTATATGTAGTTTGTCAGCTTTCTTCTTAAACAGTGAGAAATTATTTTTTTGCGAACAACTCTCAGCCCTATTTGGTTTAATTTTATAAAAATAAATATTAAAATATTTGTCCGAATAACATGGGTCCACTTTAAGATCTTAAGCAACAATATTGCCTATTCTAGGGTTTTAGCATCACTTAATTTTTTTAGTTGCATCACCTACTTTAATGCAATGAAATATGACATTATTTTTGTAAAAAGTTTAATTTTTATTGAATAGATTTTTTTATGTATTTAACCTTATAAATCTTTAGTTACAAATCTTTCAACAATTATTTCTACATATTTACGTTTCTATACAATTAACACACAACTTTAGCGAAAAGTAGTGTATTATGCTTACGAATAATAAAATTTATTTTATAACAATGTATTCCGCTATTTGCAGATCACAATGGTAAAAAATCATCCCTTAAAAATAAACGTGTCCGCACAATATTCACACCCGAACAGTTGGAAAGACTCGAGGCTGAATTTGAAAGGCAACAGTATATGGTGGGACCAGAACGTCTTTATTTAGCACATACCCTATCGCTAACAGAAGCTCAAGTTAAAGTTTGGTTTCAAAATAGACGTATTAAATGGCGTAAACATCATTTAGAAATGACGCAACAACGTTTGGCGCTTCTAAGACAAACTCAAATTACCACCAATCCAAATGGAAATAACGAAACAGCCACCATTAATATTGACACGAATGATGATGAGTGTGATGATATAAAACGTGAAGAGTTAAGAGAATTAAATGAAAGTCGCCAGGATACAGAATCAGAATTGTCG
The DNA here is from genome assembly GCA_927399465.1 of Sarcophaga caerulescens. Lineage (NCBI taxonomy): Eukaryota > Metazoa > Arthropoda > Insecta > Diptera > Sarcophagidae > Sarcophaga > Sarcophaga caerulescens. The sequence goes on along the minus strand of OV656872.1, from coordinate 134,570,939 downwards.
ATATGTAATGATTCTATGGACGCGGAAAGTATTATCGATGGAGACGATGAAACATAAGAATTCTTATTGTTGATTGGATAAAGTCGAACGTATATGAGGTGTAAATAAATGTATTGTTTAATATAATATAATTAAAGAGATAAATATGTAAATGTAAATAAATATTGAAATAAAATAAAATAAATATGAATTTGAGGAAATTAAAATTATTAATTTAATAAAAAAAAAAGTTATCGTGGATAAAGGTGAAAATCTGTAGCTGTTTGAAAGAAATTTATTTTATCTTTGAATACAGATTAATAATTTAAGCTAAAAGTGTGGATAAAATGATTGATGAGAGGCCAGCAGGAAATTTTTCTCGCTTATTGCTTTTTAATTCAGAAAAAACTTTAAATTAGTTTTCGATTGTTTTTATAAAATTGTATATATTTATTTGTATAATTTTAATTAACATTTAAATACAGTATAACATAATATTTTATTGATATTTAAGAAGAAAAAAAATACACACACAATAAAATTTATAAACTATAACATGGACAATCATAATGATGATCAATTGCAATATTGAGCCCTATCACAAAATGTAAATATTAAAATAATTAAATTCCAGCTCTTGTCTTAATTTGACTGTGTTAAGTCTGTCATACTCATTTGTAATTTCTTTTCACATAATTTTTTAATGTGTATTTGATTTGTGGCTTCAGCCTGCCTTAATATTTTCCGTATATCGGACAAACGATTATATTTATTTGCCAACAAATAAGCCGATTTCAATTGACCAATAAAAATGTGCGATGATATCCTTTGCTCAACGTTATTAATCTTTTTGGCTAAGTTATCGAGAGCGGTTTTTACTTCTGGTTCATGCGTATTAGTGGCCGAGTTAATGGCAACACTTAAGATTTCATCGATATCACGTGTGCTTATCCCATTATTGCTGGTAATACAAGCCAGAAGTTTTTCAATATCATTGAGCCGTTGATTGCGAGCCAAAAGTTTAGCAGTGGGAGCAAAAACTTTTATTGGGGCCAATTTATAATCTTGTATTATTCTGAAAGTTATTTTTTTGTGAGTATATACATATGTATGTATGTAAATATTTTTATGTAGCAGAGAATTCAATAGAAAGTCAAGTCTTATTTTACCTGTAAGATAAACCAAATCCTTCGTCAATATTTTTTCCACAGACGAGAATTAATATACAGATTTGTATTTTTTCTTGAACTTTATCGAATAATGTGGGCAGGGTTTTATTTGCATCAATTCGTATCTATAAGAGATTTAATTGCCATTTTAGAATTTGAAAAACGTTTTTAGTTTTTATAATGAAAATCTGTAAAATCACACTGTGTGTACATACATACCTGCTTTAAAAACTTGTCTGTTATCAAGACATCCTCAGTACTGTTTTCCGTTTCACATTTTGCCAAGAATTTCGCTACATCCAACTGTTTTAAAATCGTATTGATATGAGAATTTAGCGAACGGGCATCCATTTGCATTTGAAAGTTTCCGCCACCCAATGAATTCGAAATACTTGCTGTACTTGATCTACGACTGACAGCACCAGTTTTTTGAGATTTATTTGCATTGAAATTAATATTTTCCCATTGAGAATTTTCCAATTCAGTCTGCATATGCAAATGGGCATTACGTAAGTGCTGCGCATTAGCATGCTGTTGCTGGAAATTTTCACAATTCATTGAGTAAAACTTAACACATGTCATTGAAGCTCTTATGGGATCATTTAAAAGTATTTGTAACTGATACAGGCAATTTAAGAAACTCTGTGCCTCTAAGTAACGGCATGAATGTAATAGAACCGTACGCCATATTAACAATTGACCGTCAAATTCCTGTAAATGGCTAATTAGTTGTGGCAGTTTACCTTTTTTCAGTTGTTCAAGGAATATATGGTGGATAAAGAGATCAGGTTCGAGTTTCTGCAATAAAAAGTATTTCAAAGCAGCCATAATGTCGTTTTGTTGCATTAGAAATTTCAAAACATCAGCATGAGATCCATAGGTCAAGACATAGTAAATACACTCTTCAAAACCACGAGTTTTACGGAATACTGTTTTACGATTTACTGGAGCATCACTAGTCGTACTAGTTCGTTTTAAGGAAGCCAGTGTGTTAAGAATATTTAAAGCAGGCTCATGCATTCGTTTCACATAAGGCTCTTTTCGCCTAGAGAGCAATGAAACTAAAGATGTATTCGAACTGCGTATAATGGAAGCTCTCTGCAAAGTTTCCGGTTGTGTTTTATTTAATGGGGAAGATTCGATTAACTTTAAAATTTCTTGCAAAAGCGGTGGTCCATTTTGTGGTCTTCGTGTTACTGTTACCTCTTGGTCTTTAGTTAGACCAAAAATATTGTCAACATTAACATTGGTGTTGGATGCAAGTTTAGTATTGAAAATAATTTTACAAATTGCTGTATTTGTGGTTTCACTTGTTAACTTCAGCATGCAAAGGGACAATTTTTCACGAGCTTAAAAGTACCCAACAAATTTAGTAACAGAAACAAAAAAAGTGTGTCTCATACTCACCAGTATCGTAGCATCCTACGCGTAAACATGACAAACCGTGTGCAGCCATTACACCAGCTGTAGAGAATCCACACTTCAGATGAACTTCTAAAGCTAAATCCCATCGCTCTGCCTGAACTAAGGAGTCGGCTAACTTACGTAGACCATGATTATTAAGGGGATCCGGTGGTATCAGAGATTCACAACCATTTTGTACAACAGATATTATAATTTCGGAATGTTCTCTTATTGTTTCCACTTCCGCAGGAGCACCGCGTACCTATGTATTTACACAATATATAGTAATATTATATTATTACAAGATAGTTTGATTGTATTGTGTTACTCACCTTTGCTGCCAACGCTAAGCAATTCATCATTTTTGCTACCAATTCATAATCGACTTCAGGATTTGGCACAATTAACTTTTCAAGCTTACGACAGTGAAATAATAACAAATCTACACATTTCTGCTTGCCCAAATGATAATCCAATATGGAAAGACATAAGGCCACACTGGGAGCGTGTTCATAACAAAACTCTTCACGCAATAGCTTGTCGTGGGTAATATTACCACTTAATTTCCATTTAAAATGTTCACCTGGCTTCGTACGCGTTTTAACGGGTATATTCGAAACATCTTCGGCATTTGTTGAATCCCTATTCGATTTTCTTTGCATATTATCTTCAGATATACGATGACAGTCATTACATATACGAACATCCACATCTTCGTAGAGTTCTGGTATGCGCATACGATGCGTAGAGCAAGCAAAGCACACCACTCGTCCACAACGACGACAGTGATGGCGACGCATTAGCATTGTAAATGCCGCACGACGACAGCACATACAGTGTGTGGCTTCTTCGTCTCTTATCCATTCGGCACGTGTCGGTGCCTGATTTGGCATTTGAAAAGCGCCACACAGAGAGTCCAATGATTGCTGCATATCATAAGTACTTTGGGAACAAGGTTCCGATGTCGAAGACGTATCCGATATTTGATAATCTAATGCTTTTGTAGCATAAATACGCAGTAAGAGATCTATGCAATCGTTTGTTATGAAGTGATCTTTCTGATAGAGATTAAAGTTTAATAAAATAAATGCCGAAGCATTTGTACTTTCGGCTGAACCCAATTGAAAACGTGACTTCAAAGGGGACGGATTTTTAACATGTAAATCATACATATTGCCATTTTTATCAAAACAGAATTGACATAATTTTTGACAATCTTTCAACTCACTGGACAACACTTCCCTATCCAATTCCTTTCGCACTGCAATCAGTACTTTCGATAATATTTCAAATTTAGCATTCATTATCAACTGTTCGATAAATAATAATGGAAATTTCAAAAGAGCCCAAAATTGTTTACGTATACCGGGTGTTAATTGTTCAAAAATTCTTATTGAAATTTTATAATTTTTATAAGTATTGATATCAGCCGTATTTGAATAAACATTGAGAAAATCAATAGAATATTTCAATAATACCATAGAACGGAATTTATCCTTATTATTATCCAAGAACGTGATACACTCATTTTGAGGAAATGTTTCCAAGATTTTTAGTAAGTATTCGTAAGTGCTCAAATCAATATCATGATAGTCTTGTTCATCGCTCATATCAATAAGCGCACTCAACAGTATGTTTAGCAAGTTTTTCATCTGAGGTTTGAAATTCTCTGCCAATTTTACTACCATACACCATTCATAGCACAATTTATAGAGATGCAAATGCAATAAGCGTTCAAAAATAGTGCTGGGTGTTTTTAAGCCAAAATCATATGCTTGGGGCCAAGTCTCAAATTGCATTACTTCAGAAACTTTAGCGTAAACAGTAATATCAACTAATGTTGCCTCTAATTGTTCTCTTAGTTCTTGCGGAAGTTTTTGTACAGCTTGTCGGTGTTCCAATGTTGATTCAATTAGTTCTTTAGCTAAACGTGTGGTAGCAATTTTCGTAAAGTTCTTATGAATTAAATGAGCTCTTAGAGAAATGTCATGAATTTTCGGCGCTAGATAAATATTTTTCGCATCCTCCTGTATAAGAGCCGTTATCAAAGAGTCAATACGTTCACATTTGATTGGTTTGGGTTCTAAATAATAAATTTTTTAATTTATTAGTTATAAATAAAAATCTCTTATAAGATATACTACTTATTACCTTGTATGCCGATATCAAGTTCTAGAAGTTCAAGTTGTTCCTTTTTCGATTCTATACTTTCCAATAATTTCATATTAATATGATCTGAACGTAAAACTGCAATTACTTTATTACCATCATACAGTGAGGATAACTTATCGATTTCATTCATATGCAAAACATGTTCCAAATATGTAGAAACTATATGTGGATCATCATTTGTAAAATGATCTCGATTATTAATAGCTTTAAGCAAATACACCAATAGATTATTATAATTGGCAATATAATTAAGAATTGTGGCTTGTTTCTGTGGCGTAAGACAACGTTTTTTCATAACACATTTACCCACAATTTCCGGGCACATATTAATAGATATCACGTGCACTAAATTTAAATTAAGAGCTGTAACTGTAGCTTCAATTTCTAAAGGTGTCATATCACAAACGAATATTAATTCCCCTATGACGTCACAAGGATCAATTTTTAACAATTCTTCCACATGATATTGACAATTGGGGTCACGTAAATGTACAAGCTTGGTAAGATGATGGATATAGTTGCAAAATCTTTGAAAATAATTATATTTCGATTTAAGATTTTGAAATTGTGTTTGATACGCTTTCAAATCTTCATATCGGCTTAATTCTGAAGGCTTTTTGTCGAATATTTCCTTAAATATTTTTTCTCTAGCCAATTCAACGGATAACTTTTGTGGTCGTAGAGAATAGATATTATCACATAATAAATCTCTTAATGATTTTCCATCCAATAACCGCATGCAATCATTTAAATTTTCCAGTAAACCCAGCGGTCCAATAATTTTAGGCAATTGCAATTTTTCTATAGTTTCTGCTTCTTTAAAAGATGACTGTATCGACTGATGACGTTTTATAACCATTAAAACACTAGAGATCATATCACGATTAAATGGCAAATTTAAAATCAAGTCAAAGATAATAACAGCATTTAAATTGTTTTCCTCAAAATGTGTTAGAAAATGGTATTGCGGATTTTGTTTATGTTTACGTATTAATTCCTTAACGCTCTCGGTTTGCTTAATACGCTGTGCTTGTGCAAAATTATCGATAACACTTATTATTTTCGATACTTCGAAACCTTTAGCGGCTACATTACGAATTTGTTCAACAGTCGTTAAAGGTTCATTTAAATTTCGAATTTGTGTTTCTTGCTTTTGATAATTATCGTATATTGACGTGAGTTTTTGTTTAACAAGTTGTTGTTGTTCGACGTAATTCAGTTCGGTATTTAATTGAGAATTTTGTAAATTAAAATTCTGTAATAAAATAGAAAAAATTTTAAAAAATTAATAAAAAATTTTAATAAAAGAAATTATTTAAGCATGTAATACATTTTACACACAATCTCTATAAGGCCCATGCCACTGTAGTACTGCTATGCTCCTATAATAGCTCCAATTACTCGGCGTTTGTGAAAAGCGTCTTGCAACCCGCCTACATTCCCATGCGCAATTTGTGAGTTAATCGAACTTTTCCTCAATTAATCTAACGAAGAAGATTATTGGTGGTTTCACCAACTTCCCTTATGTTGCTATTTCTAAAGCTGAGTCTGACCTTCGTTGCCGGTAACATCCATCATGTACCCAGTGTAGTCTGATGTGATAATCTGACATAACTGCACTTTAGAGAGAATATTCATGTTCCTCCTTATCTTCAATTCATTCCACCATAGGTAAGAATAGATCTAACGACTGAGGAGTAAATCCAACTTATCATATTCGGTCTGACACGTCAATTCCTACCCATTGAGTTTCTGCCCTTGTAGTATGCAATTAATCCCTTTAAAATCCTCTCCTGACCATTCAATGTCCATGATAATTTGAAAACACCTATAACCCCCAAATATTTCGTGCTATCCGAAAGCCTTAAATTTACTCCATTAAAAAATTATGATCTAAAACCGATGTCCTTATATCTCCAAGTGAATAAGACCACCTCAATCTTGTAATGTAATTTATTGGTGTCTAAATAATAATCAAAAATATTTTAATTTAAATTTGTTTTTTTTTTTTCAGATTATTAGTCTTTACCTGATATGTTTTGCCATTTTAACATTACTAACTTATGCGGAAAAGTTATGGGATAAACCTAAAATATTACGATATCATTATTATGAATTATTTCCTTTGATGGAAAATAAATCTACAGTATTGGCTAAATAGTAATATATTTTGTTTATTATATTGTTTATTAGGAGTCATTTTATTTCTATATTATTTATATTATTAATTATTTATAACCAAAATTTATTTAAAATAAAAATTTAATTTTTTTTTTTTTTGTAATAAAATATTTAATGTTTCTTAACTCACCTCAATTATTCGCTTGGCATCGTTAAAACTTTTTAGAGTTAATGCCATCACAGCTAAGCGTTCCGGAGATCCTATAAGTTTCGGTATAATACTACGCTCTTCTATTATTTCCTTAACATCACCACTGCTAGGCAACCGCTTCAAAGGATACGTAGAATTTACACTCAAACGATGCTGTTCTAAAGGCACTTCTTGTTGCGATGGTTTTAAAGTTATGCCGCTGAATGTAGCACGACGACGTTTTTTTGCCGCCTTACGTCGTGATAGACTCGAATAGTGACTCTGATAGTTAGTTTGATTTTCTTCATCATCACTTGAAACTCGGTCTATTGTCTCAATGTGATGACGAACAAAATGATGTAAATATTCAGGATCTAAATAAATATCGACAGTTTTGTCGCTCGATTGGTTCTGTGTTTGTTCCAATTTTTCTAATAAAGAATATTTCCACAATATATCAGTTATATAATCGACAATATTTTGAAATCGTTGTTGATTATCAGAGCAGGCATTTTTAAAATCTGCCGAATGTAATTTTTTAGTAACGAATGTTTTAAGAAAATTATAGAGATTCGAAAAGGCCTTAGGTTTACATATAAAACCTGTTTTATAATACATTTTTGTTGCTGATTTCGTTTTGACGGCAGCTTCTGCCGGTATTTCGTCATCAGTATAGGTAGCATCTGAAGAAATCAAACCTTTGCTGCCAACTTTATCACCATCGACTGGCTTTTGTAAATGTTCCCATCGCAAGTAAGTTAATTTTAAAATATCCTCTAAAATTTGGCACAAAATTTCAAAATTTTTCATTTGTCTAAGTAAAGAGTTTAAATACTGTAACTTTTGTGTGTAGAACTCATCACAAGCTTCAGAGGAAGGAGTTACAATTATAACATGCACGCAGGATAGGATAAAATAATTGCATAACGTTTCCAACTCGTAATCTTTATCGGAGGTCGTTAAAGCATTTTGCCACATATAGTAGGAGTCTAAGAATCTTTTTGCTTCTTCATAGCTATTTAACAGTTTGAATTTGTTGATGATTTCCAAATTTGAAGATTTTTTCAGTATATCGTCTACAGTGATTATTGATGACATGCCTTTAAATTTTTCCACATAGTTTAGGATTATACTTATACGTTTAAAATCTCTGTAAAAGAATGCATAAACGGGTTTTATGTCTTCAGGTGCCGTTTCCATATTAAAATATTCTAAACATTGTCGTACATTTGGTAGCTGATTGAGCAACTGTGACGTTATAGAAAACTCTTGTACTAGTTTTAAGATAATCAAATTGTTTCTTAGTGCAACATTTTCAATTTCATTGAAATTTGTTATTTGGTTTGGTATTAGTGTTAAGAAGTGAGTTTTATTATCTAAGGCTTGATATAAAATGTACTCTTTGGTACCCAAAGGACTTTGAAAGTACTGCCACTGAGTTTCTTTAAGTAATTCCAAAATACCATCAATAGGCTGCACAGTTTCACGACCTATTAATGATAAATAAAAATCATTGTCAAGTTTGGACACCATTAAACATTTTCGCATCGATTCTCGTAAATCTCCCTCAATGCTGCTTTCTAAAATTTCCTCAGGTATTTTATTAAGGAATTTTAGTGCTCTTGCACTGAAACCATCTTTCTGAACTTGTTTTAATATCTCTTCGAAAGCCTTTAGGAATACCAGCTTAATTTGATATTTAAATTTCATCCATTTTAATAATAAAAGATCTAATAGAGGATAAGGATATTTGAGCAAAAGATCACATATTTGTTTCTGATAACGTTGAACGGGACTCTTTCCCAAACCGTCGAAATATATCTGAAATGGTAAACAATTAATATAATAAAGTAAATATAAAAAAATAAATATAATAGAACAAAATCTAAGCATACAATATAATGGTACTCCTAAGAAAATCTAATCAAGGCACAGCACAGTATCTGCATTTTGTATCTTCTCCTTTATCTGTAAGGTTAGGTTAGGTTAGGTTAGGTTAGAGGACGTGTACTTGTCCGTTAAGACAAGTACAATACCCGGAGGTCGAAATTGACCCATTGTACAACGTCCTTGGAGAGGGAAGGAAATAGAGGGAATAGGATGAAAGGAGGGCATAAGGGTAAGGGGAGGATGGGAATCACACAGAAAGAAACAGACACAAACAAGGGTTGAGCGCGCGACTACACTTATGAAGCCCTAGCACCTCTCAACCAGCTCAAACTGCTAATGAATCTGTGGAGAGCCTTGATGTCGGCTCTCGACACAGAACTCAAGCTCTCAAAGAAGGCTCTGCCAAGGGTCCTCAACCTCAACCTACCAAGGGCTGGGCAGTTACAGAGGAGGTGTTCGATAGTCTCTAACTCCTCCTCATCGCAACATACCCTGCAATAGTCCGGCTGGGATCTGTTCCAGATCCCCGTCAGCGACCTAATCTCGCAGTGCCCTGTGATAAAACCGACAACCAATCTTACGCTGGCCTTAACCAAGCCCAGCAGCCAATCTGTTCTCTTACTGTCCACAGCAGGCCATAGACGTCTAGAGACAGAACAACCTGATCCGTTCCTCCAACGCATCTGCTCTTCCTCCCTGACCCATCCATCGATGAGGCCATAGAGGTGGCAGACTGGGGGTTCAGGACCAACTATTAAATCGCCCCCAGAAAGGGAACCTAACCTAGCGAGGGCATCCGCCGTCTCATTGCCCAGTATTCCGCTATGACCCGGAACCCAGCATAGACGGATACGGTCCGGTCCAAAAGACCTCAACGACTCTTTGCACTCGCGAACCAGTCGTGATTTGCACCAGACCGACGCAATGGCCTTAAGGGCAGCCTGACTGTCAACGAAGATCATGTAAGATTCCGAATCCGAAGATGGGCCACCAGCTATGGCCTCAATAGCCTTCAGTATTGCGAAAATCTCCGCCTGAAAAACGCTGCAGTCATCACTTAACCTGAAGTGGAGTTCAAGACCGAGTTCCCTACAGAAAACCCCAGCACCTGTACATCCACCTAACTTAGACCCATCTGTGAAAATGGGTATACCACTCTGCCCCCGGAGTACCCCACCATTCCATTATTAACCGGAAGGATTGTACTTTCAAATAAAAAAGAAATTTGAGGAAATATTCAGCAGTTTTTTTAAAGCATTTTCAAAAAAAAGCTATTTGGCGGACCCTTTAGATATCATGTTCAAGGTACCGAGTAAAAACGAATTCAAGATCAGTACCGACAAATCAAATCGCTGAATATAAATGTAACAGATCCAATACCACTCATTCTACGTAACCAAAAGATAGAATCAGTCTCAGATTTTACCTACCTAGGCAACCAAATTACACCAGATGGAGTAAGAAGTGTTTGTACACATGGCAAAGGAAAAAAAAAACATGCATATCTTCAAAAGTAATGTTCCATCTGTATTGTTATATGTATGTATGCGAAGCCTGACTAATAATCAACAATAAGCAGTTTATATTTCTTAACAGATCACTAAAAAAAAACCAAATTTATTCGCAAAAGAATGGAGATACCTATGTAGATAAACTGTGTGATACGTAAATAGATTGGAATTCTCATAAGACGAAAAGAAGAGGTAGACCGCTAGGTAGACCTTAAAGAGTAATTAAACACAAATCCATGAAATTTATCACGGCGTAGAATAAAAGCCTAAAGCACAAAACAAAAAAGAAAACTTTATCAGTAACGTTTGTAAATTTTTCGTTCTTCCATTAAAATGTTCAATTGAATTAAAACAATTAAATTAAACAATTAATTATTTGTTTAAAAACCATACAGCTTTTTTAAATATCTAAAACGCATGAACCATATCAACCATATTATTTTTGTGTTGCACTGTATATTAATTAGTACAGGACAGTTTTTAAAAAGAATTGTGAAATTGATAGTTCACAATTTAACTATTGAACTTGTTGCTGACCGATATTTGCTGAATAGTACAAAGTCTCCTTTGTATAGAGGAGTCATTAATTCATTAAGACGTCTCTCCAGCTGTAACAACCTTGCAGAAATATGAACATATTCAACAAACAGAAGTACATACAAACCTTTACAAATTCTGCATCTTCCTTCGTCAGCAATAACATGTAGTGCTTTTCCAAATTTTCCATTTTAGATTAATTATTTTCAATAATTTTAATGTGTATGACATTCAAACAATTAGTATTTTGTACTTGCAATTACAATTGTTTTCTTATTTTAATTGATTAAACCAACTCGGTGATAAGCCCGAATTCAACCCAATTTGTGTTAAAACAAAGGAAAGTTCTTTAAACTTTCGTATTAATACTTTGAATTAGTTTTTAATTAAGGTTCCATGGAATTGTTTTCTCACGTTATTATAAGAACTACACTTTATTACTATTATTATAGTTTTATTAGATTAAAAACATGGATAATAGACAAGGAAGTACACAAATCGGTGTCTCTCTATTCCCGTTATCACCACAAGAATAATGGTGATGACAATAACAATAGCACTGCAGCTTTATTGTTGCAGTTGTTGATTCTTTTCTCTTTGCAGAAATCAGCTGTGTTTTGTTATTATTTTTTCTTTCTTTCTGCTTTATTTTTGTTTATCTTTAAGGTAAAGTGATGCCACACACTTCAATGTATTATGACAGCGGCCTTTGGCAATTCTAACCAAGTGGTAATTAAAATGAAATGTAAATTATAATTTAATTGTTGTAAAATAAAATAACGATTAAAATGATTTTATAATCAGGAATTTTTGTTATTAATAAAATTTGTAAAAAGCATTTATTAACTTTTTACATTTTATGTTTAGCGTTTTTTAGTTAAACTAGCGTTTGTTAGAAACGCCAAATTAGTCAAACATTTTTTTATTTTCTATTCAATGTTAATCATAGAATTTGTTGGAGCAAACTGCATTCGATTTTTTTTAATTATTATTAAAATTTTTAATAAGTAAACCGATTTCTTTATCAAAAGTAATTGGAAGGATAAGGAAAAAATGCATCAGGCATATGAAATACATTCCATATTGAAGCAAGGCGTTCACATAGAATCCATTGCAGCCTATGGTAAGTTGGTTTTGTATAGGCGTCAGGATTGATGGTATTTGTATTGTACTTTAAATATTTTGAAACCAGTGCAGTGCAAATATTCTTAAAATAATATAAAATATACAATATTTGCCAAGGAATTTACTTAAGTCAACGGATACAAACGCTTCTAGTAAGCGCAGTTGTTTTACAACATGCAGAAGTGCATGTGCATATGTAATAAGCATAGTTTTCCACTATAAGGACTTTCAAATGTCTTGGTTTAAGGAAGTTTTGTCTAGCGCGGAAAATGAAATAACAGCTATAAGATGTTTACCAAAAATATAAAGCGCTGTAATAATGTCATGACTGCTCATTCGCTAAACACTGTACACACTGTCCAGAACTACCTTAATATAGATATGGATACATAGCTAGAGTAGATGAAACTTATAAGGAACCGTCCATTGTGTACCGCTCATCTATGACAATTCTCTTATACCTGTATTCTCAAAAATAAAACCGTCTAAAGCAAATATTGTATATAAGCCATATTGCTTTTACTCTTGTACTCTTTCTAGATAATAATGTTATATTGGGTACTCGAAGTGGACAATTGATTATGTATTCGGTGGATAAAAATGGTGTTGTCGATATGCTTATGTTTAGCAAGAATTTTAGCAAAAAGTCAATAGTGCAAATGGAAGTTATTGCCGAGGAAAATTTACTATTTATTTTAACCGATGGCATGTTGCATGTCTGTGATATAAGCCGTACTGAGAATAATTTCACATTTATCCATTGCTCTCAGTTTACAAAAGGAAGTAGCCTATTCGCTTTAGATGTTAAGGTAAGAATTATCATAAAAATCGAATAAGTCACCGGCGTAATTATTATATGGAATTCTATTATAGACAACAAAAACAACAACCGGCAAAACTGCAACTGTTATACGGGTTTGTTGTGCCATTAAAAGACGTTTACAATTCTTCTATTGGAAGCTAAACACCTTGGCTTCACCAGATTTTTCAATTGATTTGAAAGATGTACCAAAAGCTCTCTGCTGGATAGATGATCTAATTTGCGTTGGTTATAAGGATGAGTACATAATTTACAATGTAAGTACAAACTTTAAAAAAGATAGCTTCTATTTAACTTGTTGTATACATTTACAGATCAAATATAATAAAACTGAAACACATGATCTAATTGTGACCTCCTCCTCTCACAATATGGATCCCTCTATATGCCTACTGAAGGATAATATTTTAGGCGTATCTAAAGACGAATATTTAGTTGCTATTAATCCCGAGGTTTATAAAGAACGTAAGGATGATAAAGTAAAGTCTCAGGGTGCTTTGGAAACAACAGGCAGTAAGGGAAAGGCAGCCTTAAAGCCCATGGTATGGAGTAGCCCTTTGTTGGGTTTGGTTTGGGATGAACCTTTCGTTTTGGGTCGTGTATCTAATGGTATTGAAGTCCGTTGCTTGGAAGCCAACGGCATTGATAAAGAGACTTTAGTACAGTCTATACCAGAGTTGTGTAAAATAAGGCATCTCGTACGTTCAGCTAGAGGTACCATATTTGCCGCGGCCATTTCAGAATTGTGGTGTATAAGAATGGTTGACATTACCACACAAAGACAACAATTATTACAGCAAAAAAAGTTTCAACTGGCTATTGAACTAACGGTAACACTTTGCCCTATTTAATTGTACTTTTTAATTAATCGCTCTCATTTTGAATGCAGAAAATTTCTGATGAACCCGAACTATCTAAAGCAGAAACCATTCGCCAGATACACATGCGCTATGCCAAAGAACTCTTTGCTTTAAAGCAATTTTCTGCTGCTATGACAGAATTCGAAAAAGCTCAGGCAAATCCATATGATGTTATACGCTTGTTTCCAAATCTTTTACAAGATCAATCCAAGGCCACTACCAGTGATAATTTCGATGCTAATGTTCCTGCAGCGGCTGTTTTGCAATTGGAAGATAAAGACTTAGAAAACGCTCTTTTGGCTTTAATCGAATTTCTGGCACTTGCCCGACAGAAGGAGGTAGTGAAACTACGCGATACCAAGAGTAGTTCAAAATCTTTGCTATCTATTATAGATACCACTTTGTTGAAATGTTACTTACAAACCAATGACTCTTTGATAGCTCCATTGTTACGTCTCAACCAATGTCATTTGGAAGAATCAGAAAAGACTTTGCTTAAACATGATAAAATATCTGAACTTATCATACTTTACCAAACAAATGGTAAACACAAAAAGGCTCTGGAACTGTTACAATCTCAAGCCACTAAGGAAGGTTCTAGTCTATACGGTTATGAAAGAACCATACGCTACCTGCAACAATTGGGTTCCACACACTGGTCGTTAATAATGGAGTTTTCTGACTGGGTCTTAAAAGCCAATCCTGAGCAAGGTTTAAGAATATTCACCGAAGACTTTATAGAAGTTGAAAATCTACCCCGGGCTGCTGTGCTTGATTTTCTTTTAACACGTCACAAACCATTAGTAATACCTTATTTAGAGCATGTTATCAATGTGTGGCAAGATTCAAATACTTTCATTCATAACATATTAATTAAACAATATCGTGAGAAACTGGAAACTATAATGAAAGACTTAGAAAAAGATGGTTCGCACCTAAAAAAGGAATTGACTGAAGAACTCAAACAATATAGAATAAAATTGTACGATCTGTTGCAAAATTCCAATAACTATTCGCCCGATGTGGTACTGAAAGATTTTCCCACTAACATACTGCTGGAAGAAAGGGCTATAATATTAGGACGTCTTAAGAAGCACGAAAAAGTTTTAGCAATTTATATACAAATTTTGGGAGATGTTGAAAAGGCCTCCAAGTATTGCGAGGAAAACTATAAAGATGATCCAGATATATTTTTTACTTTACTAAAAACCATATTAAATCCTCTTAAACAGCCACCTTATGAAAATGTGGAATTACACAAAGATTTTTTACAGCCTAACCACGAAATTGTTATAGAGCTCTTAAATAAATACGCCACAAAAATAGAACCTGATAAAATTTGGCCTGTAAGTATACATATAGAATATGTTGATATTTAATTATTGATGTTATGTTGTGTTTAGTATTTACCGAAAGATTTGCCTATTAATCGGCTCTGTAATTACTTAGACACAGTTCTACGACAGCAGATGGCTACACGCAATCAATTGGAAATTAAAAAAGGTTTACTAGAAGCCGAATTAAAACGTTGTACTGACTTGGTTCTAGAGAAGCAGAATATTCACTTTGAATTGACAGAGTTTAGTGTTTGCCCCGAATGTAGAAAACGCTTTACTAATCAAGGAGCTTTTGTGCGTTATCCCAATGGAGATGTGGTCCACTTATCGTGCCATGATAAAAAAGTAATGGCAGAAAATTTATTTGGCAATTAATGATGTTAAATTTTTTGGCAATTTATTTTTTCTTTTTTTTTAATTTATTCTATATTTTTAATATTGTTTTAGCTAAAAGTATTATGTTTTACTTGTATTGAAAGATCAATATATAACCATCAAAATAAATGTTTATATTTCTTATTAAATTCATCCTTTAAACAGTTTAAAAATTTCAGTTAAAAACGAAATTATTTTCAAACTTAATCGTTTCAAAGGATTCTATGTTATTGGGTTCAGCTTTTAATTTTTTTTTTTAATTTTTTCACTTCTAAAGCCATCCGTCCTACTACCGATAATTTATTATTATTTGACAATTAACAAGTTTAGAGTATTACATTATAACCATACAGACAACTAATTATTCACTCATTATAATGTATGATTGTTTTACTTATTAAATTTAAATTCTAAACAGACTATTCTTTTAATTGGAGACAAGAATGTAGGCGAATATTTTATTCAATTGAGTCATTTTTAGCAAATAACTTTATTTCGTAGATCTTTGTTGTTAAGCTAATATCTAAAAATAAATTGAAAAAGTTACTTTTTCGGCCGCCCTGCCGTTTTTTTGCCACCCGATGATTGTTTATCTTTGTTTGTTTTACTGGAGACCAATGGATGAATTTCGTCGGTGGGAGCGTCAGGCAAACTAATATCATAATTGTTAATTTTTCTTTTTTTAGCCGAAACAGCTTCACCGTAATCATGTATTGCAGAAGATTCATTATCCTTGGTTGTATTGCCATCCAAACCATCCTGAACTGCCCAACCATCTTCTGGGTCCTCTACTTCCGGTGCCATTGGTAGAAATTGTAAAGCATTTTCATCTTCGCCTTCTTCATCTGAAGAACAAAATGCTGCTACTGGTTCAGCTTTTTGTACATCAACCTCAATTTCTTCATCTTGTTTGGCATCGGCATTCAAATCCAATGATTTGTCTTCATCCGTAATGTCAAATTCCGATTCTCGTTCTTCATATTCCACATTTTCATCGAGTTCCTTAAAGTCCGGCGCGAAAGCTGACCAGTTTTCTACTTGATTTTGAGCCCAAATCGATACCAGGCCGGAACTAATACTTGCTATTATTGGTCTTACAGGATGCCAAACAACGTCAAGTAAAAGTTCGCCTTTTGTTCCATGTAGAATTTTCACTAAATTTCCTATTGACTTTTCCCATATATAGAGAGCATGTTGGCGTGCACTACCGGCGCAAATGTATTCACCATCTCCCGAAAAGCAACATTTTTTCCAAGTAGTTTTATTTACCAAATCCTGCAATTTTTGTATGGGTTCGGGCTCACCGTCTTTGCCCAAGGCTAAAACTTCTTTCGTATCATAAACACGTATTACACGGTCTGAGGTATTTATTAGGAAGCCATCGCCACGCCGGGCAAACTCTATACTTTTAACAGCCGTAGCACTTGATGTACCTACTATTATACGAAAACTGGCAACTATTTCTAAAGTCTCCACATCCAGTACTAAAATTTTTCCTTTTGCATTGCCTGTGTAAATATATTTGCCACGCCTATCGAATGAAGCCACTATATTTAAATCGCCATCCGAGTCTAAAGGCAAACATTTGTGAGCATCGCCAATTTTCACCAGAACAGCTGCGTAACGCATGGGACATACCAAAAATCTTTTATCATTGCGGGGATCAAACTGCACTTTTAAAATAGGCGATGGAAATCGATATTTATGTTCACATTCTCCAGATAAAACATCCCAAATACACACATTGTTATCGGTAGACGCGGAGAGTAGCTTATGACCATTTCTCGTCCAACTTAGACTACATACGGGATGAACATGTGCTGATATAATTTTGGCAATACCACGTGTTAGAAAGTCCCAAACAACAATTCGTCCATCGTTACAACCAACAGCCAAAAGCGTTCCATACTTGTTAAAGGCACAGGTCACGGCCAATGAAATGCAGTCGAGCGATCCATCAAATTCTTCAGGATAATTTTGGCCAAACGATTCCAATAGTTCCAAATTCATTACATATGTTTTTGCTATTAAATGGGCAGCAGATATTCAGAATTAGTGCTTCACAATTAAATAGTTTTCTTTTTTTTATTGCGGAACAAAAACAGTGAATTATAATTGTAAATAGTAAACAAAAATAATTTCTTAAGAGTTGCCAATTAACATTTATACAATATAGTTAAAAAGGTAAAAGTAAATAACGGTTTTTACGTCATTGTTTATCAATTGAAAACAGTCAAGAAATAGTTTTATTGGAAATATATTTGATATTATTACAAATTTAACTGTCTACGGTTTAATTTGACTATCTAGCGCACGTTGTCCTAACTCGGCAGCTAACATTTTCCTTCATTAAATTGTAATTTTTTATTATTTAGCATCCCTTTTGCCATTTTATGTTGTTATTTCGCAGTGAATTACTATTTGGAATAAGAAGAATTTGTAAACACAATCTTCAAATATTTTAGGCATTTCAAATCCGTGATATAGATTGGCACAGTATTATGGACGGTAATGTAGTTTTTAAGTTTCTTACTAAATCTTAAGTGCTTTCTTTTTCGATAAAATAAAATTATCAATCTGAATTAGACGCTAAACAACGATCCCTGCTTCGATTTTATCTAAGAACTGTTCTCACAATCGAATGAGGAATTTGTTATGAAATAAACTTTATTTAAAGTTTAAACAAATTAAAGAAACTCTAAAATTTTTCATTTCCTATATGCATGTATTTAAGTTGTTTGAATTAAATACTATAAGGTATCACAACTAATGCCAGCTGCTATAGGAACTTTTCTCAGAATCAATTTCCAAAAGGATCGCTGAAATGATGTTATGTGATAGAATTATAAAAAAATTTTGCGCAAATAAACATCATTATAAAAAACTTGTGAAAACACATTACGAAGCGACTTCAATTAGTTCTGTTTTTCCAAAAATAACTTTCTTATTTGTAAATTTAAAAAAGATATTTAAATGAATTTCGATTTACATTTAAAGATCTCAACGATGTAATACTAGAGGCTTTAGAAGTTTTCATCAATCACATACTGTACGTACGTGACTTGTACCCAAGTCAAATATTTAAGAAGCGAAGGGTTTATAATGCACCGGTCTATGTTTCCATTTATCCACCCTTAAATACATATTTATATAAAGCATTGAAAACTTGCAAAGAACTATTGAAATCAAATGAATTGGAACGATTAGAGATACTGTTTTACAAAGACGACAGTAAGGAATATGAACGCTATAAATTCGATATAAAATGTCTTGAAAAGAATGCTGCAAATGAAGATGAATTTCTTATGGATTTTGAAGAGCAAATAAGGTCGTCTTTGTGCAGGCTATCGGAAAGAATGAAATGTTTAGAAAAACTGCCACCAGATGCTAAATTTCGGATTTTAATTTATACAACTCATTCCACTTTTATTAAACTTACCCATAACTCAAACTATCAGGTAAAATTTCTCTATATACATACATACAATATTTTTCGAATAGTTTTATAATTAGAATTTATTTAACAGGAGTTTCCTTGGCTACGATATGATATGAAACCAACGCAAGTTAAAACCCAAATTTCCTTGCTGCCTTTAACATCCGTTGATAGCATTGGTTTGAGTTTAAGTGCCGATATATTGTAGTTTACTTTTATGGTTTAATAGTTTATTTAATATATATATTTGTTTATAATAAACCTTGTCTTTTTAAATCTTCATAAGTCTTACGATTAACTACATTGCCCAGAGAGTCCTCGAATTCTTCTTCTTGGTCAGCTATCCAACGTTCAGATTGCTTTTGTGACTTCAATTTTTCCCACAGCGTTATGGCATCTTCTATTTGTGTGACATTAGCAAAGTGAGCTGTATTGGGTATACCTAAGCAACGCATGCCATGAGCATGCCTCCATTCCGCAAAATGTCTCTGGAATGCCTTAGGACCTTTGTATGTATAATTACCACAAATCTCGCAATTATAACTTATATTCAAGCCGTGTAATTTGTATAACCAATAGGGTATAGGTTTGCCATCCCAACCCAAAGGCAAATTCTTAGGATTGTAGGGCACTTCATCAGCATCGGGATCATCATCATTATCTGAATCACTGGCCTCCGCATCACTATCATCACGTTCTCCACCGGTACGTGCTTGTTTGCGTTGGACATTTTCTTTTGTAGCACTACGCTGCTCCGACACCAGTTCTGCGTATTTATATAGATAAGCCTCTAACTGGGCAATTTCCTTGTGGCGCTCATTTTCTCTCGATTGAATGGAAGAACTTTTAGCTGGTTTCTTAGCCATAAGCGAAGGATCTAATGTCTTCTTACCCTTGGTAGAGAACAAACGTTGGGCTCTCTCTTCCAAAGTACCTCCACACTTGAGCCCCAAAGCCATTAAAGCTGATTTTAAACGGTCCAAACCCAAAGATGCCAGTTCTTCCCAACTAGAAAATGCTGACAAATCCAAATGAGCACCTGTATTAGCCAAAGCGGATTCAGTTTCCTTAGAAGCCCAACCGGGAAAAGTTCCCTGCAGCCATTGCTTTTGAAACTCCAATTCAACTTTCACCATTTCTTCCTCCAAGTCAAATAAAGGTTGAACTCTTACAATGAAATTGTGCAAATAATCATTTAAAGACTCTATATATTTCTTGTAATCCTTATTTTTTCTTTCCTTGGGTATATCGAATACATGATCAAAAGTCATTAAATAGGCAATGTAATCCACCTTCTCCACACCTCTTAAATTGACATACATTTCATAGCATTCGTTCAAATCTAAATAACGTCCACCGCCTTCTTCATCAGTAAACTCTACTAAGGCGGACATTTCCTCTGGATTACTATATGCTTTGACCAAATCATCGAATTCCACTGATAGTGGTATACTGACTTCGCTAGGGTGTTTCTTGTAGAACTCTTTGATTTGTTTTAATCTGTTGTAGAATTCATTAAATTCGTTTGGTCCGGATAGAGCCTGTATTTCTGTTTTACGTTCATTATCTTTATCTTCGTACAATTCCTTTAATTTATCTGTAGAATTGTGGTGAAGATCCAGCAAATATTTTAGTCGGTGTTCTGAGTATATTCTATCTTTTTCACTTGCCTTTTTATTGGCGTATTCATCAACCATGAGTTTCAACAAACGTTCACGCTCTTCGTGGTAGCGTCTTTGCTGTTCGAGCAAAGTTTCCATTGCGTGTTTTCAATAGTGCACAAAATAAAATGTATTTCGAAATTAATTATTAAATACTTTTTTCAAGTTTTAATTAATGTGCAGGGAAAACAAAAATTATTAGAAATAAACGTTTTCACACAAAAATGTCAAACTTTTTGGTGTCAACGAGAAATCAATGCCAACTAATTCAATGCAGACGCTGTGCCGGCGGTGTATTGAATATCTCCGTAACTTCTAAGTAAAGTCTTTGATTTAGTGAATAAAATAAAAAACGCTTAAATGAAAATACTAAATGTTAAATTAAATGCACAATTAGATTATAATATTTCATTAAATTAAGAAAATATATAATACTTGTTAAGTTCAAAAAAATACTTTTAAAATCCGCTATGAAGGTAAACAATTGGTAAGATCAGTGAGGTTTTAATGTTGTTCAAATGCTACAATAAGACAAAGTGTAAAAACAAAACAAGATTTCATAATATTAATTTCAATACAGTGTATAATTACTATTATTTTTATTTTTATTTTTCTGCAGCATTACAGCAATCTTAAAGCATTAATAATATTACAACAAAAACCAATGGCATTTCTTGCCAATAACATCTCTGTTTTTATTTAATAGTGTTGTATTTTATTCTCTAGAAATTCCACATCTTTAGTATTCAGAATAAAAATATTCTTGTTTATAGAAAGCTGTAACAAAATTCTACATTCACTTTTTCACAAATTGTTATTAAAAATTCTAATTTTTGAAATATACATTTTGAATAAAACACTAAAACTATTTAATACCTTTATCTACAACTATGGTTTTTTGGTTTATTTGAATTTCAAAATGGCTGACGGCACTCTCGCTCTCTTTTTGCTCTTCTTTTTTACAAGAGGAATTGACGAGTACCAAAAATTTCTGTACAGAAAAAACAGCAAACACAAGCAAAGAAGAAGCGTCCGACGAGAAAAAATTATAATAAAATGTTTTTTATAAACAAATTTAATTAACTAAATAGAAAACAATACAACAACTAGAACAAACCACTTTATAAAAGAATTTTTCAAAATACTTCAACTAATTAAATGAAAATTTAGAGAAGAAAATGTAAAAAACGAATTGCAAAATCAGTGGATGTAGAAAAAAAAGTTGAACAAAAAATTTTCACTTTTTGTGTAATGTGAGTGAGTGAATTGAAAAAAAGGTTAAGAGAACCTCTATGAAATTTGTAAAAATTACTATAAAAAAGAAGCTAAACCAAATAAATAAAAACAAAATTGTGACATAAAATGTAAAATTAATAAAACTAAAGGAGTAAATAAGTTATTTAAATAAATCTGCAAAAGTGATAAAAGCACTGAAGCATAATAAGAAACCAAAAAAGAAATAAGTATTTAAAAATTTATATGAAAAAATTAATGCTTTGTTTATAAAAAAATTATAAAATAAAAGCAAATTTTAATCAACCTTCGTTTTCGAGGATTTTCTTATTTTCGTTTTTAATTTTATTTTTACGCCTCTGCTTTGTTACGGTCGTTTCGTGCTAATTCGCTCTTCCCACGTTTGTACGGTAGTTTTATCGCCGATTACCTTTTGTACCGCAAATTCGCATTCAAAACGTGTGTTTGTGTATTTAACAGAGTAATCGTATGCTAGTGTATGCGTTACGTGTATGAGTGCTTTTCTTTTGTAAATGACATTTGTGTACATGAGTTAAAGTGGCAACCCGCTGTTTTGTAACGTGCATGACCTGCTGCTAAGATCACGGCGTGACAGCCATATTACAATTTTGTATTTCTTAATACTGGTGTTGGGGATACCCAATAACACCATGTCATACTATCAAAAATTTAAAATTTAAACTATTCTTAAAAGTAAGAAAAATACTGGATCCACATATCCCATGCAGTTAATTCGCCGACACAAAATTCATTGTTAAATTAGAAATCGAAAACACAAAGAAAAATCTACAATAATGGAGTTGGAAGAACTTTCAAACCTTAGCAAAAATGACTTTTTGCCTTTAATACCTTCCATTAAGCAAGAACAATTGGATACCGCTTTATCAGATATGGATACACAAGAACATTTGACTACTACAGCCTCCACATCGGCGGCAGCAGCTTCCACATCATCGTCATCCTCTTCGTCATCTTCCATAGTCAATCATCCATGCGATAGTGCAGAGAAAAGGGTAAGTTTGTTTTGATTTTCATTTTTATTTACTTCTATTCTTTGCTAGCTGTTGTTGTCATTCACCGATAAAACGTAAATATAAATAAAAATTATACGCATATGCATATAAATATACATATACACTCATACTTACACACACTCTTTAAAGCAATATAAATTCTCACAGTACAGTAGTGACGACACATAAACAGCAACAGCAGTGGCGAAAACAATAACAACAACTAAATTAGAGTAACAACAACCTGCTTTTTTATGATTTGTTTTCGTTTTTTTTATTTCTTTCTTGTTTAAATATTATTCAGTATCAGTCACTATTTCCGTTTCATTTTGTTATGTTGTTATTGCGGTCTTGTTTTACTTTTTTATTTTTAATATATTCTAATATTATATAAAACGGAAGTTAAATGTTGTTTTTGTTTTCATTCAATAGTGATTGTATGTGTTTCACAATAATAATAATCATTACCATGCGGCAGTCGACTATCAGCTGTATGCTATCTGAGGACCTTAGGACCTTTAGTCCCATATAGAAGTTTTTTATATTGAATTCCTTATTCTAATATTCTTTTATTAATAAATTTGTAGTTTTTGATAATAAACTAATGGTGATTTCTTTTCTGGCATAAATGTTGCCTTTATTCTGCCTTTTTGCCCTTTTGCTGTTCTTTTCTGAAAAAATGCAATTTTGTAAATTAGTAACGTGTTCTTTTCTAAAAATTCTGCCATAAAACCCAGAAAATATGCTGCATGTTTGACCCTCAATTTAATCAAAGGGTTGTAAGGGCAGCACTTTTAAAACAGCTGTTCTTGTTATTGTTTTGAAAAAAATAACAAAAATTATTTGTTTTAAAAGTGGTGAAATGGAAGCAAAAAATATTATTTTGGAAAATTTGTTGGAATCCTCTTCATCGTCAGATATGGAGGACATGTATCCATTATTATTAAAACGAAACTTGCCGCGAGTTTAAAATTTTGTTGAAAATGTTATTTATCACTATTGCGCCAGGTTCTAGTAACAAATTTATAAAGAAACAACAACTGACTATAGGTGTTGATAATTTTATTTTTGTAAAAGCAGAATGAGCTTTAAAATCGCTAAAAAAAAAAATTATTTTAATTTAGCGATATGAAATTTACTAGTCGAGGACTATAAAGAAACATATGCATATGTATTATTATCCCAACAAAAAAGGTTTGAGATGAGTTAACTTAAAAATTAACATTTTTCAAAAATTGTAATAAGATGATTATTTATAAATACTTTTAAATGGAATTTGGTTATTATCTTTTGTAATAAAAATATTTCCCAAAAAATTCCAAAAATTATATTTTTGATTGGATTTTTAGTTTTTATATAGAAATTCGAAAAAATTTACTAAATAATTAATAACATATTGTGCCTACTAAAGCGATTTGAAAACATTGGCCCTAAAGTTGAATTTTACATAAAAATAAAAGTTTTAACTTGTATGATCCCAGAGCCCTCGCTAAAAATATTATTATTTTTTTTTTATTTAAAACATTTTATGTAATGTTAGCTTTCCGAAAATAAAAAAATAATTTAATTGGAAATTATTTGGATAATTAAAAAAAAATTTTTTTCATTTTCTATACAAAGATTAGTTTTAAAATCGTTAACTAAGTAAAATAAAACGCTAAATTGGTATTAAACTACAAAAATAATTGCGTAAAGGGCAATGATTTTTGTTCTTTTATAATCGTTTAAAATGCAACACATTATGAGGGTTCGTGCAACCTCCAATAAGTGCTACAAAATATGTAGGCAACATTTTTTACCAGAAAAGAAATCACCATAATACTTTTTACATCTTTCCCTTGTGTACAACACAAGTGTTGTAAAAGCTATCTAAAGTTTTAAGCAACACATAAAAAACTGTACATGAACATACGTGTATTAACATTGTTGATTAACTAATTCTAACTTGCCGACTATCTCATTTTGTCATAATTTCCAAACTAAATATATAAATAATGTATTACCATAATCCAATCAATAAAATATTCTAGCTCGAGGCTCAAATTGACCTCGAGCTAGAATATTTTATTGATTGGATTATCAAAGGAACAGGTCAAAATAATATATATAATTTGAATTAATGTATTACCATTCTATCCAATTCCTATTATTATATATAAAAATTGGAAAACCATTCTGTTATGATTTCAACTATTGTCGTATTGAAAAAGTATAATAAAATTTTAATTGCTGATTATTTTTTATATTTTTCCCCTGCTCAGCACAGACCTGCACACTCTTCTTTTTGCCTATTATGTTGAATGCGCATATTCGGAGACAGAGTTAACTTTATTTTAGAATTCCAAAACTGCATTCTCTAAAATGAGCCTTGCCAGCAAAAAGAAAACTATTTTGCCAGTTTTTTTTTTTTTTTTTTTTGGGTATTCAAAGTAAGGGCTAAGTAATTGTTTAATAGTAAAGATTTCGTATATGATTAGCAAATACATAACCTGTTATGTTTACCTTAATTTGAAATTGCAGTGGTACCTGTAATCGTATACTACAGCGATTATTCTGTGTCTCATTTCAACGTGAAAGTCAAAGAAAGCATTTACACTCCCCAGAAAATAAAGTAAAATGTTACCAAGTTTGTCCACAGCCATGATTGACCAAACTTTTTCGTGCACTTTAATTAATTTATGTGATTAGTATCAAAACTAGTTTTCGATTGCTCGGCTTAATTTTATTTATATTTCTCTTCATTTAATGAAGATTTTGAGAATAATTAAAATTAGATTAATTAATTATTTTTTGCCCTAGTAACCTATGGTGTAGTGTGCTACATGTTAGCGTGAGGTTCGAGAGTTCGATGTTCACCAGAGACACCACATCGAGCATAAGGTCTACGTTAATCAGCTCGTAATAATTAGATGTAAATTGCAATTGTATTGTAATTAATAAATAAATAATTATTTTTTAAATATTTCGTTCTTATCATTTAGTTGCTTTTTCATAGTCATGTTGTTTCTTGCTTCGAATGGTCTTGTATAGTAATAGCTGGTAACACCATACATAAATTAATAGTTTAAATAAAGCAATTTATACGTATAATAAATTCTTATTAACCGAAATTTAAATAAAAATAAAATGTGTGTGAGATATCATCGACATTTTTTATTCGTTTGAATGACCGGACCTATCGATAACATTATGTGTGGAATATATGTGGAATTGAGGAACGCTGTAGTTTGAGGCTTATTCGCATATGTACATCTGCACGTGCCCTACAATCTCGGAGGCCAGTTCACATTACTTCCAAGTGAGATGAAAATACCTACAAATAGATTTTGTAGAATATCCAATGTATCATGAGTTACGTCACACATACATAGAGCCGTTCTGTTAAAATCATATGTTGTTTTTGTCCAGATCATTGAATTCAGGTCGATAGAAGTTGATAATCGTAGACCTATAATGCTCATCGTGTGCAGTAATGGCCTGGCCAATGTCGTTCTCAAAGAAATGAATACAGATGACGCCGTCAGCTCCAAAATCCACAATAAACTGTGCATTTCGGGATGCGTTGGAAGCTCTTGGATCTCATGTGGATTGGTATAGTCCTAAATTAGACAATTTTCTTGGTTCTCGTACCCATTTTTCAAAGAAAATTAGGGTCGGTTGCCAACTGATCTATGTCAATATATAAGAGCATTTTTTTTGCTCATTTGAAAAAAACAATTAGATTCGTCGCATATTTCTCCGGTTCCAAGTAACGCCTGACAGTAACGAAAACTGGTTTGGAATCCTTGATATCATGCCTATCCAGTCCACTGGGGTTCAAGTCCATCTTTTATTCGATTTGCTCTTATTTATACAGAGCACTTATTTTTGCTAATTTGAAGAAAACAAATAGATTCGTTGACTATATATCCCAAGTATCGCCCGACCGTAACAAAAACTATTTTGAAATCCTTGAGAATGGGTTATCTGCAGCAATTTCCATTTTTCCACAATATCGTTTGTCCTCCTCAGACCATGTTAACAGAGTGGATATTTCTAGCCCGATTTTTAAAATTCCAAAATTATTTTGGATATACCAGTTATTGAGTTTTATTAGGGAAACCTTAGGCTATAATTTGTATATGATGTCATACCTGCAGCAAGTCCCATTTTTCCACAATATCGAACATCCTTCCCAGACAGAGTTAAAATATAAAAAAATTTTTGTCTAAGGTTTTCAATTTTCAAAACAATTTGCGAATTACTAGAGAAACTATTCCACTCAGGAACTTTTGGGGTATAAGTTTTAAGGAATGGAATAGATATTCCATTCTTCGCTATCATATACTTGGATGAATTCTTCCATGACATTGCTCTGTTAACTTTAATATTGGCTCTATTAAAATTTTTTTTGTTTTTGTCTTTTAAAGTATTATTTGATATATTTAGGACGTCATCATTTCTTTGGAAAATTTGATACGCTTTTCTTATTTTGAAAGACTATAAAGCTTTATACTTCACAATTCTAATAAAAATCAGACAAACCTCTAAACATTTGAAAAATTACGTCATTCGGCTTTTTATGGCAAAAGCTTTTAAATACATACTACCAAAGAACAATTAAATTTTACTAATAGTTGATCATTTTGTCAATTAGAATTTTCCGTTATAGGTTTTTATAATTTATTTAATCGTATTTAATAACGTAAAGATTTAGTAACTAAATTACCGGAAATGTGGTAATTTTAGTCAGAACAGAAAATAATTAATTGCTTAAAAATTACTTTGGTTTTCTTATTAGACATATTTTAGAATTATTTTTCTATTATAAGATGTACTATAAATCAATCCCTTGTGCAGATCAAATAGACATAGCTTTTGAAAAAATAGCGTTGTGAGACAATCAGATGAAGAAGGATATGAAGTGAATTAATCACTTGATGCGAAGTCCGAACAATGCGCCGAATGCATATGAACCTATAAATCAAGATCACAGACCACTGGATGACTCTCTACTTATGTGAGTGGCGGAGCATTTTCCTGATACAACAGTATTTCTCATTTGTTGTCCACTTCTGGCTATTGTTGGGTGATTGCTTCCTTCAGGCTGCATATACTATATTTTTGGTAGAGTAATGATAGCTTGACTACAAAAAGGAGCAAATCTCGGAATAATGTAAAATAGTCTTTCACATCATTGCTATTAAATTTTTAAAATCAAGATGCATCAAAGCCCCTCCATGCAGAAACCCTCTACTGCTAACCGTCGAGAGAGGATAATATCAACAACTAATATCGTAGGAAGTTCAATCAGCTCCTCCCCTTGAGAAAGAGTAGAACTAAATGAGTAAACTTTCTCACGACTACATTGAATACAAAACCCTAATAACAATAATAATCCGTGTTTCTAGGCAATGATATAGGGTAACCCTACTATTCTAGAACCTGCTGCAAGAGGCCAATCACCTGTTAGTTGTAAGAACTTCATTAACGAAACTGAAACAAAATAAGTAAAATAATTAGAGGGTATGAGAACAAAATAATTTCCGAATTAAATTTTTAGTAGTAGAAGAGAAGACCATATTAGATGGATCTGCCTGCTAAAATCACATCGAAACCTTGTTAGCCACAAATTCAGTATTTATTGCAATTTGATAGGGATTTGCTTGTGAAAATTCAATTAGCGGGGTTCACGTTAACTTGTGTGTGTAAGCTATAAATCGAATATCTTTTTGCATCCAGCTTTTATGCAAAAGTTCCAATCAGTTTTCTTGAAACTTTCACCATTTGACTTTTTAAAACGTGGTGCTTCCAAAATAACCTAAAGGAATAAAAATTTTACAAATTGACAAAACTTTCTTTTTATGCAATACAAATTGTCATTGAATTTTTTCTTATCGTTTTAATGTTACCTATCGCGGTCCAATTGCACTTAACTAACGTTCCGTATTGATTACTAAAACTAACTTTTGGCATCTTATATAATTGATGTAATTTTATGTAGCAAATTCAAAGTCATAGTTTTAAATAAACTTCGTTCGTACAAATTTTGTTTAAATAAATAATGTGTTCTATTTTGTATTTGTTTAACGATAAATTTATAACCTTTGCAACGAAAGATTACTATTTAACTTTCCATCCCTGACGAAGACCATTTTTTAGTTGACTTATTTATTGGTATTGTGTTTAAAATATAGGAGACACTTGAAATTCTCTTGAGAAAAAAGCAATTGTTACTGTCAAATAAGAAATTCTCAAACACAAATACTATGACAATAAATGAAAGGAATACCACAAACGATATCTCGTGATTTTTATATCATGTCGCACGAATTTTAAAAACACGATCAACGAAATGTTGTGTAAATAAAAATGAAAAAAAAAAAAAATATAAAAGCAAAAATGAACGCAAAAATAAAAACGAAATAACGATAAAATACAGACATATTTACCACCATAATAAGATGTTTACATTGATACAACAATAAAAGTAAACCAAAAAAATGGCCGTATGCTCGTAAAAATTTGTAAAACGTGCTACAAAACACATGTTGTTATATGTATGTGAGCAATACTCTAAACTAGTCATACTACAATATTGTAGAAGAATACATACATACATATGTACACATATATGTACATATGTATGTATATTTTGGTGAATGCAATAAAACAAAATGAGAAACAAAACAATAATATTATAAGAAAACTAAATGTATGTATGTATGCACTCTTTAATAGAAAGTATATATATAATTAAGATATTAATGGCAAATAAAACAAAATGAAGCACTAATCAATGTTGAAAGTGTATGTGTCAAATTAATTGGTGTTGTTGCTGTTGTTTTAAAAACGATGTCGTCGTCATTGAATAAAGAAACCTTTGTCATAAACAGATCAACTACTTGCATACGTCTTTATCCATATGAATCAATTTAATTTGTTTTATTTTTATTCATACATATTAGCACAAGTGTTTTATCCACACATACATATTTACACACACATATGTATGTACATACATACATACATATTGATAAAACAACAATTGTGCATAAAATTAAAATTAACGCCGATAAATCACTTGTTCCATTCATTCGTTGTGTTTATAAAACATTTCATCAATTTATCATTCAGTCAAATATCGTATGTAGTCTGTGTAACGTTTTTTGTTGATGTTTTCTTTAATTTTTGTTTATAAATATCGATAAAATACTTATTTTACAAACGATGGTGCTTAATTTTTTCTATTGATATTTTTGCACAAAGTCAAATATATGTACAGTGGTGGTCTTATAATTAGAAACGACTTAGCAACTTGTATGTTTGTTAATTTATTTCCAAAACTTTGTTACTCATTTTAAAACCAATAGTTAAAAACACAATACAACATGTTAGCTTTAATTTTAAGTTAAAATGAGTAACAAAGTTTTGAAAATAAATTAACAAACATACAAGTTGCTAAGTCGTTTCTAATTATAAGACCACCACTGTATGTACGTGTAGTGGGTTTATTAAAAAAAATAATACATTTTATTTATTTATTTCTCCAATAAATTTTACTCATCTATAGAAATGCCCAATCAAAGTAATCCAATCCCCCTGAGATATAATACACTTGTACAAACGTTTTTTTCCCCCATGCCCAGAACATTTTTGATAAACAGATAAGCACTCTGTATAGGGTTTTTAAATTGCGAGTCAATCATTAAAATGCACATGTAATTTACAGTTAGAATTGAAATTTATCATGTTTATTAAGAGATATTATGAGCGATAATCGATATCTGGCAAGTGTATATAGCACGTGCATACACGCTAACATACAGTGAATCACAGTGAAAATGGCCCACCAGTATTTGGTTAATATTTATTAAAAAGGAAGAAAATAAAATAAATATTTTTGTTTAAAATAAAGTTTATTTGGTATTCAATATAAGGAACTAAAAATTCTTTTAATTACATTATTAATTCATTGATTTTTTACATCAGAAACAAAAACAGTTAAAAAAAATTTCTACAAGTTACACAAAAAATTTAGTAGAATCCATTCCTAATCGTTTAAAATCGGTAATAAGTAAAAAGGGCTTTCCTACAAAATATTAATAATAAAAAAAACGTTATTTATTTAATAATAATATACTGGGCCATTTTCATTGTGAGATAAATTTGAATGAATTAATAATGTAATTAAAAGAATTTTTTAGTTCCTTATATTGAATACCAAATAAACTTTATTTTAAACAAAAATATTTATTTTATTTTCTTCCTTTTTAATAAATATTAACTGATGTAATTTCATGGTGGGCCATTTTCACTGTGATTCACTGTATTTTAATTCAACGAAATCTTTGTTCTGAAAAGTTTGTGATATCTCAGGTAATATTCATTGAATTGGGCAACACTTCAGCTTGTTTGAAAGATAATAATAGTTTAATTTCCATCTTGTTAGCAAAACAATGTTAAAATATAACATTACCGTTATATTTTGCTTTGCTAATATAGAAAATATAAGAATGCATCGCAGGATGCTGCAAAAATTTGTGAAGTTCTCGTAGAGACAAAATAACGAGAAAAACAGCAGTGAAATGGATTGTTTGTTTTCGATCACATAATTTTGATGTTTAACGTGGCACTTCGTTCTGGTCTACCAATCATTAAAAAAGACCGACACAGAAGCAACATGAACACTTCTAGGAAACTAAGCATTCATCACTGGATACACAATAAAGCTCGATGTGTGATTGCCAAATATTTTAACAAAGAAACGCTATATACTGCTATAACGGAACGGAATTGTGCCATTTCTGAAGTGCATCATTACGAGCAACGTAAAGTGGATCACGTACAACAGTAATGTGCGGAAAAGATAAATGATGTTTTACAAATAAGTTGTAAAATCAGGATTCACACTAATAAACATAAGGCTGTGTGTCTGTCGAATTAATTGTTCATTATTAGCTACTAATACCACCTGTTCGGTCAAATGATTTATTCTGTCAATAATTAACGTGATTGAAGCAAGCAATTCAATCTGAACTGATTAATTAACAGTATTCTGGTCTATCAGAAGCACGTCAGATCACAGACATATTCGATTATTTGATGAAGAAAACTGAGAAAGTTTGATTGAAAAGTTTTAATGCATTCATATAGCCCTGCAGAAATCTCTAAATTGTTTAAATTTAAATGGATTAATTTTTTGCTCAACATGAAATGAAATTATGTAAAAATCATGTCAAATGTGTGTGGCCTGCACTTCTTATTACAAATAAAACTATGATTTCATTTTGATTTTCTACGGATCACTAACATGCTTAATTTATTTTACCTAAATTATTAAAAAAAAGAAAAAGAAAACATAACGAACATCATCATCAGGAAATTGTATACAAGACGATGATTCGTGTATAGTTGTACACGTTATATTTATATTCTAAAATAATCTGAATACGTTCGTTATTATTTAAGCCTAATTTTTGCTCTGTGGAAGGAAGTTAAAGAAAACTTATTAAAATCTTAATTTAAGGATCTTTTATATTTTAATTTCTTTATAATATCCTGTTATTAAGGTTTTGCATTTAAGATTAAATCGTGCGTACATATGTATGTATGCTCTTCTTAATTGCGAAAACTCATTATAAATGCTCTTTATGTTTCTCTTTATTGCTTCTATTTGTCATAAATTCTGAATTTATTTTTTTTTATGATTTTTTCACCTCTCTGCGAGAAAAGAGGAGCCATAACTGTCAAAACGAACTTTAAATTTCCTTATAATAAACCACATTAATGAACAATAAAAATCGTTAGCTCTGCATACTATGTAAACTGAAAACGTGCAGACAATGTATATGTAGAATATACTATATAGGTTTAAATTCGTTTCTACATACAGTCAGATTAAGTACACATCATTATACAGACATACATACGTACATATACAGTCATAATCCGATTAAGTACAATCGAATTATATTATAATTCCAAGGCCTGTTTCTAAAGGGGCTTTAAGGGAATTACATAAAACACATACCATACATACTTATGACTTTTGTTATAGTATATGTGTGTAATTATATATGTGGATTGTATGGTTTTAGGTGTGGCATTAATTGTTGGCCAAAAAAAAAAAAAAAATACAACATAAACCAGAAGTTATTTTAAACAATATAATTATCATTAATAGATCTAACGACTTGGAGCAAACATTGTGAAGAAGATTGTTAAAGGCATGGATAGACGATCCTTTTTTAGTATTTAATTTTTGTTTCATTCTGATTGTTGTTAATCCCATATTTAATTCAATTTTAAAAGAATAACAAATTATACAATCTTTGAATCCCCGATGAATATCTTGAATACACATTAATTGATGACTACGTAACTGTATCTCGCATTGTATCGGGCCTTTCAACTGGGACTTCCGAACTTGGACAGTAGATTCCGACACTCATGTTGAGGCTACACTAGTCAAATTAGTTGTCGTTTATTCAGTTTTTTCAACTCACCACGAATGTATAATATTGTTTTATCAAAATGGGTGTTCTGTCTGAACCTACTTTTCACCGAAAAATCATCTTCAGCGAAAGGTCCATATCTGGATGATGAATTTGGGACCATACCAACAATCCATATAACATCCAAGAGCGTCCAATGTATTCCGAAAAAGTGACTGTTTAGTGTGGATTTACTACTGGTTGCATCATCGGTTCAGATTTCTTTAAAATCGATATTGGCCAGGTCATCATTGGAAATGACGAACACTATATGCCGATGATTACCAAATTCGTTTGTTCTGAATTGGATGATCTGGACTTCGCTGTTAGACATCCGTAAGGGGTTCATCAGTGACCTCCCATTTTCGCATACTTTGCTCAGCATTTCGAGCGGTATGACCAGTTCTGGAGAATGGCTAGCTTTACTGTGTAGAGAAGAGACTTAACATATTCCCATAAACAATAATAGATTTGACACCGCATGATCTTGGCGGTTAATGGACAGTCAATAATCATCACACGGTAATTTGTGTGTGAATTTTTCAGTCTGCATTCGCAATTCTTGAACTGTCCCTGGCTGTTCTCCGCACCAAATTTGGCAGTTCTGTTTGTTGCATACGAATTTTGATAATAAAGTTCAATGATCTGCAAGCGTTGTTAGTCTATTCATTATAAAATTATAAGTCCTACTTAGCATTGTCACATGTCATTAACCTTTGTAACACTAAAAATATTTACAATGAAATACCAAATGGCAAAAAATCGCCCCTTAATATAGTAATATTAATCTACTGACATTAGATATGTACCATCATGTTTAAATTCACCCCAGGACTCGACAAAATTAACTTTCCTTTTCTCATTTTAATGTTTTAATACTTTAAACTGTGAATGAAGGAACTTTGGGTTTGAAATTGAATTTAATTCAATTATTTTTTGTATTATTTTCTAGAAATACATTAAAATTTTAATTAATTTTCCATTTTACGCAAAATTAATGCATTTTCATTTGCATTTTTTTAATTTAAAATGAATTAAAACTCAATTACGAAGCAAAAGTTTTCAGCGCTGTCATGCGCATTAGAAAAATAAGATTTAAAATATTCTGATTCCTATGTGTTTGGCCTGTTAAATTTTCAATCAAAATTATGTTTGTTTAAAAAATATAATAACATTTGAAATGAGTTTTATTAAACCAAATATGTGTCGTTTTGATTGATAGCATTTGATCATTATTCCAATTTATTTCCGCAATGTAACATTTCGAAATTCTTTGAGCAAATTCTTTTGATTTGAAGCGCATTGTGCACGCCGCTACAGAATTTAAACTTACGCTATTAAGAGAATTCTGCGGAGATCGAAACAATAATCTGTAGGTGCAAGATGCGGAACACAACAAAACTGCCCAGTCAAGCTCTCGCAATTTCTGTTGAGTTCATTAAAGATGATATGATGGAATACACCTCCTATGCTGTAGGTTAATTCTTGACGTTGTACTTAAATTGCTTGCTTCAATGTAGTTAACTGTTGACAGAAGAGACGAGGTCTGCGGAGGAACAAAGTAGGTTTCGTCCAGGGTTTTTCTCACATTATTGTCGTACGTAAAAAGTTTTGTATCGCTCGTAATTATTCGCTTCAGAAATAGATGGGCGTCGAGGTTCTGTAAGTATGTTTCAGCATGTCTAATGACTTTAATTTTGACCAGCGATACCTTTAAAACTTAATGAATATTTGATATTTGAATATATTTCAATTCAAAGAAATTTATAATTCATTATAACCTTTTAATTCAAATTTATTTTATAAATTCAAATAACAGGAATATTTAAAAACAATACTCTTAAGGGTGCAGGTAAATATGTACATTTTGGAATAAAAATAAGACGTAAAACGTAAAATATGTATTTGCAATTAAGTTCGCTTTATATATATTGGGTCCGCCATCTAACGTTTTTTTTTTTTTAACTAGTGCTTATTTCGTGAATGGTAACACTTAGCTCATGTCTGATTTGACAGATAATTAGTTTTATCCTTCCGCTGAACGAATATGGTTGTGTATACCCAACCACTCGCTTCGCTAAGTGGGCCTGCGATAGACTTACAGAAGATGCCGATTTTGGCAAAAAAAAATCATCTCTTCAGATGAAGCTCATTTTGATCTTGGCGGGTATGTAAACAAGCATTTGGGGCATAGAAAACCCGCACGCATACATTGAAAAGCCGACGCACCCAAAACGAGTCACTGTTTGGTGCGGATTTTGGTCCAGAGGCATAATTGGGCCATTTTTCTTCGAAAATGAGCAAGGAGTGGCCGTTACAGTCAATGGCGATCGTTATCGGGCCATGTTGCACGAATTTTTGTTCACAAAAATTGAAGAGGAGGATATTGGCAACGTTTGGTTTCAACAGGACGGCGCTACGTGCCACACAGCCGAAGCTACACTCTATGTTTTGCGCCCTGTTTTTGAAGATTGTTTGTCGTTTGTCCACCTCGGAGCTGCGATTTGACACCGTTGGACTATTATTTGTGGGGTGCCGTCAAAGATAAGTGTTACGCCGACAAGCCAGAGACAATTGACGCTTTAAATGACAATATTCCTGAAGCCATTGGTGAAATACAGCTGCACCCAATCGATAATGTGCTTAAAAATTGGACCGATCGTGTAGGCTACTGCATGGCCAGCCGAGGCAGCCATTTGAATGAAATTATTTTCCATTATTAACCGGAAGGATTGTACTTTCAAATAAAAAAAGAAATTTGAGAAAATATTCAGTAGTTTTTTTTAAAGCATTTTCAAAAAAAAAGTTATTTTGCGGACCCTATAAAAATGTTTTTATAAACAAAATCTATTTCATTTAAGCGCCAAGTTCTTTTAAACGAAGTAGAATTCCAATAAATTAATAAAAAAAAAATTCTAAATAATACATACATACATACATACATAATTCGTCATTACAACCCTTCAGTCAGGATTACGACCTAGCTTCTCACACCACTTATGTTGTGTGCGTTAATTTTATACATGAGTGGCGGGACCTACAGTTTGATTTCGACTCCGAACGACAGTTTTTTGAGAAGCTCTTCATGGCAATTTTATTTACTCTCAGAGTTTTTGCCAGAAATCTGCTGAGAGGAAGTCGCCGAAGAAATATTTTCGTATTTTCATTTTGATGTCTGACCTGGGATTCGAACTCGGGCCTTCAGTCTAATAAGCCAACACACTACCTACTAGACTACGGCGACTTCGAAATAATATTAAAAAATAATATTTAATTGCAGTTATTCGATTTTTGCAGTAAAACTGAAAAGACATTTATAATACGTCAACATTACAGGACAGAACATGGAGTGAAATAATTAACATGATAGTTTTTTTACACAAAATTGATGAATTTTGTCATTTGTAATATGTTTTTGTGGTTGAGTCATAAATATTTAAGTTTTATAAATGAAAAACTCTTATGAACTTTTTAGCGTACGAACACTGTATATAACAGCGAGATTAAATATAATTCGAAATAAAATGATAAAAAAAAACCCACCTGAAAATTTATCTATAGTATGTTCCAATTAAAAACTTTTTTTCCATGCGTTCACAACTTTTTACGTACATTAGTTTGCGGTTGTCAATGGTTAAAATTGGCTGGGCAGACCAAATACCAATGAAAGTTTTAAAATTTATATATTTTTGAAAGTAGAAAGAATCTTGGGTTGTTTTTTATGTCACAGACCTTTGCGTATTGTTTTTTTCTTTTTTGACTTTTGGCCCAAGTTATTCAAATTCATTTTTCAAAGTCAGTGTATTGATTGATAGATCCAAAATGATCCATAAGCCATAATTTATTTTCCGTTGAGTATGGAAAATATCGACAATATTAACTAAAAATCATTCTCGTTTTCTCTTGGAGTTTGATCGCTTTAAGAAAGCTTTCGATGTGTTTCGTTATTTTCGGCTATTTCCGCTTGCCGCCAAGCCAGCTTATACGGGTTTATTCTGTGAACCGAATCGATTTCAAAAAAGAGTGATTTTTAAGAACGATTATTTTGCTATTTGATGTTCTGAAAATCGCATGATTTAATAGCATGCAAGAAAATTAAATAGTATACTTAAATTAAAGGTATGTGATTTTAAAGTGAGGATTCATGCTGTCTAAATATGTACTATGTAAACCAGGTTCTATAAACAATTCTTTTTTTAATTTTTCAATTTTGATGTTTTTTTTCTTATTTTGAGGCAAAAAATTTTTTTTTTTTACCAAAAATTTTATCCAAAGTACTTTATCCCTTTTTTTTAAACTGCACCATTTTTTTGCAAGCATATCTAACTCTCTTTACCTTTATGGATAAGAAGTAAAGAAAAAAAAAGCAATATAATCGAAATTGAAAACATATTCTTGTACGAGTGTGCCGACATAAAAAGAAATGAAACAATCGTCGTGAGGCTTTCTGTGAAATTCGAGAAGTTACCTAACTTTTCCAGCACATCCCATACATCTTTGTTACTATAAAAATGCACTAAAAATGCCACATTTTCAACGACCATAAATTCACCCAACTAATGGAAAACTTTACGTTATCGTTTTATGTTTTTGTTAATATTGATTATTGGTGCATTTTAATTGTGTACGATTACACAGTACAGTACGGTACAGTATGTTGTTCTACGGTTCTTCTCCCGTTTAAAAAGTTATTTCTTAAAAGTTGTTTTCTTTTAGACGGTTGCTCACCCCTGCTGAATGCACGTGATTTTAGTATGTATATTAAATATTTTTGAGGTTAGTATTGTTACTTTTTTTTTTTTTTTGGTTTTTTGGTTTTATTTTGCTATATTTACTCATCGGTTATTATTATTTTTTTCACAATATTTAAAACCGTCGTCGTTCTACAAAGTTGCGGTTTTTAGTCAACATCATAAAGTTGAAAAAAGTTTTTTTTTTTTTTTTGTATTGTTCGGGTTTGTTTTTGCGGTTTTAAGATCTAACGATTTTTTATGTACGATATATATCGATAAGCTTATTTTTACTTTAATAAAGACCACAATTCTATTACATGTTTCCTTTTTTAATTTTATTTTTGACCAAAAACGCAATTAAAAATTGCTTATGAAACGGTGTAGGGTTATGAAAAAAATCTAATCTAACTCTCTCTCTCTGTAATCGATAAAAGTGTAGAGGAAGTTTGGAATTGCTCAAGCATAAATGTATGAAAGACGTTTCGAAACAGATTTCGTTCTTTTACGTTTTCAGTTCATTAAACAATATTGTTTTGCAGAACTACGTTATTAAAGATACAGTGT
Source organism: Sarcophaga caerulescens (assembly GCA_927399465.1). NCBI lineage: Eukaryota > Metazoa > Arthropoda > Insecta > Diptera > Sarcophagidae > Sarcophaga > Sarcophaga caerulescens. The sequence goes on along the minus strand of OV656872.1, from coordinate 134,532,313 downwards.
ATGTATGTATGTATGTATGTACGTTCGTACAAACGTAGGGAAAATTTGCTGACTCTCTAACCTTTTGTGGCATTAAGAAGCCAAGCGTCTGTTATTGTATATGATTATGCCGTCTGTTGTTTTAATGGTCGATGAAAAGGTCGACCAGTTGTTAGGTCGTTCGTTCAATGAATTACTTTTATTACGAGGTCATTACGTTGGCAATAATGCATATACTTGTATACTGCTATACCCATGTAATATGTCTATATAAGTTTATATCTCTATATATGCTTCAAACGTATGTATATGCAATAAGTAAACATAAATCTATAATAAATTTAATTGAAGCTTAAAATTACATAAAATGTAATTTCATGAAACATCATTACATTACAATATACATATACCATAACCATGTACAATCCATATAATACAACACTATACATATATGTATGTAACTATGAATAGTATATTTTTGTATGCACAAACTTTGTGTATATTTGTATAAATGTCTGTTATGCCATTAAAAATTAATTGCATTTTTACGTTATGCTAAAGGATATGAACAAATTATTTTTAATGTTTATTGAGTTCTGCAAAAATATACATTAAAATGCCTTGAGTATTTCAAACTATGGAACAAGATTATAATATTCTCGTGCATAATTTTAATAATTTATAGTTTATTTTTTTATTATAATTATTATTTTTATTTGAGAATAAAATTTTAAGCATTCAATCTATACTTTTAGCTACGGTTTGAATAAGAATGTAATATTTAGTTACCGTGGTTAAATTAAATATTAAAAATTTCATAATTCTTCTTTATTATGACCGATATGATTTCATCACTACGCCACTAATTTCTTATTCTGGCCAGATGGTAAGATAAATCCAAATGAATACTAAATAGTTTTTATAAAAAAAAATTACGTCCCGATTATATAGAGCACATCTGAAGTTAGTTTAATATTTCATAGGCAAATGTCTTCTGCAATACATTGTAACCAGTTACATATATACCAATTAAATGCTCTAAACGATTTTCACATTTTATGAAAATCTAAATTTTCCAAACTACAAAAATATTAAAATGGTTTATGGATTTAATTAATTAATTGAATCTATTAATCGTATTATCTTCATGTCGTCACCTCTAAATGTTCGTTAAATCTGTCCTATATTGCGAAATATTCTAACGCTTTTCCATTATAATTTATTTTTTGTTATTATTCCTTTAGTTCATATAAAGGATATGTGATTTTCACAAAGCCTCTCTATCGTTTAATTCGGTTTCGGATTAATTTCTTTTTTCATTTCCAGGAAAGCAAAGAAAATCAGTTTGGAAGAAGTGTCCAAATTGCAATTCAACTTAATTTGTGCTGACACATACAATACACTTACACTTTTCTTGGAATGAATTAATTTTGCAATAAAGTGGCAACTATATATAGCCTCATGAATGATTATTTTAAATATTAATAAGAAGAAAAAACTAAAGGGTCCGCCAAATAACTTTATTTTTTGGAAAATGCTTTAAAAAAAAACTACTGACTATTTTCACAAATTTCTTTTTTTATTTGAAAGTACAATCCTTCCGGTTAATAATGGAAAATAATTTTATTCAAATATCTTCCTCGGCTGGCCATGCAGTAGCCTACACGATCGGTCCAATTTTTAAGCACATTATCGATCGTGTGCAGCTGTATTTCACCAATGGCTTCACGAATATTGTCCTTTAAAGCGTCAATTGTCGCTGGCTTGTCGGCGTAACACTTATCTTTGACGGCACCCCACAAATAATAGTCCAACGGTGTCAAATCGCAGCTCCGAGGTGGCCAAACGACATCAGTTCTGCGGCTGATAATGCGAAATTCAAAAACAGGGTGCAAAACATCGAGTGTATCTTCGGCTGTGTGGCACGTAGCGCCGTCCTGTTGAAACCAAACGTTGCCAATATCCTCCTTTTCAATTTTTGTGAACAAAAATTCTTTCAACATGGCCCGATAACGATCGCCATTGACTGTAACGGCCATTCCTTGCTAATTTTCGAAGAAAAATGACCCAATTATGCCTCTGGACCAAATTCCGCACCAAACAGTGACTCGTTTTGGGTGCGTCGGCTTTTCAATGTATGCGTGCGGGTTTTCTGTGCCCCAAATGCGACAATTTTGCTTGTTTACATACCCGCCAAGATCAAAATGAGCTTTATCTGCAAAGATGATTTTTTTTTTTTTGCCCAAATCGGCATCTTCTGTAAGTCGATCGCAGGCCCACTTAGTGAAGCAAAAACGCGAATATACAACCATATTCGTTCAGCGGAAGGATAAAACTAATTATCTGTCAAATCAGACATGAGCTAAGTGTTACCATTCACGAAATAAGCACTAGTTGAAAAAAAAAACGTTAGATGGCGGACCCGATAGTAATTTCCTTGGAAAAATATTACTCAATTAAAGTGGTTATACCCGTATAGGTATATGTATATATTAAACAAATATTAACTTTTTGGCATAATATTTGAATGTTTGAAGAGAGTTTAGAGTATTCCAGCTATACTGTCGAATTAAAATAATTTGGAAATAAGACCATGAATTATGTATTATAGTTGAACAAGAACTACAAAAAGTTTTACTTTCGCATAATGTTTATGAGATTAAATTCTCTGGAATCCTAGATATGTAATAAAACTTTTTGATTTATATTGTACTTAATCCTCATTGCAATTCTCGACCATATTTTTTTAATTTTTTCGATATTTCAAATCCTCAGTGTTTTAATTTGAATAATTAAAAATTCTATTTTAAAATGCATCTTCAAATTAAAAATAATATGTTATTAAAAAATCGATAATTTTAAACACGTGAATCTCTTTGTTTCTTAAATATCATTTTATGCATTTATCTACTATATATGGCAATGATAGATGATGTATGTCTCCCTTAAGGGAGAGTTTTATACCCGTAATCATATGGCATTGTAATAAATCATTAAAGAAATCATTTTATAAATTCTTCTCGTTGTTTTTTTTTTTTTTTTTTTTGTATTTTCAACCATTAATTACCTGTGGCATTAATAATTATATAATGATGGCAGTTGAGGTTGTCGTAAACTACTTTCTGTAGATTTTCGAAAAAAATATCGTGTATATGGAAACGAAATAAAAATAAAAAAAAATAAGAGAAAAATGACAGTAATTAACGTTTGAGTCATTTCAATTTTGCTCGTTCATACCATTGGCTGGCTCGTTAAACCATCGAAATTTGATGACTTTTCATGAACGTGAACGGATGGAAAGACAGACACATAGTCGGGCAGTCTGACTAACGCAACAAATGTTCATTTGTAGCAAAAAAAAAAAAAATGTTTCAAAATTATAAAAAAGAACTGCTGACGTGTCTTATAAATTAGCATTATTACTAAGTTTTTCTTTCTTAGTATCGGTGTGCTTTAGTTTTTTTTTTTTTTTTTTGTTGAATTTATATATTAACCGTGCATCGTTAGGTTTTCATGAATTTCGAATTTCCTATTACATATTGGCATGCTATAAATTATTTATAATTTATAATATTAACTATAAATTATAGCATAAAACCAATGGTAGAAAATATATTGACTTTCTGCATAAAAAATCTAAAAGGAAATGAAAAAAAAACTTGTATTATAAAGAAAAACTTATGCACACCATTTCCCAGGGCTTTTCACATACAAGGCTAATATCATTTAAATAGTTTTAAGTTAAATTCATCTTTTTTCCTTCATTAAATCTGAATAAATACACCCTCTATTTTGTGTGTATATTAGGCCATTAATATAGCTGAATTGTCCTAATTAGTAAAGTGTCAATGTAATTAGAAAGTCATTGTAGTATTATTGTAACAACTACGTTCATTAAATATATGATTATTTTACCTAATTGGCTTTATATAACCGTATAGGACAATAGTTTGTTTCGTAGATTCTACTCGTATCTGTCTTTTACGCTTTTTCTCTAATTTTTAGCATTAATGTTTAATACAGCCTAGTTTATCGAGATCTTCCCCTTCAACGCCTTCCTTTGGGATATCGAACGATTTTCTTGCTTTGAGTATTCTTACTATATTTATTTATTCGCATATCTTATGCAGTTAGTCGTTCGATGACAATACTGTATTTCAACTCACATGGGTCCATATAGCTTGCGAACTATTTTTCTATCAAACACCGCAAGAACAGCCTCATCTGCTTCCTTCAACTGCCATAAAGCAGCATTAATATTCCTAGATTTTTTTTAATAGTCAAGAGAGAATTCTGTTCTAAACATCTTGATTCTTTGTTTTATTTTTAAACTAATATGTATATCGGTGGTGCCGAGAGAACCACCTCAAACTATAGTTACCAACGTTCGACATTCAGTTTGATCTAATCCAGAATTGTTCGTTGGTGGCATTAACTTTTTTAACTTATCCTAAATGAGCACCAGATCCATCAGCAACACTTTGGCTTTTTGGTCATTAAGGAATGGGAAATTTTGCTAAACATGCTATGTCATTCAGGTATTGATTGTATCTACCAACCGACTTTGTTTGATTTAAAATTATCTCTGTGAAATTAAAAATTTACTTTATTCCTTATGAGAAATAATTTGATTATGGATAAGACAGATTTGTAGCTATTGATGGAGAAGGCTATGCGTAAAATACATAGTATATTAAGGGAAAAAAAAAAAAAAAAAACGGTATGAATTGCTGCGCATACACAATAGATTTTAATGCTACAGAGGTTTTTTTTTTTAGTAACCTGTAATCAGAATTACTGACTCGAATTACTTCTGTAATAAAATACTCTGTCTTTCTCCTTCTCTTTCTCTACTTTTTCTAATATCGTATGTATCATATTTTTCGTCGTTAACTGTATACAGATTTTTGTCTGTACATGACTGGGTTTTGAAGTTTTGTTATAAAGTACCCTGTCATAAAATTTATTACAATTCTCATGCATCAAAAACTAAAAACTAAAACCAGTTTCGCTTGAAATCCACTTAATAACAGACATTTTGAGTTCCTTTTTTTTTTATTATTATTTGAACTCGATAAAAATAAAGCGAAATAAAATTTAAAAAAGTATACTCTACTGCGAGTAAACGTATATAAAAAAACTGAACAAAATAAATAAAAGTTGTTTTATATCGTATTTTATGCCATATTTTAATGGCTGTTTTATTTCAGTCATATCGATTTTATTTAAATTTTTTTTTTATATTTTACTTTTATTTATTTATACTTTTAACATTATGATTTTATTATTTTTCCAAATTTTATTTCCTAAGAACAAATTTTTTTTTAGTATGAATTTCATATTTCCGTTTTATGTGTCTGCCTGAGAAGTTTTCCAACAACATACATACATTTGCGATACATATAAACATGGCTCGTTTGGATGAATGCTGCTTCTGCTGGTAGTGGTTGGTTGGTTGGTTGGTTAGTTGACTTTGGCTAATGTTCTTTCTTCTTCTTCGTTTTCGATCAAATGCAATACAATACAATTCAATAATTTAATATTGTTGCACATACATATTCTTGTACTTTATCATTCTTAATGTATCAAACTCTCATCCATTTCTGTTTGGGTAATTCATGAATTGAATATTGTAAAAGTTGCATACTCTCGTACATATTTAAAAGTTTTTTTTATTTTTATTTTCTTCTTGTTGAGCTAAGTTCTTTTTTTTATGGATACGTGAAATCTATATTTTAGTCTTATTTGTTTTTATTTTATTGTAGTAGTATCGGTCCTACCTTTTTTTTTCGTTTCTTCTTTATTGTCGAAATATAAAACTTTATTGTTTAACATAAATTTTTTGAAATTACTTTTTTTTTTTGTTGCTGCTACTACTCCTATAAGTATTCTCTTAACTTTTTTAATATATATTTTTCCGTTTTTTTTTGACAAAAGTTTTGCCTTTAAAGAAATCTTATTGCTTAGCTTTAGAACTTGTTCTAAAAGTGCAATTGTAATTCACTTTTAGAAATCACATTAGATTGGTGTATGAAGTAGTAGGCATTATTTTAGTAATAGAAGCCCTTAAAAGGCAATAAAAAGTTGTAGGAGCGTATGTGCTATGATGAAAAATTTATTTAGCGCTTTAACATGGTCGTGTTTGAGCTGAGTGTTGAGAGCACTTGGTCCAAATATTTCCATTGTATGTAAGAAGATTTCATTGTTGGAATTAAATTTTGCGGTAAGCCACCATCGCTAAACAGCACATTCATTGAACCCTTTCAATTATTCTAATGTTGCATATTTTCTAACATCGTTCAAATATCTGAAATGTACAGTTTTCCATGACTGGAGCATAAATCAGGTTGAATTTGAACGATGGCATGGGTTATGTTGGCTTTGAGAACTATTGTAGTTTGTGGCTTAATCGCATACACGTATGACACAAGAAAACCCCACAACAGCAAAAGTCTGCGGGGTTAAATCGCATTGTAGAAGTCGCCGTAGTCTAGTAGGTAGTGTGTTGGCTTATTAGACGTCGAGCCCCAGGCCAGACATCAAAACAAAATACAAAAAGTATTTCTTCGGCGATTTCCTCTCAGCAGATTTCTGGCAAAAAACTCTTGAGAGAAAATAAAATTGCCATGAAAAGTTTCTCAAAAAATCTGTCGTTCGGAATCGACTTTAAACTGTAGGTCCCGCCACTTGTATGTATAAAATTAACACACACAACATAAGTGGTGTGAGAAACTAGGTCAATAATCCTGACTGAAGGGTTGTAATGACCAATTATGTATGTATGCATATTTTCTAAATCGATGTCCTCTACACCACTGAAGTTAGAATGGGTTTAATTACGCTCCTGTAGAGCCATTGTGTCATTTTTGGAATGAGGCCCTATTTAGAACCTATGGACCTTTGGAATATGAATAATATGAGAAAAGTTATCTTTAAAATACCGATTTACTATTCTAATTGTAAATTTTCCGTGAAATTTTGTTCTTTTTTTAATAATAATTTGTAAAATAATTCATTTAGAAAAGAACTGTAAAACCATTGTGTATAATTATTTAAATAAATAGAATTTTCTAGAAATTAATTTGAATTTTCTAGAGCAATTATGGCATTCATAAAAATGTTTTGTGGGTTTACACAAAGAATATTGCATGAAATTACGATTAAAAAATCAATCAATTAAAAAACCAAAACATGTTGAACATTTATTTATAGTTTTATTTAAAACGTTTAAATTAATTTTAATTAAAAAATTAATTAAAAATAAATAATTGCATAAATATAAATTTTTTATATTGACCTAACGTGTTCAGATGGTATTCAATTCGAAAAGTGGTAAACATTATTTAAATAATTTTATGCTATTTAAAACAAAGGACATCAGTGAACGTCATTTGTAATTGCAAACGTAGGAATGGACGTCATTTAGTTAATTTCCAAACAAAACGACAGATTTGACAATTAACCTCTCAAATAGCTGAGAGGGAGCACTATATGCCCATTGAAGTATTATAGACCAGATACTACCAGTGGAATCGAACCCACAACCACACACTAGAACACTTGCCCATTACCCACTACAACCCGGATATTTAACTAAAGAAATGATATTTTTTTTTTAATTTTACGTCTTTAATTAACTTCAAAAAATTTCTTTCAGTGTGTTGAGACTATACTAATACTATACCGTTTATAGATTTTAGACTCAAACGGAATGCGTGATTGCATTTCCAAATGCTATAATAGTTAATAAAATTTACCACCTTAAGTATTCGTGAATGACACATATTTCGTACCACGCAAAAGTCTCCTCCGCTTACTGCGCCCACACATGCCTTTAAAAATTTATAATCTTTATATTTCATTTTTTTTTTAATGTTATATTATGTTTTTATAATTTTTTTTTAACTTTTTCAACAATATTATTTATAAATTTATTTCTTTTCTTTACAGGTAAGTTTAATCAAAATGTAGGTTTGTAATAATAAATATAAATGAAATAATTCCAAATATTTAATTAGTCTTTCAAGTCGTATCTAAATTTATATATACTGTGAGCGTCAAAAGAAAGTGTACAATTCAAAAAAATATACATTAATAAATTACCGTTAATTTTTTTTTTTAAATTATTTTATAGCCAGTTTTTAAAATTGAAACAAGAAGAAAAGAATTAGAAAATTTTGGAAATATTGTAAAATTATTTCGGGCACTCTCCTTAAGTGGAAAACTTGAGTTGAGATTGTTAGAATTTTATCCATAATGTAGACTTTTTTGACGCCCACTGTATGTTTTATATTTCAGTTTAGAATTAAAATATGTAATTTGCTTACATTAAACGATTAGGCAATATTCTGACTATTTGTGGTTTTAAAATTTAATTAAAAAAAAAAAGAAGGATTCCTTTTTACACATCATTCTTATTGATATTCTTCGAATTCGTAATACAAAATGAATTCGATTCTTATACACCTCGTTTCTTGATAATGTGAAGACTTTTCTATTACCACAATACTTATTTATATTTTTTCACATGTGCTCCAGGAAAAACTGTAACCCTTTCAAAACTACTCGTATTTGGTCACACAATAATTACGTTAAAACAGGTGCATTTGTTAACACCAAAGAAATTAGAATTTCATAAACGTTGTCAGCAAAAGAAAAACACGCGATAAAATTTCGTATAGTGACAGATGATATAAATAAATAAATTATTGTTTTCAACATTATCCTTGCTGAGGTGTAAGCAACTAAGAAGTGGTGGTAAAAACAATCAATAAACTCGAAAGCTTAAATCGAGAAGAGTGCTTAAAGCAGTTTGTTCAACAAAACAACAGACAAGTCATTATGCTAAACACATATTATCCCACAAAATAATATTCATTTTGTTTCTAAGGAAGCAAATCCATTAAATTGTGCGTAGCTTTATTCAATTGAAAGATATTGAAAAAAATGTGGATCATGGTTGACATGATCCCAACTGTAATGTTCTGAAACAACAAATTCTTAATTAAGGGAATTGCAATGCTTCATACCTGAAAAAAATCCTTTTTTTTTTCTAATTTGTTTGAATCTTTTTGGATATTGTTACGAATTTAAAACAAATCTAAGTAATTCCCAATTTTCAAAACTGTCTATGAATCGGTTAAAATTTAAAATCTATCAATACGGTCGGAAAAATCGATGTCGTTTGAACATTTAAAATCAAGATCAATGAATTTAATTTATCTTTATATTAATCAATGAACTTATCATATTTAATTAGTTTTACTCATTATTTCATTTGCATATATTATTTTTTAATTAAAAAATTACCGATAAAATCAGAAAGCGGGTGTCAATTACATTTTTTAAAACTTATTACAGAAGCAATTATAAAATTACATGTGATTTTAACATGAATTAGTACAATAATTACATTTAAATTCAAATCGACAAGAATCAAATCGATTATAATAATAAAAATTATTAGAGTTTGTTAAAACTTAAATTACAAGTCATATTGTAATTAAAAAACAAAACAAAAAACTAATTAAGAATTACAGGCAATTTAAAAAAATATAATCACACAATTAAGTAATTATAACTAATCAAGTAATTATTATTTATTTTTTTAAAATACTAAAATACTAGCACTATCTTACACATCTCTATATGAGCTGTCGATAGATCTGCTATCTCGGCTTTTCGTGAACTGAATTCACTTTCTAATTGAAGTCATATCAACTTGGTTGAGTGTAGCCTACTTGTATGTATATAAGTGAGTTTTATCTCTAAATTATCTTAAAGTTCACGTGTATTACATTTGTATTAAATATCTTACTAGAAATATAATGTTTTCAAATGAAATAGAATAATAATAAGAATTTTTGGCTTTAAATTCTTTGTTACATAATATATCGGACAAAACTATATTCGTTTTTGTATACATTATAGTTTTAATAACGAAAAGTTGCTAAACCCATTAAGAATTTAGTGTTTTAGTTTTGTCCGATGCTGTGTATAATATTTATTACTCTTCCATATGTATTCATCCGATTTACACCTCACCATATACTTCCTCTGTCCTGAAACTTAAGAGACCCATTAAGCAACTGTGCTGTGCTTAGTGTATTAGGTAAAGAGTTGACTGAAAATGTATTGTATATCTGATGTGTACGAGTATACATATGTATATCACATTATTTATAAACAGGATTGCTTTAATTAAAAATATACCGATTTATTCGATTTGAGTTTCAGTAGTTTGAGCTTCCAAACTTGCTAAACCCATTAATTTTTTTTTTTCCTCGAAACTCAAGTTAAGTAAAAAAAACTCAGGAAGCTCTGATTTCAATTAAACTTTTATTTCGCTATAATACTTGAAGATCTTGCTTTTATTGTTCGAAATACAATGTCATTTAAATGATCGCCTCTGAATTGTTTCAGCAGTCAATCCGTTTGGTGTATTTTTCGCCTACTTTTTCTCACATTTCGGGTAATATATCGACGGCGAACGTTAGTTTTAAAATCCTCCAACATGAGGCAATTATCCTTATAGACAAGGTAGCTAATTCATATCACCAAAAAGTTGTTTGTGTCTCATAGTACGGTGTTGTTCAAATCACATATCGCCTAGTTCAAAAAATTCTATTATCATACGGCCATAACGTTCTGAATTGACGGTAACTGTTCCTCATGTGTCATGTCACGTTACCAACAATTTTGCTCGTTGACCAGCGTGTGAGCTTACCCGCTGATGATGACGATTTTGTTAAAAAAAATTAGCATGGAATACCTGTTGTTCTAGCACCCAATCGCCGTATTAAGGATGTTGTCAATGGACACTCAACTTCAATATATTTCTATGGAAGGAGGTGCAAATCAAAGTGAAAAATACCCTATAGTCAGCTGAAAGGAAAATACGGATTTTTGATATTTTCATCAGGACATCTGTAACGATTGCAGTCTCTTAAAAATTCGACAAAATCTTGACCAGTAGGTCGATTATGATGACCATAATCACACCGAAATGATCGAAAAGTGACCAAGTTTGAATCACCATTTTTGTTGTAAATTTTACCCATTTTACCCAAATTCTTCGGTTTCTAAACGATCCATGTTTTGAAATGCCAAACCTTTCACCAAATAGATAACATAACAGTTTGCCATTGCTGCGGTTTTAAAACCACGAACTGCGATTACACTATGCGACAAAATAAAAAAAATTAAATACACCCGGCTAATGACATAGTGTAGGTTGTGAGTTTTGTTGAGTAGATCTCAAAAATATTTTTTTTTTATATTTCTCGAACCCTCCAAAAATTCTTTATTTGACAAAAACTGTTTTTTTTTTTTTTACTTTACGCACAAATTTTTGGATTACTCAAACATTTCTGACTCGATTTCCAAAATTTAAATCTTGTTGGAAAGGGAAGAGATGGACCTTTAAAGCGGTATACATATATCTATTATTTGACTTAATATGCTATGAGATTTGATGACGTAAACTTGGAAAATGCGAATTTTTTTCATATTTTTTCAAGTTTGTCCGTTCATAGTAGCAAATCGGGTCAGAAATGTTTGAGTAATCCAGAAATTTGTGTGTAAAGTCAAAAAAAAAAAAAAACAGTTTTTGTAAAATAAAACAAGTTTGGAGGGTTTGAGAAATATAAAAAAGCTATTTTTAAGTTCTACTCAACTAACTGAACAACGTGGACTATATAGTTACTCGGGTGTATTTTCACTGTCGCACCGTGTTATCTGTTACTTAGTAATTTTGATTAAAAAGTTTCATTGTCTACATAAAGTTCGAAATACAATTTTACAAATTCAGCATAAAATTATATGCATGACCAAAATGAAGTAAAATAAAATACGTTAATAAAGGTTATTTATTTGCTACATTATGATCTCAGATTTATACTTTGAATGTATACCAGAGAATAAAAGTGTATCATTAAATTCTGATAATACTAAATATATATAGACATCGTTATTGAGCTATAAACCTCGAAATGCGTTTATAAAAACTTTAACGGCAAATAATTTTTATTTTTTTCTTTCTTTTACATTCAAAAGTACATTAAAACTCGCATAAAAATGATATAATAAAGAAAACATAAGTTCACGTAAAATAATACACCAATTTCGAAGAGCAGAAAAAAAAAATATGAAATCCTTAAAATCTGTTTCTGATGCGTTTTTCGTTTCAATATTTCTATTTTGTCCATGTGCAAATAATTATAGAGTAAAACACGTATAACCTTGATGAAACTACATATAATTTTCTAATGCAAAAGTGGAGAAAGGTAACAAATTTATAAATTATAAATTTTAATAAATAATTATAATTGAATTGGTAAATGAGAAAAGTTTTTTTTTTGTGATTCATTCTATTATTGCTTTTGATGTTAATGAAAAGTTTTTGCAATTTAATAATTTATACAACAGTATTTAATTGGTTTTATAAATAATCCAAGGCATATTCGAAATTTTTTAAATACATATTCTTTTTAAAACATTTCATATTCAGTTTTTTCATTTTTAATAAGTCCATAAAATAAAATACTGTTTTAAAGAGAATTTTAAAGCAAGATTTTGTAAAAATCTAGGTATGCATATATTAAAAGGAACAATGGGAAATATGTATATATACATACATATATATGTATATATGCATATACTGTGTATATACTGTAATATATGTATTATTGTATGAATTTAAAAAAAAAAAAAGAATGTATGTATATATTATAATATAACATTTAAAAATTGAAACTCTGAAGCTCTACTTTTTCTTCGTTTTTCTACTTGTTTTTTTAGTGGTTATACGTTAATAACGTATACCGTCTGTCTTATATGTTCTTCTTTCTACTCGACAAATGCAAATGAATTTTGTAATTTATGCCATGATGATGAAATGCAAATCATGCTGTATTTTTTTATGTTATAAGAATTGTAAATTGTATGCATTCAGCCAGAGTCAGCTCTTTTATTTCGGAAAAACAAAAGCAAAAATTAAAAAAAAAAAATATTCGAATTATGTGAAACGAATTCGTAAATAAAATCAATTTTCTACACTCCAACGTAGTACAAATCACTGCCTGTCTATGGTACTTGCTGAGTGTAAATGCTTTGCACAATACATATTTTTATTTAAATTATAAAAATACTGCCTGAAAATTAACCGTAATTAAGGTTTTAATCTAAAAAACTTTTATTACAATTTCGCTTTGTATAGTACGGTCAATAAAAAATTTAAATTATTTTTTTCTCTTTTAAATGTCAATCAGTTCTGTCATAAGTTCAGTCACCTTTCTATATGCATGTGAGAAGTTTGAAAGCTCAAACTACTGAAATTCAAATCGAATAAATCGATATATTTTTAATTAAAACAATCCTGTTTATAAATAATGTGATATCAGATACACATATAATACATTTTCAGACAACTCTTTACCTGATACACCAAGCACAGCACAGCACAGTTGCTTAATGGGTCTCTTAAGTTTTAGGACAGAGAAAGTATATAGTGAGGTGTAAATCGGATGAATACATATGGAAGAGTAGCAAGAAATCCATTAGTTACTTGGATCTCGTTACATGTTTGAATCACGCGAGATAGAGTTTAAACGAAAAATATAGTATAGTTTTGGAAATTTTTTAATTGCTTGACCAAGTACTATTAACCATAGATCACATAAACTGGATATAGAAAATACGTCATACCATATTTTACATGCATCTTTTGATGAAGGCGATAACGTAAGACTGCCTGAAAGTAATGTGAATAGTGTTTATGGTCGTGTTATTGTAACTGCTCAATTTTGATTTTGTGCATTAGATTCTGGTAAATTTAATTTTAAATATGTAGCATGCTTTAGGTGCCCATTCGTTGAAAATGTTTATGGGCAATGGATCATCAGAAATTGTCCTCAACAGTTTTTTTTTTTTTAAATTGTTTGCTTAAGATTTTTTGCTAAAGAAAAAAGTTGTATATATATGAGTGAGGCGTAATACCAAATTGTCGAATAAACCTTTATTCAGTTTTGACCGTTTTTACTTGACGTTATCGTAATTTCTTTTTATGCTCAGACATCCACCACTTTAAAATTGTATCGATTTTATTGCTATTCCGCAGATGCTGTGTGTTTGGAGATTAGTGTATGATAATTAGAAATTTAAAAGCCAAACAGAAAGTTTTATAATAAAAACTGTTGTACAAAAACATACCTTAATGCCCTTTTTCAAGATATCCTTTCCAATATGTCTTTTGAAAGATTACTCTATTTAATAAAAAAAAATTAAGTGCGAAATATATTTTTCAGTTTATTACACTCCATAACAGAGAACCGAGTTTCGTTTCTTTTTTTTTCCAAAAGAAATATACGCATTGCTTAAAAAGTGTTAATGTCTTGCCTTTGTTTCGTTTTCTTTGTTATTTTTTTTTATCTTATGATTAATTATAACGTGCTTACGATTTTTGAAAAAGCCACCTGGTTAGTGTTTGTCTGATATTGATAAATGAAAATTTACAGTCCTGCGGGGAAAACGTGTCAGATTAAAAGTATTCGATTAGGTCATCTACATTTCTTTTTTGGAAATTCCCTTTTAATTACAAATAAAAGAAAAGACTACTTAAAGGAAGACGAAACATGCAGCTTGAATATATTGTGATAAATAGTATCTGCCCTTCCATTGTGACGTAAGTGCATACCACTGGAATCTAAATCAGTCCTAAATTATTCTACATTGAAGTAGAAGAATGTACCACGTACCACTACTACAAAAAAAAAAAACTACTTTTAGAGTTTGCAAACAAACACTATCGTTAATGAGGTTATGAAAAAAAAGTCTGGTACATATAACAATTTGCAGTTGGCACTATGTGTTTAGGGTAGTTCACAATAAAGAGATTTAGAAGTAAAGGTTTTTTTTTTAATACATGCGGTTTAAAGTGCCTCGGCCACGATCAAACAGATTGGATCAAATTTGCATATGTGTTGGTAATTTTTGTTTGACTTAGCACAGCAACGCATCAAATTTAAGCCTTCAAATTTCATTTAAAAAATGTCGTGAAGAAGAAAACATCATATGGTTTTCATCGGAAAAAATTCTTTTATGGTTTTCTGTCTTTTTTAGAAAATATTTTTTTAGGTTTTCTCAAAGAACATATGATTTTTGGTTGGGAGATTTGTTTTTGTTTTTTATCATCGAGTTTTTTTCTTTTAATATGGCAAATGATTATTTCATAGCCATTGCCCTGTCGCAGGCAATTAAAAAAAAAACAAAAAAAGGAAACAAAAAAGGATGAAACAGTGGTTGAAGAAAAGGGATGAAACAAAAAAAATCAAGAATCTTCTCAATGAACGCATTGTTATGGAAACTTGTGGAGGAATAAACAAGATTTTAAAATATAATATAAAGGCAATTAAAACAAATTATTAATGGGCTTAATTTGTTCGGCTTATAATTAAAATCGTTAATAATTTTGTTAAACAAAACAAAGTTCATAAAACTAGAATAAATAAACAATATCATAAAATTCATAAATAAAAACAAAACTAAATAAAAAAGATCAAAATAGCTACTTTTTTACAATTGTTTTGCTACACACTTTCAAAAACCCGCGAAACAAAGTGTGATGTTACTCATACGAAATCTAGAGAAAAATGAAATTTGAAGTGATTGCCCGCACACACATCAAATTTGCTTCAATTTTCTGCGGATCAGGTAGCGAAAATCAAAATATTTTGATATTCTTCAAACTCTTCTCAGCCTGTATGTGTGAGGTCAGTTTTCTGTACGTGTGAGTACAGTTTTACCAATACAATGACAAAAATGGCAATTTGATCCAATCAGTTTGATCGTGGCGGGTCTGCATTAAGAAGACCTAACTTTTCGATATTTAATTTTTATTTTTCGCGTTTATTAGGAAAGTCCAAATAATGTAGATTTTTACCTTTTCCAAAGCCGAAATTCTTTTTTAGTACAAAATCTAATCGTATTGATACAACAAGACGTATAGATTCCTGAAAGATCTACAGGAAAAGTAATGTGGAATTTACATTTTCTAGAAATCTGTGGTGATAAAAATCTAAACAAACTAATATTATATTTAAACTTCCATTTCGAGTTGGCATCATGTAGAATACAACAAGGTTCGAATACGCTATTAGACAAACTTTTGACGATAATGATTGTTTCAAATTTTAAAAATTTAAAGAGGATCACTTCAATCAGAGTTCCCATACCCCTCAGAGAGCAAAGCACCAGCGAATGAATATCAGGTAGTGCCAACTCTTGAAAAAGGTTAGGAATAAGTAAGCAAGCTTCTTCCGCACCACATCCAATACGACAACTTACTCCATAGAGTTCGTTGCTACTATACAATGACAGATGACAATCTTGTTGTCCCAGGATCTGCTACTGTAGATCATTCAATCACTTGCTTAGTTATAAAGTGAGTTGTAAATGAAATAAAGCAAAGAAAACAACAAATTTTAATTTTTCTATAAATTTTGCACTCCTTTTGTTTGTAGGTATGGTAACTATTTGATATAAATGAAAACCGCTTAAAACTTTTTTTTTTTAAATTGAAATAAGTAAAATATTCCTTTAAGCCTCTGGACTGAATTTTGAATGGTGTAGTTTTGTGTAGGCGAATTTCATTTCACGCTCATATACGTACACCCACCTTAAATTAACAAAATTTAAATAAATTACTTTAATGATGTTATATTTTAGTGTCAAATATTTTTTTTATATTAAACTTTTTGTGGAATAGTAATTAACTGAACATGACAGAAAGGAAATCATAAAATGTTTAACAGTTTTTAAACACATCTTTAATTTTCTCTATAACGAATTACAGTGTATGTACATGCATATATTCATATTTTAATTTTAATATTTTAAAATTTGTTTATTATTATTTATATTATATTTTATATATATTTTTATATATATTTTTATATATATTTTTATATATATTTTTATATATATTTTTATATATATTTTTATATATATTTTTATATATATTTTTATATATATTTTTATATATATTTTTATATATATTTTTATTTGTTTAATTTTCATTTTATTTCAAATTTTTTAACTTTTTAACATACACAATTTTGTTTGTTATTAAAAATGAATGCGAGTTTTAGGATACATTCACATTATATTGTGGGTTAAACCCAAGGTCTTTTACTTAATATTTCGGACCTTAGAAGGTTAGAATCAAATTGAGTCAATTTTCCATAACTGCAGAGCACTAAATCGAATGAACAAAATAAGTATCAATTAGCGTGTAGAAGTAAAGTTATGAAGTCGAATGTATTGTTGATTTTTAGGAATCTTTTTTTTAATACTTGATCTATAAACCTTTTTGCTTGGACAGGATATTTTTATACTCAGAGATCTGTATTTTTAAAACATAAATAAATAAAACTTGACAAGAATGGGCATTTTCGCAGGGCGTTTCCTAAAAAATGAAGAAAATAAATGAATATTTTTTGAGCCATTAAATAAAAACTTGAATAACAATGTCATAAGTTTTGCGAATGATCAAAATTTCTTTTAGTGCATTTCAAACTTGAACAAATTAAAACTATTCACCCAAAATAGAGTGAGAAAGTTATTGGATGTGCTTTTTTGGATACATAAATATAAAAATATAAAAAAAAAATAATGAAACTTTTTTCAAATATATCGAATTATATTTAAACTCTTTATCAAATCCAATAAATAGTTTAAATTTGTATTTGAGCTTTATAGTTAAATAGTTAAGTTTTGTAAATACAATTGAAAGCATTTGCATTTAGCCCGGGCTAATTAATAGTTTAGTAGGTATAGTGTTGTAAAGCCCGTGGTTCACACTCCAGCTCAGACATCTAGAACAAAATGAAATATGAGCAAAAAAAAATATTTCTTTTCGGCGACTTCCTCTCAGTAGCCTTCTGGCAAAACATCTCTGCGAGTAAATTGTAGAACCCGGCACCCGACACAACATGTGTGGTGCGAGAAGATAGGCTGTAGTAATTATTAATTACAGACAACAGACCAGTGGCTGAGGAAATTATGAAATGGACATTGATTAGTAATATTGTAGAAATACTCGTCGGCGATCGTTGTACTGCAATGGAATCAACAGGGTATGGTAACAAGTCAGGAATGTTGCTAAGAATAAGCGAATATAGAGCGAGTATGCAATCGCACTAAAAGAGCTTTTGTTATGTTTTCTGATAATATACGAGTATATACACAAAATGTTTAAGAAAAACACTATTGAAATATGTTTTAAAAAATTAAAAATGTGATGCGGTGTCTCTTAAAAGTTAATGGATGTGTGCTTGCTATTTTATGACTACATATTTGAAATTATTTCTTTCTTTTTATTCTTTTAAATAAATTCACTGCAATATTTTTAAGGTAAAAGAATTATTTTTTTTTTTTTATTGATATTTTTCTCTCTCAAGTTTATTGCAAGTTATATAATGTCTATAAATT
Organism: Sarcophaga caerulescens; assembly: GCA_927399465.1. Taxonomy (NCBI): domain Eukaryota; kingdom Metazoa; phylum Arthropoda; class Insecta; order Diptera; family Sarcophagidae; genus Sarcophaga; species Sarcophaga caerulescens. Next base: position 134,513,848 of record OV656872.1, on the reverse strand, counting down.
TTATTATTGCAAACATAAAGGTTGAAAAATTGTGCATCTTTATTTATAACCTTTCATTCAAACATAGACAAATGTCTCTGTTAGCACAAAAATTATTTGTTTTTTTTTTGTTTTAAAAAGGATTTTAAAGTAGAATTTAAAATCCGAAAACTATTCAATATTGTTTCTATAAATAATTGTATATTTCTTTAATATATAATTTTTTAATATTTTTCAAATAGCAATAAACAAATCGATTTGACGTATTTGTTATTCATAGAACTTTAAACTTTTTATTAAGTTTCTAAAATAGAACTCGGATGCTAATCTACTATCAATAAATGGGTTAAAAGAGTAACAAATAAATACATATTCAATGGCTTATATTAAATATGTAGATATGTAACTTAAATACGTTTTTTAATCATTTTAATTGACTCTAATGAATTGTACACAATATATGTACAATAAACTTTTCATTTGCTTAATAGTATATTCTTATAAATTGTTGAAGAGATCTAAGTACATATTTATATCTGTAATTTATAAAATGTACGCTAGAAACTATCCCAGCTATTTATTTACAGCTAACTCTTATATTTGAAATTAATAAAAGAAAAATATTCGACAGCATATCTTTTGTTTTTCTTAAAAAGAAAAGGAAATGAAAACGTAAATCATTTTTAATAATATCGTGCCATTATAAATACAATAGAAATGTCCCTGTGATCCTTTTGACGTCTATGTACGTTCAAATGTTATGCCTCGAGAGGAGACGTGTACACAAAGTAAATATTTCATTACAATTGATTTATGGTGTTTTCTTTTCTACCAAAAAATGTGCATTTTATTAACGCAAAATGCAATTTTGCGTTTGTTTCTTAAAAATGTTTCGCCCTCTAAAAGGGTGGTATGTTTTATTCTAAATAATTCGCACTTGCCTATGGTGGAGGGCATTGCATTTTATGCCCTGTATAAATCGAGAGTGCTGATAATGCCCTGTAAAGCATATGACTTTTGTTTATTTATAGGGCTACCAGATGAAATTTAAAAAAAGTCGCCTGGTATTGTTATCCAATTTTATCCAAGTTAATTTTTTCATTGTTTTGCGGAGTAATCTTAAGGAAATATTACACTATTAAAGCTACATGGTCAGCAATATAAAAAATTGCATTCAATGTTAGAACAGTGTTAAAATATTCTTTTTTTTTTTTTTGTTATAAAAAAGCGTGCAGAAAATGAAGTCGAAAAATTAGCGATCTGGCAACACCTTTGAACAAATTGGCATTTCCTCATTCATTTTTTTAATAAGTGGTAAACACAGGGCATACCCTTTTTTAAAATTTGTGTTATGTTCTTCTCAAATAAAAAATGACATTACAACAGGGTTGGTCAAAAATTTTTTTAATGCACCTTGTAAGAGGGTGACATTTTCTTTGTAGAAAAGAAAACACCATTAGATGTCGGCAGCATTAAATTTTAAAACAATGTTTGATTTAACATTTTATTTATCAATTTTTTTTTTGAAGTTGCCTTCACATTTGAGTTTAATATTTGAATTTAAATGTTGTAGTGCTATAAAGACAAAAGATCGTTTGCTATGTTCCAAATGTGGCACATATAGCCTATATTTGGAATAATCCTACACCTAGTAAAAGTAACATTAAATGACAGTAAATGCGAAAATTATAAAATCGAATAAATGGGATTTAAAAAAAACACTGGGATTTAAAAGATTTAATAAATTTTATGTAAAATTCAGTAAAATTATGATTTTATTTTCTTCATAACTTGATATCCATAAGCTAAAATAAGCTTTAGCTAAACTAAATAATGCTGTTTATTTCTTGTGCTCCTTGGTGTACGACAATTATTATCCAATCTGGGATAAAACATTCCCTAGAGGAAACCAACCTGAGTCCAGAATAACTATTGCTATTGCATCAATCTTTATATTACCGAGCTCAGTCAAGGATGGCAGAAAATGACATGAAGTGAAAGATAGTTTCTTTCTTCTTCATTTAACGGAATGCCAATTCTTTCGGCATGCCTTCGAAAAGTAAAGATTTCAGAGAATATGCTTGAGATACTGTTTTCATTTTAAACTTAATTTATTTTAAATTTATTTTTCTTAATTTTCTTTCTTCTAATAACTACTTTTAAACATTCTTTTTTTGTTTAATCTTAATCTTCTACAGTGTGTAATTAAGGCTTCTTTTTGGCCATTATCAACAAGGCACAACCTTTTCTGTGTTGTTGGCCAAAAAAAAAAAAAAAATATGTATAATATTTGCATATGGTTTGAAAAGCCTTACGGCCAAGTCATTCATTAAGGAAGGATTTTCACATTTGACTATATTCCAAGAAAAATGTGAATTGCAAAATAATTCTTTTGTTTTTGTTTATTTATTTGGTTATTTTTGCATTTGTTGTTAATATTCGAAAATTTTTAAAACAAAAATATTGTATTCGTAAGGCTTACCCTTGAATGAATGGAATGGATTTGAATGAATGACAGAATAGAGAAAGTGTAATGGTTGTTGTATGCAGGCAGTAGTTGGGTTATCCAATTGGGAAATCTGATGTCTTGTTAATATATGCAGCACTGTATTTGTCATGTCTGTCTGTTTTTCTCGTTTCCCTATATATGTATATAAATACATACATATTATGTATGCAAAGAAAATAATGTAAATAAGATGCATATACTACATACGAAGCTCAACAAAACATACAAAAAAAATAATAAAACTGGAAATAATTTATAAAAACAAAAAAATCATGCTGAATAAATATTTATCATCAGCTTTTAATGCATAACCATGACAATCAGAATTTGATATTTTGCATGACTTCAGGAAAAGTGTATTATTATAGGAGTCATGCATACAAATAAATACAAATGGTGTACATCTGTTATAGTAGAAGCTCGGTAAATGCTCGTATGTGTACATGGGAAGCCTTTGAAAAATTACTTGAAATTTATTGTATAGACCAGATACGATTATACATACATATGTATATAGGGAAACATTGAGAATTTTATAAAGATAAGTGAATTCAAAATAAAATAGAATTAAAAAAATGCTTTTTAATAACATAAAATGTTTACAAATTATATGTTAATTTTAAGGTACATAATCGATCAACATCTTGTCGAAATCTGGCATTTATTTCAACATTTAGTATCTAATATTACTTGGATTATATTGTTGCGTAGACAAAATAAACAGTAACTTAACAAAAAAAATCTAGGAATTTACGGTAATAAAGATCAAATTACAATAATAAACCACGTAGAAAGCCCACGAAAGATAGGGAAAGAAATAACGATACTAACTCAGCAGTGACGTTCTAAGTTGTTAGAAATAGGAATTATATGTATGTATGTATATACACTGAGAAGCCTTAAAATTTATCTTTATCGGAAAAGGTCTATTAATCTTCATATCTTTAAATTTAAAGTGTGTGTGTGATACAATCGTTTAAATTTCCTCTACGGGGTCTCTGGGTAGAGCGCATCAGAAATTTCCAATTTTCTATGATCTTCGCCAATAAATCAGGCTGAATTTGACCGTTGTCATGATTATGTTGGCTTTGAGGACCTATGTGGTTTGAGGCTTTTTCTCAAACGCGTGTGACTTAAGAAAACTCCACAAGAAAAAGTTTAACAGTATCAAATCGTACGAACTCAGTTGACAGCTGTCGTACAGTTTCGCGCCGTCCTGTTGAAACCACTTGTCTCATTCATGTATCGATGATACCGCCAGCCCAAAATCCACAACATGTATATCATGTGGATTGGTATCCTTCCAAATCTGAAAATTTTGTTTGTTGTCGTACCCATTCTTCTAAAAATCATCACTAGAAGATAATTTTTCAATGAAAACATTGCTTGAACACTTAACACTTAGTTTTATAAAATTATTTTATTATTTATAAGTGTACAGTACTACTTTACTATTTAAAAGTATACAGTACTATTTTAATATTTATAAGTACAGAACTACCTGTTGGAAAATCCTATAGACATTAGAAAGTCTGATGGTAAGTTATTTTAGCTCCTGACCATTTCTTATAGTTATAAGAATATTTTTGGTCATAATTAGGGTTGGCAATCCCGGTCTATATTTTCAATCCCGGGATTTCGGGATTTCATTTACCTAGTCCCGGGATCCCGGGATTTTAAAAAATTTGTTCTTGAAAGATATTAACATATTATTTCAATAAAATTAATAACATGACACATCCAAAAATAGGTTTATAAGAAAGAATTTATTAAATTATATGAAAATTAATTTTATTTTTAATTTTACACATTTTTAAATTAATTATAAAGAGTTAATTGTTTTTATAGATATATACTCTTTTGTTGATCAAGTGCGATATGTTATTATTTTTTATTATTTTTAAAATACGTTTTGAGGAAGCACAGAGCATCCAAAGTTTCATCGCTCAAACGACTTATTTTAGTTGCGAAAAATCCAGCTGCAGAAAAAGCACGTTCAGACTCTACACTGGCTGGCTTAATAGTCATTAAAAAATTGTATGCTCTTTGCAAAAAGTCACCACGTGTTCCTCCATTTTCAAACAAGAGCATTTCTCTTTGCATTTTTACAGACAACGTCTCACATCGAATTGCTATCCTCGGTAAATGTGCTTTTTTTATAGCTTCATTGAGCTCGTCTGAAATATTTAAAGGTTCTTCAAGAGAACAAGAAAGAGATTCAGATGGAAGCTCAGAAGAATCTGAAATAATTTCGAAAGGTGCCTTATCTGAATCGGAAGGTGTAACTTCTGACTCAGAAGCTATTAGAAGTGATGTAGCTGGACATGAAGCATTTAGTCTTTCGAGTAACTCAACTATTAATTTGCGACATTTTATGGAAGAAGGAACCGTTACGAACTCTGTTTCGGATTCGGACTGAACATTTGTTCCACCATTGTGCAGATACTGAAGTACCCCACTGATATCTGTTCTCCTTTGTTGCATGCGAAGGATGAGGGCTGAATGTAGTTTTTGACTTATAACGTTGTTAGGTTAGGTTAGGTTAGAGGACGTGTACTTGTCAACTGTGACAAGTACAGTACCCGGAGGTCGAACTGACCCATTGTACAACGTCCTAGCTTCTCACACCACTCGTGTTGTGTGCGTTAATTTTATACATGAGTGGCGGGACCTACAGTTTAAAGTCGACTCCGAACGACAGGTTTTTTGAGAAGCTTTTCATGGCAATTTTTATTCTCAGAGTTTTTGCCAGAAATCTGCTGAGAGGAAGTCGCCGAAGAAATATTTTTCATATTTTCGTTTTGATGTCTGACCTGGGATTCGAACTCGGGCCTTTCGTCTAATAAGCCAACACACTACCTACTAGACCACGGCGACTTCCAAAAAAGTCTTGTTAGCATCTTTAAGTTTTTTTTAACATAAAAGTTATGGCAACATCGGTTGTGAACAGATTAGCATCCCGACGGCAAAGGGCGTCAACTGTTGCTTTAACTGGGACAAGAGCACTAATGATTGCGGATACCATATTAATCGCATCTTTGGATAAAGCAAAATATTCACCTTCATGTCTATTAATGCCTTTGGTATACAATTTCTTAATAAATAAAGACGTTTTAGTGAGAGTTCTAATATACGATTTTTTTCATTGCGGCTTAAAAAGTCAAATCCCGGGATTAAGTGCTCAATCCCGGGAATTTGGAATTGTTAAAAACTGCGGGATCCCGGGATTCCCAACACTAGTCATAATGATAATCTACTAAACAATGGAATCGAATCCTCTAGTGACGAAAGTAATATAAAACCAATTCAAAAATTATGTAGAAACGTATTTAGCGGTTCTGATATATAAAATATTATGATTAAATTATTTTTTTCTTATGTTCAGTTTATTGAATTAATATTATAAACTTTATTTTTCTTTTTCTAGTTTTCAACTAAAATTTTTGTAAGTTAATCTTTTATAAGTAAATCTTTTATTGTTTTTCTTTAAGTTTTTTTTTTATTCAGGATTGTTTTATGGGGAGATTTGTTGAATGAATTGATCGCATAAAACGAGACCTAAGTGTAGTGAAGGTGTGATATTATTAGAAGTATTTTTATTCCCATTTAATTTTAATTTTTAAAAATTTTCTTAGAAGGTAGCACTTAATTTCGTTAATGCGTCCGTTTGGGAAATGACGTATACTTGTGGCATATTTTTAAAGTTTCGAGTATCATATTTGTCTCTATTTCCAAGAATATTCTTCCGACCCATTTACTGTACTTTGAATATTTCAATATTCATTACAAATACAGAGCCCTTAAGGTCGATTTCCCTGATCATTTATTTTATTTTCATAGAAATTAAATTCAACGTCAATTAGAATTCCGATAGATGTCGGAAACAACAAAATACAGCATATGTTACCATTAATTATTGTAATTTCACATTGATTGATAATAAGGGAATGGAAATGTACAATTTGCAAAACAAAATGATGTATAATTATAGCTTAAATTGGATATGCGTTTAACATGCTAAATTTAAAAATAACTATTTCGTGTAATTTCCAGTGACGGACAGTCTATTTAAATACCAAACCAAATTCAAGAAATTGTACTCGATATGCTCAAATTGCAACTCTTTGAAAAAATCATTTTAATTGTACCTATACTTGCATAGATATTTTTGGGTATTTTATTTATTATTATTTTGGAACTTACATCATATTTTTTTTTTTTTTTTTTAATGAAATTAAATATTTTGTTTCATTTTAAAGATTTTTATTTGAATTCTGTGAAACGAATACGAAGACAACTTATTTTATTGTTTTCTTTGTAGAAACCATTTCTTAGAACCATGTGGTTTCTTCCAGGAATACTTAATAAATCATTCTTAAGTGCTTTTAGAGTCATTTATTTGAAATAAAAAAAAAAAAAAAAAAAAACAGAATTATATATTGTTTAATTATTATATTAAAATATGATTTTCTTTTTTTGTATGGAATAAAAAACTAAAAGAAATACAGTAAATATTACTGAAAATATTATTACTTCGCAATAGTTTTTAATTATTTGTAGGGCAATATTGAGTTTTGCATACTAAATTTTTCTCGCTCTATTTTTTTTTTTTTTTTTTGTTACTTAATTAGTTCTTTCCGTTGCACTTCGCTGATCATTCCAACAAATATTTTTTTCTTTTATACATAAAGTATTCAGAGCATAAAAGAATAAAAAAAGTATATCGTTCTGTCTCAAATTTCCTTCTTTTAGTTCTAAAGATTCTGTATTGAAAAACAGTTTCGTAAATATAAAATCAATTTTCTTTGGCTACACTAATATTGTTGCTATTATTATACTTTTGAAGCGTTATACATACTCTTACCATAGATGCAGAATATGTGGTAGTTGGAATATTATAACTTTATTATAATTTGTGCATATAAAACGCATTGAGATTATTGACGGATAAAAAATATTATTTTTAGAAAAATTATAAAATTTGGTAATCATGAAATTGATTGAGGTGAGGGCAGGTATTCAGTCTTTTCAACTCAATAACTACCGCCATGCGAAACTTGTCGTAAATAGTGCAAATACACAGGAAATAGCATACAAGCTTTCCAAAAAGGAGGGTGTTGTTGTCATACAAGTTGCTAAATGAAATTAATTCTTTATTTATTTTAAAATATGATTGTCATTTCATATGGGCTGGTTGGTCAAAAAATATATTCTCTATATAAATTGAGCGAAAAGAATGCTGTGATATATTTAAATTTATATCTATACATAAAGTGTAGTATACATATTTCCTATATAGTCAATAAATTCCATTACATTAGCAAAATCTGGAGAAGGCATATTAAATTTCAACCGTTTTGTACATTCATATTTCATTATGTTTTCATAATGCTACTTCATACAACGCATAGCTCATTGTAATCATTTTTGTTGAGTGTAATTATAAAATTGCATTTTAAGCACAATATAAACCATTAACAATAATGTATTATACATACAGTACAATATAATTTTGCTTATTAAGCATTAAATTACAATTTCCGTATAACACAGTAGCCATAATTTTTGTGTAAATATTGTAATTAATGTACAAGAAACGAAATGCTTGAAATCATTGGTCTATAATTAAAGCAAATGCTAAAGGCGCCCATACTCTGACTCTTTCGTCTGTTATAATAAAAATATCCACTGAAGTGTAACATTTAATATTCCTATAACGTTGAATGTTAGCAACCATCTCTATATTATTTATAATTACGATCATGTTGCAATATTTGAACTCTGCCTACCGACTCTATTGTGCAGTTGGTATTATAATAATTGCCATAATAATGTGACATTACCGTCTTATGTACTGTCGTAAATCTACATATGTATGTCCTCCCTATAATGTCTACTCTAAACCTTTTTCCCTGAAAAGTTTCTGGATGCTGCTTGGTGTCAGCAAGGACAATTCTGTTCCCAGTAACGGTTATTTCCATCATTGCATTTCCATATATGCATCAATGTCTCATCATCATATCATCATTATCTTATGCCGCTTAACTAACATCGCGTTACGCCTGAATAGTCTGATGCATGACTTAAATCTCCTTTTATTGTGATTACCCAACAAAATTTTACATTGTTCAAAACCTTTCACAAGACAGGCCCAGTATATTTTTTCTAGTTAACCTCAAAAGAGTAGAGTACTCGAATGGTGACCTGACTGTCAGTTAGCTATGTCCCGTCCTTTGTATTCTGTCCAAGTTGAATTAGGCGCATGTTTTGATGGCATAGTTTAAGTCTATGCCCGTGAAAACTCATAAAGAATTACTTTTTCTATTCAAGTGGTTAAGTAAGAATCGACTAAGTTGCTACTCCTTCCCCAACATTCTATTTAATTTACCCGCTTGGAGTGATCAACAAAAATAATAATAATTAGACATTTGAATGGAATGTTTTTTTAATTAGAAATTATAATTTAAAAAAAGTACCCGTTATTAAATATGTAAATTTGATTGTAGTTTATTTAGATTTATTACAGAAATCATTGTAGAACTTGTACTGGATTTCCCCAAAGAACTAATTACAATTAATTTACTGTACATAAGTATAGACTTATTTAAAATCACATTGTAATCCAAATTTTCCAAATAACGTGTTTTTACAATTTAAAAAAACTGAAAAAATTATATTTTAATATAATTTAATGGATTAAATTTTTTATTTATGTTTTTTTTTAAATCAAATGCTATTCAATTGTTAAAAAAAAAACTAATGTTATTAACTTGGCTACTTATAATATTTGCACAATATATTTAATCAATTTCTCTGAAAAACTTATTTGGATTGTTAAGATAAAAAGCAAATAAATTTACAAAACATCTGACATTTCTGACGGGTAATTTTTATGCTATTGAGTTCCTAGTGCACATATTTTCATTTTCAGATTCAAGACATGCGTTAATGCTAACAGTGCAAAGCAAGGTTTGCCATTTGACTATTATTAATAGACTAACAAACGAACAGCGCTGTTCAAGGCACATCTAACAGGTAACCGTAAGTGTACAACAAGTACAACAATGCAAAAACAACAGGCATTTTGTTTTTGTTAAAGCGTACGCGTAATGTCAAAAAAATTAACCCTCAAACCTCTATAGGAAATTAATAAAAGCAATTAAAAAAACTAAATACATTTTATATATTGAAATTTCTTTTGATTTTTATGTCATGCTTAATTACGCAATAGTGGGGCACCTATAAATTAAAAAAAAATTATTCCATGCAGTCAATAACATTTCCACTTTATTTAAAGAACATGTTTTTATATGGCCATCGATAAAAATGGCAGATGCTAACGTTATTTGTTATTGGTCATAGTTTTGGCACTTAGTTGGAGAGACCGAAATCTTTTTTTGGGTAATTCATCAGCCTCGTCTAAATAAATATAAATATAGTAAATCTAGGTTGTAGTTTAAAAGATATATGGATTTAGTGTTAAAGGCTTAAATATTATTAGTCATCTTGCAAAAATTTTAATAAAATTGGCTTTGAAATAGTAATCCTGAAGAATTTCTAGAGTGCGTATCGTTAAGGATACATCCGGTACATATGAGGGTTTATAAATGCGAAAATGATTATCGAAACAAAACAAGCAAAAAAACAACAAAATTTTGACATTTAAAAACGCGTCAGCTGTTGACATAGGTTTACCTGTTAGATTTGCCTTGGCGCTGTTATTTCAAATTTGGAGTTCCTACGATTTAATTCACTTATACACTTTCCTTCATAAGTTTATTGTGCTTCTTTAAATTCCCAAAACCTATACGGTTAAAAAATAATCGACAATTTTAAAAGCAAATAATCTAAAAAAGAGCATTAATTAATGTAAATCCTACAATTTCTTAAAAGTTTTCAAATTAATAAGAAATGTAATAAACGTGATATCCATCCTACTGGTTGAGTCATTATAAACCAATACTCTCCCGACATACTTTAAAGTAATGTCAGTTATTGATTTTTAAGTTAAGTGCAACCCTTTAATTATTTAATTTAGTTTCGAAAAGCTTAATTACACATCAATCTACTTGATTACTTAAATGTACAATATTTATCTATTTGAAACTGCTATTAAAACGATGAAACAAATGTCATCTGCTCTTCTGCTTAAATGGTTCATTAGAGTTACTGTTGAGATGTGGTCTGTGTTCGATAGTACTATGTATAGGAAAGGGAATTGTCTATCTCGTAATTCATATTCATTCATTCGCGGTCGATTGGCCAATTGACCATACAATACAATGACAATGTGGAACGCCTCGCCTGTAGAAATATAATAAAATTTAATGTCTATAAATAATTGAAAATAAGGACCACTGCTCAATTGAATTGATCGTAAACAAAACTTAATCATATCGTCGTAGAGATGGCTTTCTAAATTTTGTGAAAAATAACTTGGCGAACATTATTGCCAAATATCAACCTTTTCTTATGTGCAGAAAGAAGCTGATTTTCACAGGATAACTTTGAGTTTTATTTTAACATTAGCCTTAAAGGGCAAAAACATTAACTCCGTACACTTCCGGAGCTTTTCTTGTAGGAACTTTTGTACTTCTCAGTCTACGTCAATATACATTAATTCTTTATGCTTATCCCGTAAATGATAGACAGGCTATGGGTTTTAAAGTACTTGGGTTGAGCCTTTGATTAAAATATTAGTGTTTTTGCATTTGATTTTTTACTGTGTGATTCTACACACTCTGTAAAAGGAAATCCACATGTGTACCGGCATTAGTTAGAACCAAAACATATTTTTCGCCTTAAACTACCGTAGATTAGTATTTTTCATATTACTTTTTGATGCCGTTTTCTAAAAGTAGCCATCTATGTAAAACCTAATATGAGTTTTTAATAAAAAAAAATTTATAAAATTTAAAACCGTCTTTATGTGTATATACATATCTACATATGTATGTATATGCATATTTGAATATTTCCATTGCCATTAAAAAGTTCAAACCCTTTTAAATAATTATCCTTCTTTGTAAAATATTCACTGGCTTTTATAATTTCATTTCTTTTTTGCTTTTTTTTTTGTTTTTTGTTTTATGCATTTAGTCTTCTTTCAAACAGAATGCGTTAGTGGCGTTGTGAATGTAAATGTAGCAATTTTTATTAATGAACCGAGTCAGCTAATTAACTTGGCCAGTTTTTTCTTTCTGTTGGCAATTAAAATGTATACACATAATGATGTGTACATATTTACAAAAATATACGAACAATTTCAAATAAAATGGCGAATAAATTACGCGTTTATAATTAAAAATCAATTTTGTAGTTTACAAAAGATTTCAAATTCAATATATAATCAATCAATTTAATACCAATTAAATACATGTAACACGTTTAATTGAATGAAACGAGTGATTTAGTTTCGATTTATTAAAACAAAGGGTGGTTTTTCAATTTTTATTCTATACGAATATATTCATGAGGTATTTATATATTGAAAGTTATATATATAAATCGTTTTGTTCTTAAACCGTGTTACTTAATAGTTTTCAAGAGATTAATGCCAAATTTTTGGGATTGCTTAGTTAGTTGTATTTAATAGCTTAAACTACCTATCAGAGATCAGCAACGAGTATTCAAAACGATGAGTAGATTCGAGTCATACTTATTATTTCTGATACTTATTATTTCTGATACTTATACGCATTCATACTTATTTTAATATGATACTCATACTACTCATACTCAAAGTTGGAAGTACTCGTCGTATTCATACTTAACAATACGCATGATGTTATTGACTTCGACTCGTCTCTACTTAACATTTACACGAAGCACAAAATAAGTATGATTCGCGTACGAACACTACTATACTCACAAGAAGATTGTGTGTATGCTTTGCTTGTTGTCTTTGTCTTTCCTTTCTTCTTTGTTTGTATATGCAACAATAACAAAGGCTGTAAATTTTGATGAATGATTCGAGCCACTCGAATCACTTATAAGTATTATAAGTATTTTTCTAAATTTATGAATCAGAATGAGTAGGCGTATGAATCAAACACATTTCGAATGTTGTGAGTTTGATGTCAACGTTGTACTCATACTCATTGTAACCTATACTTATAAATCAATGCTGTAGCGAGTACGAAAGAATCAGAGTAGTTGAATTTCAATTCTGTTGATTCACTCATACTCAAAATTGCATGAGTGCTTATGAGTAGCGGAAAAACGATTCATTGCTGATCCCTGCTACCTATGTTAGGTGCATTAAAATTGTAAAACGATTTTTTAATATTCAAAATTCTATTTAAATATGTTTCTGAACCTTTTTTTTTTTTTTTTTTTTTTTTTTGAGATACGCACAGGAATTTTGGGTTTTAGTTTATAAATTTAAATACTCTTGTCATAAACATGCCGTCCACTCAGACGTATCGAGTCTGGTGTGAAATGATGGATGATCACAACTTAAACTCACTTACTCACATTTTAGAACCTTTGATATCTCGATCAATATCACTTTGCGGTAATCTAAAACTTGGTTGACTGTCAGGCCGCCATTCGAGCACTTAGCTTACATAAGGTTTACTCGAAATTAGTACTAGACTGTCAATGCATTTCAGAAGGAAAATTCTTGGGACTTGACAGGAGCACCAGACTTTAATGACACCAAACAGCGGCAATATAAAAGAGTTGGGGGAACCCTATTAGGTTGATTGACGTACAATAGATGCTTTAGTCGCAGTACGTTTACACAACAATATTAATAATCAAATTGCTTATGCTTAGAATAATATTGTATTCACATTGAGGTATCGCATGACGAAAGTTACAAATTTCATTGTGGTAATTATTGCGGTTGTAAATTTCATTTTCCGAATTAGTAATTTTCACAATTCTAAATTTTCTAATTCCTTGGAAAATTTAAAATTAACACTTCTTGACAACAATAATGTGAATTAACTTATTTCTCTACAATGAAAAAATCCCCGTAGAATTCAGATTACAGAACAAATAATAAATTTATTATAGGCTTAACTTTTATTTTGCAATCTATTATTAAACAATATAAGTATAAAAAACGTTAAAGAAAAAACTCACAAAAAAGATATGGCAGAGCATCACGTTTAAAGCAATACAAATACATTTTCATGTATATGTACACGATATATGAAATCGTGATTGTAATGGATTAAAAAAAAGTCACGTTTAAAAATGTTTTTTTTTCTCTCTCTTTTTTTTTGGATGGTAAATTTATTTTCACCTGCCGGTGAACAAAAACAACCAAGTTTCTAATTTAATTTATCTTTCTTTTAAATCGATTAAAGTTTTCAAACAAGCGAACAAGCGCAACGAACATCTGAAAATTATTTAAAATCATGAAAATTTTCTTAATGACTAAATACAAGTTTAAATGTGTAGCGAGCGACATGAATAGACATTTTCTTTTTCCAATTAAATGTTATTTAAAGACCTTTTTATATCAAAAAAAAAAAAAAAATTTATAATGCATATTATATTTTCCCCCTACTAACTAACTAAGCACGTCACTTTAAGAAACTATTTTAAATTGCAATAAACAATATGTACTCTATATTAAATGCATTCAAGACAAATTTTTGTAATTACAAAATGTTTGATTAACTTATTTAATTAAATAATTACTTGAATTAAATAGTTATATCTGCAATCATATTTGTGTACGTAAATTAAATTAATTTTTTTTTATAGATTTTCTTATCTGATATGTATGCTTGGAAGTGATATACGATATGTTATTACAAAAGTCATCAGAACGCTTTCACATTGCAATTAATTAATTTAGTTTAGAAAAAAAATTATAACAATTAACCTTATAACACTTAACTTAAAATATGGAAAATTATAGCTTAAAAAATTGCTTTTTCAGCATTAAAGACTAGTTAAATTAAGGCAAACAAATAATTTCTTTTACTGCGAAATGATAAATAAGATATTGAGAAAGATTAGGACTTATATCTCACCACTAAATCCAACAGTGATTTGTGGCAGCCTTGTGCTCCTTACAGGAATAAAAGAAATATAAACGAAGTAAACAAGAAAATCTTAACATTTCCGTGTGCTAACGACCTATTTTTAAATAACAACCTATTTTTTAATTTCAATAAATTACGGCTCATCTTGACGGTAAACCCACTGATTCTTTAAGGAGAATGAATGGAAGCGATATATTTAGGCAGAGAATATTACGCCTACATACATACATACATACATACATACATAATTGGTCATTACAACCCTTCAGTCAGGATTACGACCTAGAGAATATTACGCCTACTACCTTAAAATGCTGTCCTGCTCTTGCTGGACAGTAAAAATGGGACATACTGCTTTCGGGTATTTAACTGAACATCGTAAAAAGAGCATTTTTAGAGGGGGAAAGAGTGAAATTTACATTTCCTTTTTAACACTTTTTGTATTGCGTTGTAAACTTTTAAATTTTAATGAATTTTAGTATCTAATTAACATGTTTTGTGTGTGAGTAGTATACGTTAATATAAAATGGTATTACGTGTTTGTTTTTATGATCGATGGATTTTAAACATTCTTTTAAAAAAAATTCGGAATAGAACCTCCCAACAGTGGTAGGCTATATATTGTGCACTTAAATTGATTACAATAAAGTCAAGAGGTCGTAAACTTTACACTTTTTTTTTTATCGCTTTAGTGGTGTTTTTTAAATACAGGAGTTTTTAGAGTCAACCTGCACTATACTAATCTGCATTCGGATTGTCTGTTCCCTGACCGCTACAACAAATATAATTGAAAGGTGTTAAAATCAGGGACATGAATCTTACCCGTAAACTGCCTTAGCAGATATTATTACTGCATATATAGGGTCCGCCAAATAACTTTTTTTTTTTGAAAATGCTTTAAAGAAAAACTACTGAATATTTTCTCAAATTTCTTTATTTATTTGAAAGTACAATCCTTCCGGTTAATAATGGAAAATAATTTCATTCAAATGGCTGCCTCTGCTGGCCATGCAGTAGCCTACACGATCGGTCCAATTTTTAAGCACATTATCGATTGTGTGCAGCTGTATTTCACCAATGGCTTCACAAATATTGTCCTTTAAAGCGTCAATTGTCTCTGGCTTGTCGGCGTAACACTTATCTTTGACGGCACCCCACAAATAATAGTCTAACGGTGTCAAATCGCAGCTCCGAGGTGGCCAAACGACATCAGCTCTGCGGCTGATAATGCGATCTTCAAAAACAGGGCGCAAAACATCGAGTGTAGCTTCGGCTGTGTGGCACGTAGCGCCATCCTGTTGAAACCAAATGTTCCCAATATCCTCCTCTTCAATTTTTGTGACGATCGCCATTGACTGTAACGGCCACTCCTTGCTGATTTTCGAAGAAAAATGGCCCAATTATACCTCTGGACCAAAATCCGCACCAAACAGTGACTCGTTTTGGGTGCGTCGGCTTTTCAATGTATGCGTGCGGGTTTTCTGTACCCCAAATGCGACAATTTTGCATTGGATTCGTTCAGCGGAAGGATAAAACTATTATCTGTCAAATCAGACATGAGCTAAGTGTTACCATTCTTATTTCGTGAATGGTAACACTTAGCACTAGTTGAAAAAAAAAACGTTAGATGGCGGACCCGATAGAAATATTAAAAAAGGAGTCGCTGTAGTCTAGTAGGTAATGTGTTGGCTTATTAGATGTGAGGCTGTGGATCTAACTCTAGCCCAGACATCTTGGACAAAACGACAAACAAAACTTACTCAGCAGTCTTATGGTAAAAACTCTGAGAGTAAATAAAATTAAAATTACTATGAAAAGCTTCTCAACAAACTGTCGCTCGGAGTCGACTTAAAATTGTAAGTTCCGCCACTAATGGATAAAATTAACACACACACAACATGGGTAGTGTGAGAAGCTAGGTCGTAATCCTGACTAAAGGGTTGTAATGACCAATAAAGTATGAAGTAACATTACAACAAGTGCAAAATCAGTACAAATAATAAATTATTTCTCTTCTAACGTTCGAGGTAGAGATATGAAGTTTACACGAAGTGAGTGAATTTTTTCATCCCTTTGTACCAATATGTGTACTCATTTGCAGGCAACGGCACACACACAGCTAGTGTACAATTAAATTTGATGATTATTTTTTCATTTTTTCTTTTTAAATTTATGGATGTAAGCCAAACCGTCCACCTGATGTTAGTTTTTGTTAATTAAATAATGTTTCTTTCATGTTGAATAATATTTTTTTTCTTGCTTCTTTTGCACATGACACATGAAAATTAATTAATTTAATTAGGAAATGCAAGTTAAATAATCAAAATATTTTTAACACGTTATATTGAATTTACAACAAATTTTTTTTGTTTTTGTATACGAAACGTTTGAATTAAGCTTAGATAGAAAATAAAAAAGAGAAAGTTAATTTGATGTCGTCATAAATGTTTAAAATCGAAAATAATCCTAATAAAGAAAAATATAATCGCATTGAAAATATAGAATTTAATAGAATTGGTGAAAAATGTAATAATTTTTGTGTTACTTTTCGCTTAAGAGTTAGTGAATAAAACGAAAAACGATTAAACTGCTAGGTTCGAAAAAAAAAATAATCAAAAAAAAAAAAAAATTGCGCCTTGAGCATAAAACGAAAAACGCCATTTGCCAGCTTCTCTAAATTATTGCCACTGGCAACGTTTCATGACATGAAAACCATTCATCATCATACATAGTATACAATACTTGTATAACTTTTCCATAGCATGCTATAAAGAGAGAGAAAGAGTGAGAGTATCGTCGTGCTTGTTGGCACTTTTAATGAATGTCGAGTGCCTGAATGCCAAACGTTCAAGTAACTAACTGGCTCACTGACAGACCGACTGACGTTGTATGGAGTCCGTAGTTGAGCCAACGCCCTTAAATAAATTCCATTAACCACGGCATTGGCATTTCATTTATTTATTTTTTTTTTTTTTTTGTTAGAAATATACGATTTTAATTTTTTTTAATTTCTTATTTTTTTCCTTCGATTTTATATAAAATCAAAATTTCATTTAATTTATTATAAAACAAATATTTTTTAATTATAATCAAATAACTTCAAATCAAATCTTCCAATTTCAAATGAATATTGTGTGTAACAACAAGTATGTGGTAGTCGGTAGTAAGATACTCTAACTATAATTAATTTAATTATTTAAATTATAAGGCTTCGTTCGTGTCTTTCAAATCCGTAGAATACAATATAATTTTCATTTTCCATTCGTTGTCGTGTTTCATTTATTCAAAAAGTCATCAACAAAATATCATGTTTCCTTCACTGCCTCCTCATCACAACGCATCGCATCGCATCGGATCTCATTGCATTTGGATTGCATTGCATTGTATTGTTAAAATTTTCAATTATGAAATTTCAAAGGATGCATGAGATTATAAATCTCCTCTTGTTCTGACTAATGATTGATAAGGCTGCTGTTGTAAAATACGAGAGTGAAAGAAACAAAAAAAAAAACTACCCCAGCAAACAGAAAATATTTGAAAATTTAAATTTTGCTTTCTTTTCACTTTTATCTTTGTTTTGTATCTTTTTCGTGTTTGAAAATACATAATTTCAATCTAACATTAAAAATGAAAAATTAAATAAATTATATTAAAGATAGAAGACGAAAAAAAAAAAAAAACTTTATTGCATCATACATTAAAAGTTATTAGAACCGTAAATTAACTTTCAAATTGTGTTTAATTCTTCAAAGTCAGCACAATTTTTTCTTTGTACTGTTTATTTAGGATTTCTAATTATAATAAAATTTCTTATGCTGATTTGTTTACCCATGCTCTAATTGCAGTGAAATCACATTAATATTAATTAATATTATTAACTTTAATTTAGGACGCAATTAAACAAATGTTCTGGTATTGCAAAGGGGTCGAAAGATTTCATCTACAAATTGTCGATAGATGGCTTTAAAATGTAGTATCATTGATAATAATAAAATTAAAATCATGCAACACTTTAACTTGTTTGAAAGGCGATATTTCATGCTAAACTTTATTAGAAGTTATTATTAAATCAAGACATTACATCACATTATTCTGTGGAAAGTTATCGTCCATGAATATTACAATCATATTTTGTTATTCCATGTACTTAAGAATTTCAAACATTTGAACACTAGGAATATTACAATTTTGCTTTATTTCAAAGATAATAAATAATGGATGGGTGCTATGAAAAGTTCAAAAAGTATGGGCTAATGAATTTGGCTCAAATATTGAACCTTTGGGGAAATGTAACAAAAAGAAATTATAAGTTTTAAAAAGTCTTCCCGTAAGTCAGTGAGAATTGCAAACACTGACAACTATTAGTCTGAATACAGGAGTCCACAGCAACTTATAAAAATGGTGAAGACATTAAAAAATTGCACAGAGAATCACATTAGAGAAGTATTTTATGATATCTATATAGTTGAATATTGAAGTCGCCGTAGTCTAGTAGGTAGTGTGTTGGCTTATTAGACGTTAAGCCAGGGTTCGAGCCCCAGGCCAGACATCAAAACAAAATACAAAAAGTATTTCTTCGGCGATTTCCTCTCAGTAGATTTCTGGCAAAAACTCTGAGAGTAGATAATTAAAATTGCCATGAAAGTTTCTCAAAAAAATCTGTCGTTCAGAGTCGACTTTAAACTGTAGGTCCCGCCACTTATGTATAAAATTAACACACACAACATAAGTGGTGTGAGAAACTAGGTCAATAATCCTGACTGAAGGGTTGTAATGACCAATTACTCATAGAGCCACGTAATTTTTTTTATTTTAATCACTTTAATCACACCTAATTAGCAGGTGCTATGTATGTATTTATTTTTAAAACAATTGGAAGATAAAGACTCAAGGTTACACCACATAAGTTAATGTTCTTGGATGCATTTGTTATGTATAACTATCTGATCATAGTTTAATTTAAAGGCGATAAACTGTAAACAGACATTATTGAACTCAAAGCCATTTTGTATAGGTTTTTAAGGCATTAGCCGTTCTTAGGCAGCTGAATCATTGTTAAAAGCGAAACTATTTCAGCTGATAGCTCTATCTCAGTTACTTCATCTTTACCATCATCGTGAAGATTATTTCAGAGTCTTTTGATATTGCAGAAAACATAAATTATTACACTGCTTAAGCAGCAACAACCATTTACTTCAAAATATTACGATCTGCAACAAATTGTTTTTAACACGTTGACTGCCACGGCAATTTTCAGAAAACTGGCCAAAAATGACCATTTGATTCAGTTTAGGTTTAGTGAGTACGAGATAACTCGTAGTTGGTACTCTAGAAGGGAACGCAATCTACGAGTTTTCTCGTAGTTGGCAGTCAACGTGTTAATGTGGCTAAATAAAGAACATATATTAGTTGCCAAGGCCAAAATATTTTTAAATTCGTTTACAGAATAAGTTACCTCTCTATAAATGAATGTATGTATGTGTGTGTATGTGTCTGTCAAATCCATTTGGACTTATTGTGCAATTAACTCGAATATCGAAATCTTACATAGATTTCAATTAAAAACATTACGAATGATTGTGCAAGCACTGCACCGTTGTATATTATACAAAATGCAATATACATATAAAGATTAAAATATTTTTGATATTAAGAAAGAAATAAATAATTGCTATAACAAATATCTTCAATATTTTTAGACTATTAAAAAGAGTTCACGTTTTAGATCTCCCATTGTGATAAAATATTCTTAACAAATACAAATTTACATACTTATATGCATACAAACATACACTTATTTCTTTACAAATAATTTATAATTATGATTGTAAATATGTACATTCATACATACAGACATACATAAGTGTAGATAAAGTATGTAATTGATTTCACTGAAAACCAATAATTTATGTGAATTCGAAAATATTTATCTCATTTGCTTATTTATGGATAATGGATAAGATTGAAATTCAAAATTAGAATAAAAATAGGCCATAATTTGGAAGCGTTTTATTGAATAAGTTTTTGTTGTTTAAATCTATGACTCGATCTATGAATGATGTCAAATTTGTTTAATAATAGTTTGAACGTTTAATGATATTTGACGTTAGTTCATGAACTCATTAGGGTAGTAATACAATGTGTTCTATGTTTCCCAGTTGTATCGGTGTATTCCGACGTAATTAGAGAACATAACGTCTACTGCAGATGGATTGACAAAGTATGTACATATGTAAATCGCACAATGTATTGCAGATACATTTATTATTTTATTATACAAAAAATTCAACACAATCCACGATATACAGGGAGCGTCAAAAGAAAGTGTACACTATGGATAAAATTCTAACAATATCAACTCAAGTTTTCCACTTAAGGAGTGAGTGCCAGAAAAAATTTTACAATATTTCCAAATTTTTTCTAATTCTATTCTTCTTGTTTCAATTCTAAAAACTGGCAATAAAATAATTTGAAAAAAAAAAAAAAAAATTAACGGTAATTTATTAATGTACATTTTTTTGAATTGTACACTTTCTTTTGACGCTCACAGTATGCATGTTAATCGGCAGGAATCTTGCTTCGACTGCTGGTAATGGAAAATATGATCTTTCCCTAAGAAATTTGTATCTTTTTAATTTTGTATAAATTTTAACTTCTTTTACTTAATCAAACGCTGCTTATTACAATATTTAATCGATATTTTTCTTAACAAACTACCATCTTGAAAGAGAAAACAAATTTTTGAGTACCTATTTGATAAGTCAGTTTTTAATCACTTCAAATATCATTCTTGTAATCAGTGTGCATCTTAGCCATAAACTTGTATGTTAAGTTCAAATTTCAGTAATTAAATAAAATTTATATCCACTTATGTGTTCATGCACGTACATACATACATATATATGTACATATGTACCATGGAATAATGTACTTGAAATAATTTTACTGTAATTTACCTACCATAAATACACATGTTTAAGTATATGGATATATGTACCAATGTATGTACATACATAGATCTGTATGTACAAACATTGTTCATCTTGATTGTATGCATTTAAAAAAAAAAAGGAACATAATCAATCAATAAGATTTATGTCTGTGCTATAAACTCGCAAGATAATACTAATCAATCTTAAGCTGTCACAGAACACAAAATGGTGAATAACTTATAGAACAATGTGGTGTACTGCATAGATACAAAATAAATGTATCTTTCTGTACTCGGTCTGTGTTTGCGAGTAACAAAAAGTAATATTTTATATTTTATTAATTAAACAAAGAATAATAAAAAAAAAAAAAAAAAACTTTGAAAAACTAATTTACTTATCTTGTGCTTTACTGAAAAAAAAATTCTTTTAGATAAGAAAGGTCAAGGGTTTGGCAGCCATGTTATCATTTTTATAATATTTTATTTAAAATTTGAAATGTTTTATTATTTTCTTTTTTAAATCAACCATAAGTTAAAAAATATTAAAGTTTTGAATTAAAAGGTCACTTCCTTTAACCTTTACTCTCTTATAAAAATGTACAGACGATAAATAAATTTTAGTTTCCTTTATATATTCAAGTTTTCTATACATAACTGTCTACTTAGACTGTCTACTTAGAACACAATTTCGGAATACCAACCAAACAAGTTGAGACTTATTAAGGATGCTCGCCGTAGTTTGGTTAACAGAGTGAGCTCTACAATTCAGAGAATAGAAAGAATTTGGGAAAGTGAAAACCTTTTTTACAATTTTCCAGGGGAATATATAAATATAGCTAATATTCCTTGCAACTATTTTTTTTTTATTATATATAGACCATTAAATACACAATTATTTACTTGAGCCTATCAATAGATTAATTCATTATCAAAGTCCTTTAGATAAGATTTGAAATTGAAATTATTTATTTAG
Source organism: Sarcophaga caerulescens (assembly GCA_927399465.1). Classification (NCBI taxonomy): domain Eukaryota; kingdom Metazoa; phylum Arthropoda; class Insecta; order Diptera; family Sarcophagidae; genus Sarcophaga; species Sarcophaga caerulescens. Next base: position 134,491,451 of record OV656872.1, on the reverse strand, counting down.
ATATTAACCTAAATACACTCGTTAAGTGTAATAAAATAAATTGAAGTAACAAAATGATGATAAGATATATCCTCTTATCTTTAATAGAAAATAATTTAGTTTTTAAGTTAACATCGTTTTTCTAAGTAATTTATATCCGTCATAATAGTAATGTTCATAAAATGATGAAGTAGTTTTAATAATCTAATCTTATCTTATCTTAACAGACATGATTAATTAAAAACTTTCTTTAAATACTACAAAGATAAATAACCCGGTTTCTAATCTCTTGTATTATCTTTTTTTTGTTCTTGTTACAGTCTGAATCGACATCGACCTCAATATCATCGAATATATCCAAACCCATTGCAACAAAATGTGTATTTTGCGCACAAACTTTGGGTATCAACGACAGACCCAAATTGCTAGAATGTCTACATGTAACATGTTTACAATGTATGAGTACGAAATTCGCCGAATTGGACCGTACTATGCCCCCCTTAATACACTGTCCTATTTGTAATATGGCCTCACAGAGTGAATTCATAATTGATAATCAATTTTTAATTGAACACTGCACTGGGGCTGGTGAAATGTCATCGGATCCAAATGATACCGGCGGTGGAACAAAGTCCTCAGTCAATATACCGTGTAGCAGTTGTTCAGACAACAATATCGCTACATCTTGGTGTGTCGATTGTTCCGAATATATATGTGATAGTTGTGTGCAGGCTCATCAACGTTTAAAAATAACTAAGGATCACACAATCAAACCCAAAGAGGAGGCTAATAATGAACAATTGCCCAGTTCGGCCGTTGACAAATTACACATGTGCACTTTGCATCCTCAGGAAAAACTTTCATTGTATTGTGAAACATGTGAAAAGCTAACATGTCGAGATTGTCAGCTCAGCGATCATCGTGATCACAAATATAAATTTGCTCATGAAATTGCCACCGAAACAAGACATGCAATTACCTCTATGGTAGCAGAAATCAATTATAAACGTTTCTTACTAACCTCGGCCATGCAAGTGATTGCCGAAAGACAAAAAGTTATATCGGATAAGAAGAAAGAATTAATCAAAGAAATAACCGCTATGGTTGTGACAATTACGAACACAGTAAATATGCGTGGCAAACAATTGGTGATGCGTTTGAATGAGGTCTGTGATGGTAAACTAAAATTGTTGGTTGATAAACGAGACTCACTCATCTCATTATCGGATAACACAGACTATTGTATTGATTTCATAGCAAATGTTTTAGATAAGGGTAGCGACTATGCTATATTATCTAGTAAAAAGTCGTTGGTAAGACATCTACAAAAGCTTAAATGTCAACGTGCTGATATACCTAATCCTGATATACCATTGCGCATTGACCTACAAATGTGTCAAATACAACAATTACAAAAAGGTAAGATCAGAAAGGTCTTTTATAATAATATTTAATATTATATGTACATATAAATGCATACATATGTATATAGAGTCGTTGTTAACAACGTCTTATCTATTTGATTTTTCACTGTGATTAATATTAATGATAAGGAAACAAAATTATTATATTGTTTGTATTTTTGAAACAGGCAACACTACAAGCTTTAATTACAGCTTGAGAATTATGTTTCTATTGAATATGAAACCACCATATTATTTGATTTAAAAAACTTTGAAATTAAATTATTTGAAAAGCTATTTAATTGTTCTCTTTATTGATAAACAAATTCTGGAAATTGTAAGGTCCTATTCAAGCAACTTCACTTATGACATTGACAGTATACATAAGTTAGAATTAACGTTTCTTCAAAATTATTTTAATTTTTTTTTTTTATTCTAGAAATTTCACGACTTGGTAACATACTTGTCGATGGCAAACCGTATCCACCCCAACCATCACCACCACCACAACAGCAACAGCGTCAGCAACCGAGTCCTAATATGGCACCGCCTCTAAGACCGGGAATGCCACCAGGTATGCAGGCTGGAATTTCACCGGGTGTACCACCACCACCAGGAGGATTTGGTCCACAAAATGGTCCTGGCCTATATAACAGCAATTCACCGCAACAACATGTTCACAATATGCAAATGAATCGCAGTTTTGCTGGTGAAGGGCCAGGTAAGGGTAGGCAACAAAATCGTTCAACTCCATGCATACTTAGTATTTTGAATTTAAAACAAAAACACAGAAAATAATTAAATGGTTTATTGAATACTTCATTGTTTTACTTATAGTACGTTATGGTGGTCTACCGCCTTCATTGGCAATGCAAAGACAAGGACAACCACATGTTAGTTCCTCAACACATCCACAGAATATGGGTAGGTATAAGCAAAGCCCTGAATTACCCAAAGGTATAAGAAAATCCTTATATTATAAGAGTAATGGATCGTTAATAACGTACTAATTAAATAATTTTTTATAGACATAAGCCTAAGAGGTTTATTAAATAATCAAGCAGCTCAAAGTCCAAATCAACCGCCACATATGCCACCCTTTAATGGTCCCCCAAGTTATCCTGGCGGTCCACAGGGAGCACCATCGCCGCAGCAAATGGGTCCTCAAATGCGTCAGCATTTTATGGGCGGTCCACCGGGTCAGCAGCATCAGAATTACGCGCCCACGCCGCCTGGTGGACCAAGTAATGCAAATTTTATGAACAATAGCGCAGCTGCAGCGGCTGCAGCTCGCTTTCAATATCAACGTATGTCAAGTCATGCTCAACAGCAGGCTGCTGTAGCTGCTATGGCCTCTTCGGGCCAAGGTCAGATACCCTCTCCAAATGCCATGCAAAGACCACAGATGCATCATAATCCCATGCAAAATGTAAATTAAATATTTCTTTACATTAGAGTTTATGTTATTTATTTCTCTTCTTTATCGTCTTTCTCGCAGAACATGGGGTTTCACGCAAACCAACCTGGTTTTAATGCCGGCCATCCACAGACCTCACCACAATTAGGTGGCGGTGGTGGTGGAGGCAGCAGTAGTAGTGGTATGCACATGGCTAAATGGCATATACCTCAATCTGCTCAAAGTAATTGTGAGTTGTTGTGTGCTTAAAATCCTTTATTAATTTCAAACTTTTCTTATTTCTTCTTTTTACTATCTCTCATTTAGGTTGCTCCCAGCAGGGACCTAATTTAATGGGGTTCGCTAACGGCCGTCAGACGGAAAATTTTAAAATCTCTTTAAAATCACCAAATACTCTAAAGAACACCACACCTCCCACAACAGGCAGCTCATCTGGTCACGGTATGCCTGGTGGCAGCAGCAGCAATAGTAATATTTCTGTACATGGCAGTAATCCTATAATAAACGCTGCTTCATTGGCTTTGAGTCCAGCTGTATCGATCCTGCCAAATGTTACATCAACCAATCCTAAAACACCAAGTCCTAGTACTCATGAGGTAAATTATAGTGAATAGGGTGTACTTCAAATAAATTATAAATTAATTATAGTTTCCACTTAAGAAGAAATACTAATAATAATTCTTGCCATTGTACTTACAGACCTCTAAAGATTTCACTGAGCCAATCGATAAAGTTCGTGATGATTCCATTAACGACTTAATGGCAACAATAGCCAAATTGGACTCAAACGGCGTACAGGTTCTACCGGAAGGCCGAACAAAAACTACATCTCCACAGGTTCACAGTTCCACAGATTTGTCTAATACACAAGAAGGTATGTTTTCAATACAAATCACTATTTTTCTTTAAACGATTACTTGTTATCATTCCCCCACCAATTACATAAATCCAAATATTAGACAAAATTGAAATTGTTTCCCTGTGTTTACGCAATATATTTAATTTTCAAACATACTTATTATAAAAGAAATTCGAATTTTATTCACTGCCCCCACCCCTTTTTGGTTGCATACATATTTTTTTTTATTTGTTTTTGATTTTCTAACTCAAAAACAATACAAATTTTATCCCTTGTAATTAAAATAGTTGCTGTAGTTTTTTATAATTACTTGTAACTTTGCTTTGTTTATTTCTTTTCTCAAAACAAAACAAAAAAAAAAAAAAAATAATAATAATAAACTAAACTTTAATAATTAATCCATATGTAAATGCCAAAAATCAATTAAATTTCAATCATATATTGTATACCAAAAAAAAAAAAAAAAAACCATATGTAATCTTAAACCAAAATAAAAAAAAAAATCCTTTTAACCAATTTGGTTAAAAACATCATCAATCTGTAAAAATAACGTAACTAATCAAGTTCATAATACAAAAACAACCGAAAAAGATGATCCAAATGAAGATTGGTGTGCTGTTTGCTTGGATGGTGGCGAGCTAATGTGCTGCGATAAATGTCCTAAAGTTTTCCATCAAAATTGTCATATTCCTGCTATATCCTCCCTACCCGACGAAAGTGAAAGTTGGCAATGTTTGCTGTGTGTGAATCTCAAAGAGTTGGCCAGCAATCCGGATAATCTACAAAAGAATCCCGGTGAATTAAGCCGTCTGGAATTGCAAATACTGCAACGCATCTGTTTGGAATTGTTCTGCCAGTACGAACAGAGTTTACATTTCCGTGAACCAGAGCCACCATCGAATACAGCCTACTATGAAATTGTTTGCAAGTAAGTTTTTAACTCCATTAATTATGTATATATTCACATTAAATAAGTATTTACATTGATCATTTGTCTTAATCTTTAGTCCGATGTCTTTGGATGTTATACGCACACGTTTGGATCCTTCCAGTCCTAATCACTATAAGGATATATCATCATTTATAGCAGATGTTCGCTTGATTTTTAAGAATACTTACTTATTCTATCAAGTGAGTAATATGGTAATAAATTTTTCGTTTTCATTTAATTATTATTTAATTTAATATTATTTTTATTTAAATATCATATATTACTTGTTTACTTACATTGTCATTACAAAACCCATGTGGTGTGTAGTAATTTTATCCATAAGCGACGGGACTTGCAGTTTACAGTCGACTCTGAATGGCAGATTTTTGAGAAATTTTTAATGGCAATTTTATTTACACTCAGAGTTTTTGCTAGCAGAAATATTTTTTTATATTTCATAATGTTCGCAATGTCTGAGACAGAGTTTTAAAAACGGGCCCTCGTCTAATAAGCCATCACACTATGACTACTACGACTCGACTACGGCGACTTCAAATGTCGTATATTACTACGTATTAAATCGAAATGAATTGTTGCGTAATTAGATTTTTTTTTTATCTCATATCAATTAATTCATTTTATTTCTAAAAAGATTAGTTAGAAAAGTTTACTAACAATTGCATATACACCCTTTAAAAGCGGGTTGATTTTTAAAGAGAAAATTTAAATTCTCGATTTTATTTAAAAACTCAATTATATTGACCATAATGTGCTATAAAGTTTAATGAACGTAAAAAGTGCAGAAATTAAATTTTTTTTACTTATTTCATCGTCTCACGAGAGAGTTTTTAAATTCGAGTATCATAAATGTAAGATAAATGTCGATGTTCTTGATAAAATTATCGATGACATTAGTGCATAATTTAAACTCTATCTTGCCATTTTCAATCTTAATGCAGTCTTTCAATGTTTTTTTTGGTTTCTCGTTGTATAGTATTATTGTGGAGTTAATAAACTTTTTTGTCGATAATTTTTGTAATAAAATTATGATTGTTTTTATAACTCATTCTTACATCTTTTGTTATACTTTTGCACAGAATAATAATAATAAAATGAATATATGATTTATTAAACAATTCTAGGAGGACTCAAAAACCTATACAAATGCCAAATATTTGGAAAATTTCTTCGAAGAACAATTGGCCAAATGGTTACCAAGTTATGCCAATAAATCAATGAATGCCAATAATGCGAATAGTATACTCAACAGTGGTCCCGGTGCTGTTTTAACTAACGGTAATAGCAATAGTAACTCTGCTTCTGCATCTGGGTCACCGGCACCTGGTGCCCCTTCACCGTCTCTAGAAAATGGTGGCCGCAAAAGTACCAACTCAGCCATGTTAAATATGAATACAAATAGTAATGGCAGCTGCGCTTCAACTCATCGCTCTGACGACAATACCGATGATGGGTGCAATCCGGCCAAGCGTCAGCGCAAACAAACCGAATAGGGTAAGATTATTGATGAAGAAAATCTGAACATATTTATGGAAATTTTACAGAAAATATAGCATTATGCCAATGTGCAGCAAATGCAACAAGATAATACATGATAAAACCGTAATACATTAAATGATGCATACATATTTAATATATGAAAATATCGTTGAATGTAAAACAATTGAAAAGAAAGATAACAACTCTCAAAACAAAGCAAATAAATTCAAATAAAGTCAACCAAATATGTTTACGTATTTGGCCAATACATATGTATAGTGAGAAAGAACATACAATAAACTTTCATATCAAATTTTGTTTAAGGAAATGTTCGACTAAATATAGAAAACTATAAAAGAAATAAGAATACGTTTTCAAATAAACTAAACCGGAAAGACATACACCACTTTAATATACTAAAGAAATAAAAGCAAACATTTTGCAGTCTTTAATTAACTAAAAGAATTTAAAGACTTAGTAACTGTAAATTTATTAAAAACAAATTTACACGCGGAAAAATTATATTTTAAATTATAGAATGATATAATCGAATGAAAAAAAAAAAAAAAAACAAAAACAAAAACAAAACAAATGAAAACATTAATAAGAAATTCATACTCTCAAAAACAAATTATAAATTTTACACTGTATATACTAAAATAAAACTTCGTTTCAAATTTTATAGTACGCAAAAAAAAAAGAAGAAAGAAATTAAACTTTAAAACAAAAAATCATTTTAAGGAAATTATAAAAGAAATTCTCCTATAAAACATATATTGATTTATAATGAAATTAAACGGTTAATAAAACCTTCCTCTCTCATAACAACATTACATTTAATAACATCGAATCATAGCTATTGTATTCTCGATATTGCAACATGTATGCAATTTTTTCACCGCAACAATAAAAAATATTCATTTTTTTTTTTTGTACTCTTCTTATATTACATTATTCTAGTTATTGTGATAGTTTTGCAAAGAAATTACAAAACATTTTTTATATTAAACATATACCATCTGTATGTATTTATACACTTACATACATATTTTAGTTTCCATAAATTTCATTCATGAAAGGCATTTCTCTTATTGATTTGTTATTACATATAAATAAATTAAACAAATAATTCAATGAAACCAATGCACATCTAAACATGTATACGTTATAAAATAGAAGAAGACATTATTTTTAAGTGCACACATACATACATACATACATGATATAATTATTAATTGAAAAATCTTGCTTTTATTTTAATTTATAAACAACAAAACAAAATATAACTAATAAAAATTGCACTTCATGACACTAAAAAAAAAGCAGCAACTATTAATTTAAATAAAAATCTGTACTTCGAACAATTTTAAAGAATTCTCATAAAAATTTTAGAAATTAAAATAAAAAATCTAAAATAATATTTAGATTCATATTGTTTGTTAAAAAGAAATACTATATGAATTTAAATTTCTAGACTTGTTAATAGTAATTATGCGCTAATGTCCACTATAATAAAAGTAGTGGTGAATGAAAATTAAAAATATTTCCTCGTTAGTGTTCTGTATTCCTATTGTTATTTTAAAAAGTTGAATTCTAATAATTTATCACAAAATTTTTTTTGAATGTTTTAATTATGAAAACATTGTTCAAACTGTCCGGTTTCTATTTACGGACGTTTATATTGCGATAAAAAAAAAATTAAAAATATAATGACATAAGAATTAACATTTTTCATCTTTGGAATACAGATTTACAGGAGGCAATGTATAATTTTCTAATTGATCAAAATTATTTGCAAATTTAAAAAACCACATACACTTTGTATAGTGTTTCTAAATATTTTTTAAGTTTTTTTTTTTACTTTTAAAAGCATAACAAATTTTCTGTTATCTTCTTATGCGACATCATGAAAACATCATTTCTTTTAAAATAGAATGAAAAAAAAAAAATTCATTGTAGCCACTAAACAAATCAAATCAAATAATCCAAATAAAAATCAAGTATTGTTGTTGTGTATGAATTATTTTTAAAACATAATATTAAAACTTAGAAAGTAGAGAGATTATAAAATTAGCATTAGAAAATTATTTATAAAAGAAAAAGAAAAGAAAAGAATAAAAAAGTAAACTTCTTTGACACAAAAAGAAAAAATATAATAAGAAATAAAATAGAAAAAATAACAGCATTAATTGAAATTAAATGGCTTTTATATAAATATGCTTATAGTTAAAGAATTTAAATTCCAAAAAAAAAAAAAGAAATCAACTTACAAAAACTACAATAATAAGTATGAAATAAATATTAACTAAAATATATACAAGCATAACAGTAAATCCTAAAATATTGACAGGAATTTAAATAATAAATAGTAATATTCTTAAAAATAAAAATAGCAAATCGTATTCATTCAAAAAGAAATTCAACTTAAAAAATAAAATTCAAAACCAACCAACCTACCATATATACCAAGCATAACCATTAAAAAAAAGAACAAGAGAAAGACAAATTACACCACAGCATAAAATATGAAATAGTAAAACACATAAAAATATTAATATTTTAAACACAACAATACTATTACAAATTAAACTTCTCAATTGTTGATCTAACGCAGCATACTATTTGCATTAATACAAATTGAAAATAAATTTTAAATGTTTTTTCTTTTTCTTTTTTTTTTAATATAAAAACAATATAAAAAATAAACATGAAATAAACTCATATATTCTTAAATATATAATATAATAACAAAAGAAACTCTGTACGTTAAACAATATTAATATAAAATAATAAATAAATAAAAAAAAAGAAAACTCTAGTGTTTAAAAGCTAAAAGATTAAATAAGAACAACAGTAATAAAATACAACTCTTTACTAGTAAGTAACTTTTCTTTTTAGTAATTACATATATACTTATGTTAATGACATCATTTCTATAAGAATATTATTGTATAATTTCTTTCTATATTTTTAAATTATTTCATATATATTTTTTGCTTTCTTTTAGCATTTAGTTTTTATGAATAAATAATGATTAATTTTTGAATTTATTATCCATAAAAAATATTTGTTTTATTTTTTAAGTTTTATTATTGCTTTAAAGCATTATTATGATATATACAATAATAATAAAAACACAAGAGCAAGTAAAAGAAAACCATTGTAAAATCGTATTTTTTTAATTTTTATTTAATGTAATAAGTTTAAATATAAACAAAAATGAAATCATCATATAAATATATCTTATAAATAAACTTCGTATTACATGTAAAAAATAAAACAAATTAATGTTTTAATTTAAATAAATAGAAGAAAGAAAGAAAAAAAAACATTAAGTAAGTATTGAAATGCTGTGAAAGGAAAATTTTCTTTAGTATGTTTTCAAAAGAATTAAGAAAATTTATCTTTTTTATATAGTTTATGATCACATTGTACATACATATATGAAAAAGAAAAACAAAATTGTATGGTTTTTAAATTTGTAAACTTACATAATCCATCATAGAAAGGTCATGCAACGTCAACTCTTGAGGAAAAAATTAACACAATCAGCATCCAAAGGATATTATTGGTGTTAATGGGAGATCAAATGGAGTGAAGTATTTTCTGCATTGTCTTATCAAACTGAAGATTTTGAATGCTTCTTGCGACAATTGAAAAATATGCTGATTCCAGCAAACATCGCATTGAATTTTCATGCAAAGAACGTCAAGAGTTTCTGACTCACCAATATTTATACCACCCATACATACAGATGACGTAATGATATGGTCGCACTTAGTTATCAAACAACATTGAGTCTTTCGCAGCAATAAAATCGACTATTTTCACGCGACCCCATTCGGATATTGACTGAGGTCGGATATGACTGAGGGCCTGTTCGTAAATGCAAAATTGCGCTGCAAATATGATTATTTTGCGCTAACGTTGCCAATGACATGTTGCAGATGCTTCTTTTTGCTGATTTATTTGTTTGCATTTACGAACGAACAAATACCGCAGAAATGGAAAAATTATTAAAAAATTTGATGTTTGAACTGGACGATAAAACAAATGGCAAAATGTTCTTAAATGCACAGAATAGAAGACATTTAAGGAAGAAAAAAAGAAACTTTCTGTTAAAACTCTCATTCTCTCTCTCTCACTCCCATTTTTATGATTAGTGTTTTGTGTTTATTTGCGCATAATATGATTTAATGTTGCATTTACGAACATGTGACAGCTGCAGTGCTGCTAAGGTTTGCATTTATGAACACGATGCTCATAACATGCAGCGCAATGATGCATTTACGAACAGGCCCTGAGTCATTCATATTAAGTCTTTTCGTCTCAATCTTCAAAGGACACACTCTACGTTCAAAAGAGTATGAATGACAATTATTACGGATAGGGTTAGAAAAGTGAAGATCTATGTTAAGCATAAGAAACAGAGTTACAGAAAGTACAGAATTTTACTGTACCTCTGCATTCATCTGGTGAAACCAAATTTCGCCCGAGAGAATGTAAATTGGACACCACAACAATGAAAAACAATATTATGGTGTAAAGGTTCTACAGTGATCAAATGGAAGAATTGGTGGATTTGAGCTTGGCATCTCCAGTGCAAAGTGAATATTAATTAATATTTATACCAAACCATATAGTTGGATAACACAAAGAAAGGTAAAAGATTTAATTTGGCTATGGTTCTATAAATTAATTTAAACATAAATTTATTTCATACACATACAATTAAATATTGTATACTTTAATATCAAAGTATTTAATTAAAGTACAATTGGAGTACTGAAGCATATCGGTGTTTTACTATAACAAGCTATAGCAGATAATATATTCATAAAAGCTAATCAGAAATTAGCTTCAATTACACATATTCGTTTTATTATTATCCTATTTTTACATTAAAAAGCGTTTATCAATTAAAGTCTTATTGGATATATTCTCTCTAACAGCATAACGATAGAATGCTTGAAAAACCTAAAAGAAAATGTTAAAAAATAGTGATCAAAAAAAATTATTCCATAATTTTTGGCATAACTTTACCTTATTGAAAGTACCAACCACAACAACAGCTGCGAAAACATTCGTGAACATTAGGTAGATAGCCAGCAACAATAGAAACTCCAGTATGAATATGTGCATTTCGTTTCCATAAAGAAACATTTGGGTAAATGAGAAGCATGTGTCAATATAAAACGTGCCCTTGTCTACAAGATACAAACGATAAAAGAGATGTCGAAAGAGAAGATCAATTCAATGATAGAATACAACAAAAGTAAAAAAAAAAACACAATTCGCACACATGTTGCATATTTATAATATTTAAAACTATTTCGTGTGTGAATGTAGTTTTAATTCAACTATTTGAACACTTTCTTTTCTTTTTCTAAATACATATGGGCAATTTCGTGTCAAGTGACCGAATTTTTAAAATCGATGTCTTCCGATTTGGATGAAATTTGCACCAAGGTTAGCAAAAAAAAAAAAAAAAAGCCCATTTTGAAAAAAAAAATTAATTAAAAAATATCCTTTGGAAAATTTTTGCTAGGACCAATAGGTGAAAAGTTACACACATTTTAAAAAAACCCTGTATGACCAAAATGTCCAACTTTGACCCCTTTAACTCCGGCAGTTCTTGACTGATAGAGTGTCTGGCCTACTATCCAATAGTACTAACCTTGGTGCAAATTTCATCCAAATCGGAAGACATCGATTTTAAAAATTGGGTCACTTGACACGAAATTACCCATATGTATAAAGGGTGTATCAGCAAGATTGTACTTTATCGATTTATTTTAGCAACGATTTCCAGAATATATCACAAGAAATTATAATATCAACTGGCCATCAAGATCATGCGATTTAAGTGCATTCCTACTGAGACATTCTTTAGCATACATACATATCAGAGATCAGCAACGAGTATTCAAAACGATGAGTAGATTCGAGTCATACTTATTATTTCTGAGACTTATACGCATTCATACTTATTTTAATATGATACTCATACTACTCATACTCAAAGTTGGAAGTACTCGTCGTATTCATACTTTACAATACGCATGATGTTATTGACTTCGACTCGTCTCTACTTAACATTTACACGAAGCACAAAATAAGTATGATTCGCGTACGAACACTACTATACTCACAAGAAGATTGTGTGTATGCTTTGCTTGTTATCTTTGTCTTTCCTTTCTTCTTTGTTTGTATATGCAACAATAACAAAGGCTGTAAATTTTGATGAATGATTCGAGCCACTCGAATCACTTATAAGTATTATAAGTATTTTTCTAAATTTATGAATCAGAATGAGTAGGCGTATGAATCAAACACATTTCGAATGTTGTGAATTTGATGTCAACGTTGTACTCATTGTAACCTATACTTATAAATCAATGCTGTAGCGAGTACGAATGAATCAGAGTAGTTGAATTTCAATTCCGTTGATTCACTCATACTCAAAATTGCATGAGTGCTTATGAGTAGCGGAAAAACGATTCATTGCTGATCTCTGATACATATACATACGTACATATATTTTGAAATATACTTACTGTCTGTTAAATAATTATTAAATTCACAATCAAGTAAACGTTCCAGAAAAGTCTTCTCCTTGATAATATAATCCATATCCTTAATACCCTAAACAGACAAACATATTCATTACATGACTTGACTTTGTTGTTACAGAACAATAAATAAGTTTACCTTGCACTTCACGCTTTACTTACATGATCTATGAAGGCACAAAAGAAACGATTTACACTACAATATGCAATTGAAGTCTTTTCCAAAGTACCCTCAATGTTGTTTATTTCCTTTTGAAACTGTACATTTGAACGCATACTTGCTCCTCCTCCACCACCACCACCACTTCCTGCGATACCGCCAAACGATCGCTGATATGGTAATAGTAGTTTATCAAAATAATTACTCAAGTTTTTTGGTGGCATTATAATATAACACTGATCGGTATCGTTTAAAAGACCACGACGTCCGCATATACTCTGGGTTTCACGTTGCAGCTGCATTATCATTGTGGTCATGTCGGCATCGGCAAAACCATGCGGTGAACGTCCATGTATATAAAAGCCGTATGAGGGTTCGACCAGCGTAAATACTGAAATATTTGCCAACGAACAATGTTCAATAAATTTTCGTATTGGATTTCCCGTGATGCCTACAAGTATTTGGCTTAAAACCACATACTGGCAGATGTAGATTACAATGTATATGAGCGAAATGAAAAATATTTTTAATGTTACATCGCCATAACTGATGGCATCTATATTGAGCAACTGGAAATGCAAAAAAATAAAAATAAAAAGATACGTACATTGTATTAACAATATTGCATTAAAAAATGAAAATGATGTTCAAAAGATAGAGATGTTTTTGGCAAAGAAGAAATGCAAAATAATTGCCTCAGGCCTAAAATATGCATTCAAGTATGCAATACAAAAAAAATATACACGATTTTTAATAATAAGTGCACAACTATAGTAAGTATAGTAGAAGCTCGATTCTTGCAAGTACACTGGAGCCCCGACTTGCGTCGATCCGATATGCGTCGTTTCGATTTGCGTCGCTTTTTAAAAATTGACAAAACTCAGCTTGCGTTGTTGCAATTTCAACTTGCGTCGATTAAATTTAGCCGAATTTGAAGGAATGGAAGAGGATGACATTAATGAACTTTTACTGTCTCACGATGAGGAGCTTGATAATGAAAATTTATTATCCATTAATATTCAGCATGCTTTAGAAGATGATGTTATGATAATTGATAATACATTAGAGGGGAAAAAAAAACAATCTCCAATATTTCGAAAGCTATGCAATTAATTTCCCATGCATTGGATATATTTTCTGAAAACGATCCTGACGAAAATCGTAGCGAGGGCGTAGCAGCATCTGCTGACCAAGCCATTAGTTGTTACAAGGAAACATATCAGCAAAAAAATCTCTAAAAATTCAACAAAACTTTTTGTTAACAAACCTGTAAGACCACGTAATCAAATGGAGTGTTGTTGATTTGAATTTATTATCCGAAGAAAGCACCACATAAACTAAACAAAGTACAATTTCTTCTTTAAAATTTATTTTTTTTATAAATGAATTTTATTGATTTTTGTTAAGTTTTTTTGTTAATTTATATTTTTGCTATTTCTTTATAATAATTAGAGAAAACTTTACTGAACTTAATAAAATAATGAAAAATGTTTTCATAATTCGGTTTTATCCGAAATATTAAGTTTTTTTTGCTTCATTTTGATGAATTTCAATGCATTTGTATAGAAAAATTTGATTCGATTTGCGTCGTTTCAATTTGCGTCGCAATTCTCCGGTCCCCATTAACGACGCAAGTCGGGGCTCTAGTGTACTTAAATTCAATTTTTATTTACAATTTGAAATCGTTTAATTATGTTTTTTCGTCACACACTTAATTTTTTAATTCGTAGTACAGATCTTTTGTCTGGCACTTGGAAATTAAAGTGTTTTGCACTTCCAGAATTTATACATAGAACTTGTGTAGCTAGAGGTAATTTAGATAAAATCCATACTTTCATATAATTATCGTAATCGGTGGGAAAGGATAGTCAGAAAAGTATTTGAAAAAAAAATTCGATTATAAATTGTAGGTAAATGGCCCTAAAATGCAATATCCGTATTATTTATGATTGCATCTTGCATCACTAAGTGATATTTTAAGCTTACTTTTATACAAGACAGAACCTAACTTCTATTATTAGGATGAATCCTGTACTCAACCTTATAAGATCACTGAAACCATCAGTTAGATATTATCGGGTCTGCCATCTAACGTTTTTTTGGTTCAACTAGTGCTTATTTCGTGAATGGTAACACTTAGCTCATGTCTGATTTGACAGATAATTAGTTTTATCCTTCCGCTGAACGAATATGGTTGTGTATACGCTTGAACAACGCTGGGAAATATTGCGACATTACTTTGAAAATCATGGTAATGTTGCAGAATGTGTGCGAAAATTGCGTACGGATTTTGGAAGAAGAGAAGCACCGTCATCTCCGTATGTTCGTTATCTTGTGAAAAAAGTGAAAAAAAACTGGCATCCTCATTGATAAATCAAAGCGTGAAAAGCCAAAAACAATGCGTACACCCGAGAATATTGCTGCTGTGGCAGAAAGTGTGCGTGAAGCGCCATCAACATCAATTCACCGTCGTTCTCAACAATTGAACATTTCGGAGACATCATTGAGACGAATTTTGCATAAAGACCTTGGTATGACGCCATACAAAGTCCAATTGGTTCAGGAGTTGAAGCCAATTGACCATCCAATGAGTTTTCGCTTCGCTAAGTGGGCCTGCGATCGCCTTACAGAAGATGCCGATTTTGGCAAAAAAAATCATCTTTTCAGATGAAGCTCATTTTGATATTGGCGGGTATGTAAACAAGCAAAATTGTCGCATTTGGGGCACAGAAAACCCGCACGCATACATTGAAAAGCCGACGCACCCAAAACTGGTCCAGAGGCATAATTGGGTCATTTTTCTTTGAAAATGAGCAAGGAGTGGCCGTTACAGTCAATGGCGATCGTTATCGGGCCATGTTGAACGAATTTTTGTTCACAAAAATTGAAGAGGAGGATAATGGCAACATATGGTTTCAACAGGACGGCGCTACGTGCCACACAGCCGAAGCTACACTCGATGTTTGGCGCCCTGCTTTTGAAGATCGCATTATCAGCCGCAGAGCTGATGTCGTTTGGCCACTTCGGAGCTGCGATTTGCCACCGTTGGACTATTATTTGTGGGGTGCTGTCAAAGATAAGTGTTACGCCGACAAGCCAGAGACAATTGACGCTTTAAAGGACAATATTCGTGAAGCCATTGGTGAAATACAGCTGCACACAATCGATAATGTGCTTAAAAATTGGACCAATTGTGTAGGCTACTGCATGGCCAGCCGAGGCAGCCATTTGAATGAAATTATTTTCCATTATTAACCGGAAGGATTGTTCTTTCAAATAAAAAAGAAATTTGAGAAAATATTCAGTAGTTTTTTTTTAAAGCATTTTCAAAAAAAAAAAAAAGTTATTTGGCGGACCCTTTAGATAAGGTATTTCGTGTACACCACAGTTGATATTTAAAATTCAACAAAATAACGCTATCAGGATCACAAATGCTGTAATTGGGTGAGATGAATTGGGTAGGCACATAAATGGGTATTGCATGATCGGACGGATATTGAAGACACGAGTCTTTATATTCTACAGGATCTGATAAGAAGAGGAGACGTTTTAATATAACCCATTATAAGCGGATGTTGCTTTAAAATATCTAAGAAGTGTTCACTGGATGTTGAAGGCGATGGGTATATTTACTACTGTCATATTGGATTTGGAGATAGATAGTGAATGTAAGTAATAATTCAATTTTCAATAAAAAAAAAATATTAAAAGCGATCTGCAATATACTATCACAGTTGCTTACTTAATTAAAAAAAAAAATTACAACCAATTAATATAATCTTATATTTCTTGAATATGTACCTTTACAATGGTCACCATTAAAACTCCTTGAAGAACTTTTGAGGTCTTCTGTTTGCCACTCAATTGAATCCATTCGTGGGCCAATAAAATACTACGCCAAGCGGAAACATTCGAATCGCTAATAAATGTTCGCACACTCGAACATACGGAAGACGTTTCAAGATTATTTTTCAAATTAAAATGATTCGTATCACCGCAACGTGGACGTTCCCAATCAATAAAGAAGATATGAAAATGAGATAAACGCCAAAAATGTATACAAACATAAATCATCTGCATCATAGGCATTCCAGTCGCAATAAGATACAATCAAGCAAGCAAACGTTCATCACATCACATTGCACACAAGCACATGGAAAAGGTAAATAATTATCATAAATAAATAAGTATGTATGTATACATAGAATATATAAGTAAATCATCGTATATGTGTGTTACCTTTAAAATCAATGCTGCATATATAATTAATTCCAATGAACGTTGATCCTGAACAATGGGCAACGTCAACTTCACATTGTGCTGTGACAAGAATGCTATAGAATTCACAAATACATGCAGAAGAAAGCAAAATAAAAATGCCACCGCCATATAGGAAATCAAATGCAATAGGAATTCGGTGAAATAATGGAAATGACAAAAATCTTCATTGTTTTGTAACGATGAGGATGATGCCAAAGGCATTGTAGACATGCTTGTTGCATACGAGTAGCGTCTTTTCCGACTATTATTGGCTTTCACTAAGGCTGATATTAGAGCCATCAACAGAGTTAACGGCAAAGCTATTTCGTTTACCAACTCCCCTTTAGTGGTCTCACCAATACGTTTATAGCTAATGGTAAATTTTAAATTGTATTTGGAGTCAAGCGTAGTATTATTCGTGAATTCGATATGACGATAATGTAATTTAAGAATAGGTATTGAAATTTGATTATTTTCATGAATATCGTAGTGCATCTCTACTTTATCAGCAAAGCGCAAGTAACGGAAAAGCTGTAGTTTATGGTAATCTTCATATGGGGGCAGTTCCTTGGAGTCCAATGAGCCGTGTCTGGGACTAAATTGTATCAATTGAAAACGTTTTACCAATTGCCAGTCTTCCATTTGCAAACGCTGAAAATAAAATTGTTAAAAATTTAATAATAAAGAAATAAATTGAAAGACCTAAAAAACAACTTAGCATTTAAGCGCACCTATACTATATCAAGCCAGTAAAATTATCACCAGTTGTAAATGCCTAGCTTACTATGTAAATAAATTGTCGAAGATTCAGTTCTACTTAAATAAGGCTCACCATAAGGTAGAGTTTTATCGCCCTTGTTCTTTAATATTGTTGCGAAGACCTGTTGGAAGAGCTGCTACGATGTAGTTTTAAGGTCTATGGTTATGCGGATGATTTGAACATTTATGGCATTGGGCTCTGATCCTTTAAAGCCTATTCTAGAATGGAGTGGTTTAGACGTCAACCCACGTAAAATAAAATTGAGGCCTTTTACAGAGTGATACAAAATAACTTACAGATCCTTATTGGAATACAACTATCCCTGTCCAAGGAGGCAAAGTATCTGGGGGTTATTCAAGATCACAAACTCTCATCAAGGGATAACATAACTGAAAAGGTATAGAGAGCGACACCTTTCAAAGGGCCATTATGGAGGGTGAAGTGAAAAGCAGCATGATTAAACTAAAGTCCTACTATCCTTAACTTCTGTAATATCTCTATTTACAGGCGGATAGAATAGGCGTGATAGGGGCTTTTGTATTTGATTATATACTTTAAACCGAGGGTAAGAAACTGAAGTATGAACTAATCGCCACCTCATACCTTCACTGAGGAGACTAATGGTGTTTTCTTTTCTACCAAAAAATGTACATTTTATTTTAAAAACTGCAATTTTGTGTTTGTTTCTTAAAAATGTTTCACCCTCTTAAAGGGTGGTATGTTTTATTCTAAATAATTTGCACTTGCCAATGGTGGAGGGCATTGCATTTTTTGCCCTGTATAAATCGAGAGTGCTGATAATGCCCTGTAAAGCAGATGACAACACCTTTTTCATATTTACATATTTTATTGAAAACAAATCAAAAAATACAAGATATTTTTAAATTAAATTTTTAAATATGGATATTGCTGCATCTATTTTATTTGCGGAAATTGAAATAAATCAGTTATTAGATTCATCTTCGTCATCTTTTGAACAAATTGGCATTTCCTCATTCATTTTCTTAATAAGTAGTAAACACAGGGCATACCCTTTTTTAAAATTTGTGTTTTGTTCTTCTCAAATAAAAAATTACATTACAACAGGGGTGGTGAGCAATTTTTTTAATGTACCTTGTAAGAGGGTGACATTTTCTTTGTAGAAAAGAAAACACCATAAGTATCTTTGCATACAGGTCAAGTTTTTCATCAAATCCTCGACTCTATTTATTTAAACTTAAACGTGAAAATACCGGAACTCTTGTAACTTCGTCATTCTGTTCTGCACTTCACTTCAGAGTTAACTCGTGTCCATAACATCCAGGTAACAGTTGATCGTCTAACTTTCGGAATTTAATATCTTATGTGAAGCGTACTATCTTAATCAAGAATTCTCTTTAACAACAAGAGAATTATGAATAGAAATGCATTAAGTAAAGTGCCTCTTATGACAGTCTTCTCTAAGACTTCTAAGCTAGAATTTATAGTTCCTGAGCTTAAAGTGATCGTAAACTAAACGGGAAGGCTTACAAAGGTCTCAACCAGCGAGAGATTACAAAGCAATTTGTGTAACCTTGCTGAGACTTCAATTAGGGATTATAATAGACGGGTGTCTAATGAGTTTAAAAAGGAAAAAATTTTCTCATGAACTTACCCTGTTCTCTGGAGTTAAGTCATCGATTAAAATCGGCACTGTTTGCAGGAAAACATTGTCGTTGTCATTATTTCTATTGAATTTTAAAAATAAATTCATAAAATTATTATTTCCAGAAATTATAGCCAAATCGATGATATCCTCCAATGACAATGAACACTCAATGACATCATATCGAAAAGCAAAACTTAGAAAATTATTTGAATTCCAGCTGCCTTTCAAATGAGGGCATAAACTTAAATCGTTTAATTTCAAAGAACCCCAACGCTGTAGGGTGCCATCCAAACTGTACACCGTTGTAAAGAATTCTAAATGATTTAGCTGTGAGATAAGAAAAACAACAATAAAAATGATGTGTATAAATTATTTCTCTTACAGTATACATACATACATAAGTATACAACGCTTACCTTTTGTTTCGCATCTAAAGAGTATTTTAGATTTTGAATTGGTTGTACCAAGTGAGCCAGTGATTCTTTACCTTTTCTGTAGTATAAGAAGGGCTTCATTTGTTGTTGGCCCATATGTTCATCGACACTGCCATAACGATAGACAACATCTGAGGCCTGATTTGAAAGAAATTTGCTACAGGGCGAATTCTTATCGTTGGCATAATGAGACAAAACACATAAGTTTGCCAATTGATTGCATGCCGTCTGATTGTGCAGTGCCAGACAAAAGAATGCCACAAATTTCAAATCGCCAAAATGTTGACTTCTACTCGAGATCTGCCAAAAGGAATTGTAACTCAAATAAGGTCGTAAAAGGCCATTTGCAATGCAATAGTCTTGATAGTGAAAGTTATACTGAATGTTGCAGTCATCACATAATGCATCGTATTGCCAATTGACGTTGGTCTCCTCTATGAAGTCTGCAAATAATGAACTGGTCGATGGCGTTGTGCGAAGCATGGTGCGATTTAAATATTTATATTTGCAATTCAATTTCGGAAGAGTTGTAGCGTTTTTCTGACAATATTTATCAATTATTTGCGTCATCGTTGTTATGTTTTTTTGATTTGTAGTTTCTATTTCGTTGCACATGTTGCGGCAGGTTATAGATGATTTGATGGTATCGTAGATGGTTATGGAGGTCGGTGAAGACATTTTACAACCACAAGAAAATTCTAAAAATAAAAAAATAATTGAATTTGCGTTATTAGTTACAATAATTGCAAAAAAAAACCACCGTTCGTGCAGAAATCCAACCCAAACAGTAGCAAATTATACGTTACAACGGGTTTGAAAACCAATTACGCACTAAAATATTAATAATTGCTTCCGTAGGAGATTGTCGATAGCACAGAAAGTTTGGAAAAGAATAGGGCAGGTTATCCTATAGCACAACCAAATAATCATGGCCAAAATTAGGCGAAGTTTAAAAAAGAAAAAACACTAGTCTTTTAGCTTCTTAATTGAAATATTTGAACGTGTCACTTCTAGAAAATGCTAGCTACACAGAAAACAGTTTCACTGCTTCCTTCTGAAACTTGTTCTGGCAACCAAAGCTATATTCCATATTGTTGTATTAGAGACCCACCTTTCTGAACACCTCACTGGGACTTAGTGACACATACATACATACATAATTGGTCATTACAACCCTTCAGTCAGGATTATTGACCTAGTTTCTCACACCACTTATGTTGTGTGCGTTAATTTTATACATGAGTGGCGGGATCCACAGTTTAAATTCGACTCCGAACGACAGTTTTTTGAGAAGCTTTTCATGGCAATTTTATTTACTCTCAGAGTTTTTGCCAGAAATCTGCTGAGAGGAAGTCGCCGAAGAAATATTTTCATAATTTCGTTTTGATGTCTGGCCTGGGATTCGAACTCGGGTCTTCAGTCTAATAAGCCAACACACTACCTACTAGACTACGGCGACTTCAATTGAAATATTTGAACGTGTCACGTCTAGAAAGTGCTAGCTACACAGAAAACAGTTTCACTGTTTCCTTCTGAAACTTGTTCTGGCAACCAAAGCAATATTCCATATTGTTGTATTAGAGACCCACCTTTCTGAACACCTCACTGGGCCTTAGTGACACAAATTTTATATGCAGAAACCAGTACAGTGCTCCCAGAGCGTCCCTTAAATTGACTAATTATATACAATATATGTATGTCGCTGCTCCAACAGTTTAAGGGAATTTTTAATTCTCTTAAGCTTATTGTAAGTTTTTTTTTTAGCGACTTCAGTCTCTATTTGTGTTAAGGACGTTCTTTTCGCTTACTACTAAGCTAGTTCCATTTCTACGGCTTTTCTTCTAATATTACTTACTGCGATAGAGGAATATGTAATGAAGATAACAACTATAAAACCTTTTGAGACCGAATCAGTTGTGGGCTACTCGGACTGCTGAAGGAACTATTCTAGCGCCGTCAAGTCATTTCGCCTACCGTCATTACATATATGGCTACAAAAGTTCATTTCTGTAATTTATAGCGTACTCCTCTCTCTTTCCCTTCTCCTTTAACGCCTTTTCTGGATTTCCGCAAACACTATATAAATAGGTCAGTGTTGTTCACATATAAAATTAATACATCCGGAAAATCTCCTGGCACGCCAAAAGTGATAACATCAACAACCAGCAACGTTAGAAGGTTAGACAGAGTAGAACTCAAAGTGTAAAGATCCTCATTAAAAGTAGAAAGTATTACATACAGCCTGATCAAAACGTTGAAGTAGAAATGCGACTGCAGTGATAACATACATAATTGGTCATTACAACCCTTCAGTCAGGATTACGACCTTGTTTCTCACACCACTTATGTTGTGTGCGTTATTTTTATACATGAGTGGTGGGACCTACAGTTTAAAGTCGACTCCAAACGATTTTGTTTTTTGAGAAACTTTTCATGGCAATTATATTTACTCTCAGAGTTTTTGCCGGAAATCTGCTGAGAGGAAGTCGCCGAAAAAATATTTTTTCATATTTCGTTTAGTTGGAGATGCCTGACCTGGGTTGTGAACCAAGGCCTCACGTCTAATAACCCAACACACTACCTACTAGACCACGATTGCAGTGATAAAGGGGCATTTTTTTAAACAAATTTTGATTTTATACGAACACATTTGTACATTTAAGTTAAAATTCAGGAAGACGCCCACCAAAGCAATGAAACGATTTAAACTAAAATCAATAGTCTTCATGCCTTTATGCAAATCTGTAGCACTGTTTTGTAAAATTTTTGAATTTTGTTTGTTGTAAATATTTGTACTCCCAAAATTATTTCTTAATTTCAATAAAACAAAATATTATGCTCCTCTCCTCTTACTTTCTTTTACGGTTTGCAAATTGTCACCAATTTTCTGGCACGCAACGCATTGAAAATAATTCAAATCGTAAAATTCGTTTGCAGCACAAGTTTTTACATCACCGAACACAAATAAAGTTCGATTGAAATGTTTTTCATTTCGAAAATCTTTTTTCGAACACAATACAATGCGATTCAAATTAATAAAAACCGTTAAAATAACGATAATAAATGGATGATGGAAGACCATTTTTATTGTTTAATTGAAATAAAATATTTTAGTTGTTTTTTTATAATTTTCGAATTATTTTTAAACATTTAGATTTCACTTGAAAATTATTTATCGGTGTGTATGCCTTTAACCCCTTAAGGTAACTGATGAATAACTTGTTATTTAAGAACAGAGTTTAGCTATACGAAACAATATTCAATAAAATAATACTCGAATAACTCCCTTAATATTTACAGGGTATTTTAAACAGAGGTGTTATTTGATGTAGCAGAACTTATTCAAAAGCTGCATAATTTATCTAAAAACGGTACGTTTAATGAAATCCGTTTTTCATTCATATCCGCTCATGGGTATATGTATCAGAGATCAGCAACGAGTATTCAAAACGATGAGTAGATTCGAGTCATACTTATTATTTCTGATACTTATACGCATTCATACTTATTTTAATATGATACTCATACTACTCATACTCAAAGTTGGAAGTACTCGTCGTATTCATACTTAACAATACGCATGATGTTATTGACTTCGACTCGTCTCTACTTAACATTTACACGAAGCACAAAATAAGTATGATTCGCGTACGAATTGTGTGTATGCTTTGCTTGTTGTCTTTGTCTTTCCTTTCTTCTTTGCTTGTATATGCAACAATAACAAAGGCTGTAAATTTTGATGAATGATTCGAGCCACTCGAATCACTTATAAGTATTATAAGTATTTTTCTAAATTTATGAATCAGAATGAGTAGGCGTATGAATCAAACACATTTCGAATGTTGTGAGTTTGATGTTAACGTTGTACTCATACGAATGAATCAGAGTAGTTGAATTTCAATACTCTTGACTCACTCATACTCAAAATTGCATGAGTGCTTATGAGTAGCGGAAAAACGATTCATTGCTGATCTCTGATATGTATGTGTTCATAACGTCTAACAGTAGGAATGTCCATTGACCCATTATCGCTCAGTTCTTGCAGAGTCCATCTAAATCCCCTGCCGTAATGCCCATTAAATTTAATTTCATTTCAAGCTGTTCTTATTAGCCACCACAATAATAGTACAAATAACATTCCTTATTGCAATATCCTTTACATGTAAATTAAAGAACACCTTGTACAGTTTTGTATAAATGTTTTACTGTACATACATACCTATTTCTTTATTCCTAGACATGTTTTTGTAAATACTGAATAGTGCAATGTATGATTGTTGTTGCTGTTAAATATAATGCTACAAAATATCCTTAAAATAGTTGCCATAGTGATCACAAACCCTTAAAGAAACTAAAACTAGGAACTATGAATATGAACAAAAACTATTACAAAAACAAGTTAGAATTTGAAATCGATCAAGAGTGGCTGTATGATATCCTTACATGGTATGGATCAAAATTCATGCTTTATGAGAAATGGGTTTCTATTAAAAAGAGTATCTTTGGCGATTCAACTCTATAAACGTTTTAGAGTAGTTCTAGATCTTGCCATGTGTTTCCACTACACTACTTTTTGGGGAGATACGCAAACTCTCGTATACCAGGACAAGTCAGCCTGTTTGAATATTCTTTATTAAGGACAGAATTAAATTCTGGATACTCAATATTCCTACGTTTCATATTGTAGGAACCCCTTTAAAGGCGACAGTTTCAAAAAGTTCTCCTTATATTTATTTATTTATTAATGAAATCATTGCCCAAATCCTGTACAACAAGATGAAAATCTTATATTTAAAGTACAGGAACGTAATATGTAAAGAATAATTAACTTAATATAGTAAATGAATAACTGAATAATTACAAGTAGCTGTAGCATGATTTTACGGTTGTCAATACCAACACAACATTTCATGTGCATAAACAAAAGAATATCTAATTGCATATGAGCAGCGACCACTTGACTCAATGTTGCTGACCGTCGCTGCAGCGTATGACTCCACAATAGTAATGCGCACACGCGACGTTCATTTGACACTTTGATAAGTGGTTGCCGGCAGCATTGATATGCATATAATATGCACTATGTGTGTTGTTGTTGTATTGCATAGCTAGTGATCGTGTGTGGCTCTCTTCGCGCTTTACCGTGGGAATTATTATGGACAGCGGACGCGTGTCATATGACATCCACTTGTCCCCACGATAAACACACACACAAACCCTTTAATATATATTTAAGTATTGATTGTACACACAAACATGTGTTCTAGTATTAAGCTGAACTAAAATTGTATTAGAAGTAAGGGTTGATTTGGGATTGTCAAATCAGCAAATTTTTAGTATAAAAGAAGGGACATTTTCCCTCAAAAATTTAATTAATAAGAAACAGTCAAACAGTGCGCCTCAGAGTGCACTTAGACAACCAAAAATAAAAATCTTTTATTAATACACTACATGGCGATCCTGCCAGACTCTGAAGTGCTACAATAGCTAGCACTCAGAGAATAACCTAAAAAGAATCCTGGAGTGCCTACGGACAAAAGTCCTGCACCCAGAATAAACAAATAAACATAACAACAACTGGTGTGCTCAAAAGCACCCAAAATAAATTTTTATCCTGACGGACAGCCGAAAACCGTCAGATGAAGGAAGACCGCCTGGCCAAGAGGCACCACTATTTGCTGCAGATAATTCTACCGCTGTAGGACGAGTACCACAAGGAATTACAATCCGTTAAGCTGTCACCCTAAATGAAAAATCCTTCAACAGAACTACTGAAGAAGAGGCTTCCCAGATAGATTTCCTTGATCGACCAAGCACCTCCAGCAATAATAATAACAAAAAAAAAAAAAAAAAAAATTTTATAAATATATAAAAAACAAAAATTTTTTTTTTTGCTTATAAAACGAAGTGCGTAGTCCGCACTCGCAGAGCCTGTAAGCGAGATTCGCTCGAGGCAAATTAGGAACAAACAATATTTTAAATATTTTAAACCAACAATTTAAATTAAACATTTTTAGTTTAAAGATATATTTATATATTTAGTTTAAAGATAAGTTTTTTTTTTCTTACATTTTTTAAATTATGATTTATAATAGAAAAAAAAAAAAATTAAGGCCAAAAATCCAATTACGATGCCTCTAATATAAAAATATAATAAATTAAATTTTAGATTTTGTTTGATAATAATAAATCTGAATTATTAAATACTTGTATAAGATAGCTCTAGTATGAATAGGACCCAAACTGTGCAGGAAATTAATACAAACAGTTCAATAAAATAAATATCAATTGTACGATGAATAGGGTAAAAATTAGGCCTAAGAATCCCATTAAGGATAATCCTCAGATAAAAACAAAAAGCAGCAATGATGAATATTTAATATGGTTAACCAAATATTGGAAAACAATAGGAATGAATAGGACTCCAACTATGGAGGATGTAATTAATAAGGGTTCAGTGGAAGAAGAAACAGTCAGAATGTTAAGAAATTTTAAGGTTTAATAGTTATATTTTTTTCTTTTTTTTTTTTCTTCTTCTTACTCTCTTCTCTTAGATATGTGCAAGACAGAAACAAAACTAGATAGGCCAACGGCCAATGTTATTAATGAAATAGAAGTACCACAAGATAGAATAAATTTGAACAGGATTGAAATTTGTATTATAATAATTACGATATTGTTAGGATTGAATTTTATATTGCGTATATATTCACTACATAATAGGAGATTAAAGAAGAAGTATTCAAGTAGAGCTAATGACTTGGATAAAATATAGATAAATTTTTTTTTTGTTGTGATGGAATGGCAGAATATTTTGAATAAAGCAAGACTTATAAAAGAGAATTTTGACCGAACATACAAATGTTTAAATATCGACAGACCAATAAAGGAGGAAACTATTAACCAACATTTTCAGAATCTTTTTATATATTTAGAAAAAATAAGAGTTCTGTTTAACGTACACTACAATAGATTAACTCCAGCGCACCAGGTTGCAGCTGATGCCTTTTTTCAGGATTTGAAAAATAGAATTTTTAAAGTATCACTAAAGAAAGGCATACGTATTGAGTTACCAAATTCACTACACGAGAGTGAACCCTATAACATAACGGGACTTACCGAAATAGTTTCAACAAACATGACTCAGACAATAGTAGAATTTCTGAACACAGCTTCAAAGCTCGTAATCGACTTTGATGGCAAGTCAGAAAATCTTAGAGCATTTGTAGATTCACTGCAATTGCTAAACACAATTAAAGGTGACAATGAAGCGACAGCTGTATCACTGATAAAGACAAAACTTAAAGGAACCGCTAGAAATCTGATTGAGGATGAAAGTACAATATCAGAAATAATAAGCAAATTGCGCGCTACAGTCAAGGGCGAGTCGGTGGAAGTACTGACAGCTAAAATTATGAATAATAAACAGAATAATAAAACTGCAAACACTTACTGCAGTGAAATTGAAAACTTAACAAAGTCATTAGAAAACGCATATATATCAGACGGGTTGTCATGTGAATTGGCAAACAGGTATTCAACACAAGTTGCCGTTAAAGCATTAACTAAAAATTGTACCATAGATAAGGTAAAACTTATCATGGAAGCAGGCCAATTCAACAACATGAACGAGGCAATTACTAAATTTGTAAATAGTTGCACCGAAGCAACAGGGCAACAAAACGCTATATTATATTTTAGACAGAAACCCAAATATAACAATTATCGTGGAAACAACGGAAGATTACGTAATAGAAACAATTACCCACGAAACAACAATAATAACAACTTTAATAGCAATACTAACAATTACAATAATAGGAACAGGCAACGATATAACAATAATCGTAACAATAGACGCTACGTGCGGGCAACAAGCTCAAATGCAAATAGTTCGGAAAACTCCGAACATCCCCTGAGATCAGAACAGTAAATAAAAGAGTGTATAACCTTAACCTCAACTTATGTTACTTCATTCAGATTAATATAGATAACAATAACACTAAAGTAACACTACTAGTTGACACAGGAGCCGACATTTCTCTCATAAAATCAAAATATTTCAATTTAACACAAATAAATACTAACAGAATAACAACATTAAGTGGAATAGGGCAAGGTGAAATTAAATCTATAGGTAGCATATTTTTTGATTTAAAATTTAAAAATTACCTAATACCACATAGTTTCCAAGTAGTAGACAATGATTTCCCAATACCAAGCGATGGAATCATTGGTATGGATTTCATTAAGAAATATAATTGTATATTAGACTTCAATCAGGATTACAACTGTTTGGTCCTGCGACCATTCAATATACCACAACCCATAGAAATACCAATTATTAACAACAATAATCTTATTTTACCACCGAGATCAGAAGTAATACGAAAAGTAAACTTTATTGATTGCGAAGATGAAATTCTGATACCAAATCAAGAACTCGAACCAGGTGTTTTTATCGCGAACTCATTGGTAAAATCTAAACAAGCATATATTCGTATTCTAAATACAAATAATACTATCACAACAGTTGATAAGAATAAAATAAAAACCGAAAAACTTTCTGAATATGATATAGTTGAAAGAAACCCAACCGAAAATAAAAATAGAAAATTAGAAATATTAAAAATTTTACAAACCAATTTCCCGGAACAATTTAAAAATACACTAACTGAACTTTGCGCATCATACAGCGATATTTTCGGTTTGGAATCGGAAACTATCACAGTTAATAATTTCTATGAACAAAAGTTGAGAGTGAAGGACTCACAACCGGTGTACATTAAGAACTATCGTATACCTCATACACACAAAAAAGAGATAGATGAACAGGTAAAGAAATTAATAGCCGACAAAATAGTTGAACCATCAAATTCTGAATACAACAGCCCAATTCTGTTGGTGCCAAAGAAATCACTCCCATATTCGGAGACAAAGAGATGGAGACTCGTGGTAGATTATAGACAGCTGAACAAGAAATTAATAGCGGACAAGTTCCCGTTACCTAGAATAGATGACATTTTGGACCAACTCGGCAGAGCCAAATACTTTTCATGTCTGGATCTAATGTCCGGTTTTCATCAAATTGGACTGGAGAAAAACTCTAGAGATCTAACCTCATTTTCAACAGCAAATGGATCTTATAGATTCACTAGATTGCCCTATGGTTTGAATATAGCGCCCAACTCTTTTCAAAGAATGATGACAATAGCTTTTAGTGGTCTTCGACCCGACCAGGCATTCCTTTACATGGATGACTTGGTTGTTTTAGGATGTTCAGAAAAACATATGCTTTCTAATTTAACAAATGTGTTTGAATTATGTCGAAAACGCAACCTCAAATTAAATCCTTCAAAGTGCTCATTTTTCATGAGAGAAGTAACATACTTAGGACATAAATGTACTGATAAAGGAATACTCCCAGACGACAGTAAATATTCAGTAATCGAAAATTATCCACAACCAAAAGACGCGGATGGTGCAAGAAGATTTGTAGCTTTTTGCAATTACTATCGAAGATTCATTAAAAATTTTTCAGAGTATTCTAGACATCTAACAAGATTGTCCAAGAAAGGCGTACAGTTCGAATGGACTGATGATTGCGATTCGGCATTTAGATACTTAAAGAAGGCATTAATGAGCCCAACATTGCTTCAGTATCCCGATTTCACAAAAGAGTTTTGTATAACAACAGATGCAAGCAAGCACGCTTGTGGAGCTGTACTAACTCAAGAATATGAAGGGAAACATCTACCAATAGCATACGCTTCGAAAATATTTACAAAGGGCGAGAGTAATAAATCAACTATTGAACAGGAATTGACCGCTATACACTGGGCTATCACACATTTCAGGCCATACGTTTATGGAAAGCACTTTTTGGTTCGTACCGACCATAGACCACTTTCTTATCTGTTCTCAATGAAAAATCCAAGTTCCAAATTAACAAGAATGAGATTGGACTTAGAAGAATATGATTTTACTGTAGAATATCTTAGGGGAAAAGATAATTACGTAGCCGACGCTTTGTCGCGCATAACAATTAATGATTTAAAAGACATAAATAACAAAAACAATAATGTATATAAAGTAACAACTCGAGCAATGACAAATAAGGCACTTGAAAAGTATCAAGTTACAAACAATAAAAGGCATTTAAATGAGAAGCCCAATATATTTGTACCAATTACAAATTCTGACGTCAGAAAATTCTGTAAGCTAAAGATTACCCCACAAAAATTTTACATTAAACGGGGCAAATCTATAATAGCATGTATTAAAATAGATGAATTGTTTACTAATGGGAAATTTGACTTAGGACAATTTTTCCCTAGGCTCGAAGAAGTGGCCGGTAAACTAAATATTCATAATTTACAAGTGGCACCTAGTGAGAAAATTTTCGAATTTGTCTCTATTAATGAATTTAAAGAAAAGGGCAATAAATTATTAAAATTACTAAAAGTAGCGCTACTTAATGAGGTGATCCACGTAACAAATGCCAAATCTATAGCAGAGATCATGAAACAATACCACAATGACCCCGCAGAGGGCGGACATTCCGGTGTTTCAAGAACTCTCAATAAGATAAAAAGATACTATTATTGGAAAAATATGACTCGAGATATAGGAAAATATGTTAAAATGTGCCAAAAATGCCAAACGGCTAAAATAACAAAACATACAAAAGTACCATTGACACTAACAAATACACCAACTAAACCATTTGATACGGTAATTGTGGATACTATAGGTCCACTACCAAAATCATATCACGGAAACGAATATGCCGTCACAATAATATGTGATATGACAAAATATCTTGTAACGGTACCTATACAAGATAAAAGCGCAAAATCGGTTGCGAAAGCAATATTCGAAAATTTTATTCTTACCTATGGACCGATGAAGACGTTCATTTCGGACATGGGGACAGAGTACAAAAATACAATACTTACTGAACTGTGCAACTTACTAAAGATAGAGAAAATTACATCAACTGCTTACCATCATCAAACGTTAGGAACTATAGAAAGAAGTCACAGAACTTTCAACGAATATGTAAGATCATACATATCCGTTGACAAAACTGATTGGGATGAATGGCTTAAGTATTTCACATACTGTTTCAACACCACGCCATCTTCAGTTCATGACTATTGTCCTTACGAGTTGATTTTTGGTAGACTCCCAAATGGATTCCAACAGTTTAGTAATATTCAAGAGATAACACCTTGTTATAATATAGAAGACTATGCTAAGGAAGTTAGATTTAGATTAGAAATAGCACATAAAAGAGCACTCGCTATGATAGATAGATCTAAGAGTAAACAAAAATTAAATTATGATAGGTCATTATTAGAAGTAAATTTTAAAATAGGAGACTTAGTTTTAGTCAAAAATGAAGTAGGACACAAATTAGATAGTCAGTACAAAGGACCATATAAAATTATAAATATAGATCTAAGAAATAATGTAACTATAGTTGATAAGAAAAATAATAAAGAACAAGTAGTTCATAAAAATAGACTTAAGCCATATAATAAATAGTTTTAATTATAACACTAAACTGGCCAGAAAAGTGAAATAATAATCTTTAAAAATAAATTTTTTTTATCGCTAAACATTTATTAAAAACAAAATAAATATTAAAATTAAATAAGAATATTAAAATTGGATTACGTTAAATTAAGATTATTATTCTTAATCATACTATTTAAGTTTACTAATAAAATATAAATTAAAATATAAGTAAAATCATTGTATTGTGTTGTGTAAAAGAATGTCCATAGAACAAAAGTATATGAACATTCTTGTAAGGGGTGGAGGTGTAGCATGATTTTACGGTTGTCAATACCAACACAACATTTCATGTGCATAAACAAAAGAATATCTAATTGCATATGAGCAGCGACCACTTGACTCAATGTTGCTGACCGTCGCTGCAGCGTATGACTCCACAATAGTAATGCGCACACGCGACGTTCATTTGACACTTTGATAAGTGGTTGCCGGCAGCATTGATATGCATATAATATGCACTATGTGTGTTGTTGTTGTATTGCATAGCTAGTGATCGTGTGTGGCTCTCTTCGCGCTTTACCGTGGGAATTATTATGGACAGCGGACGCGTGTCATATGACATCCACTTGTCCCCACGATAAACACACACACAAACCCTTTAATATATATTTAAGTATTGATTGTACACACAAACATGTGTTCTAGTATTAAGCTGAACTAAAATTGTATTAGAAGTAAGGGTTGATTTGGGATTGTCAAATCAGCAAATTTTTAGTATAAAAGAAGGGACATTTTCCCTCAAAAATTTAATTAATAAGAAACAGTCAAACAGTGCGCCTCAGAGTGCACTTAGACAACCAAAAATAAAAATCTTTTATTAATACACTACATAGCAATAAGGGGAATAAAAACAAAATATAAATAGGAAAAAAAAGAAATAACAAATTTGCAAATATATATGAAGAGAAAAAAAAATCAACGAAAATATTGAAACAAAAATTTCCTGAAGCTATTAGCGTTGGTGTTGCATTGCTGATGTTGTGGAAGAATGTTCCAGAGACGAATAGCATGTAAATAAAACTGCCATTCGGAAAATAGGTATCGATGCCGAGGAACTATAATATTCCTACTACGGGGTGACTGGATAAAACGTAGCCTGTCAAATAAATAACTCGGTATCCGCTTGTTCACAATTCGATGCAAAAATAAAAGTACACGAATATTCAGAAGATTATCGAAGGTCACACCGTAAAGACTCTTAGCTGCCACAGAGATATGATCATATCTTCTCAAATTATAGACATATCTAGCAATATTATTAAATAGAACGTCCAGCTTACGTTTGCTGCCAGAATCGCAATTACCAAACAGCTCGCATCCATACAGTAAGCAGGGAATCAAATAAGTTTTCGCAATTAAAATTCTAATCCTCAAGGGTATATAAAGGTGCGTGTACCAGAGAGCGCGTAACTTAATAAACGTCTGCCCTACCAGTGATTTTATGTGATTATCCCACGTCAAATTGCAGTTAAAAATTATTCCTAAATTCCTTATCGCATGAACCATCTCAATCTTCTCACCATTCATCATAACATCCCTAGAAATTGTGGGTACAACACTTCTTCTATGCAATAAAATACACTTAGATTTCCCGGAGTTCAAACAGAGACCATTAGCAGTTGCCCATAAGAAGATCCGTGCAAGTTCCCCATTCAAACAATCAACGGCACGTAAAATATCGTCCACCGGGCTATTTAAGCAGAGTTGCACGTCATCTGCATATAAGTGGATTTTGCAATTCAAAAGATATCCAGGTAAATCATTGACATACAAGGAGAAAAAAAAGTGGTCCAAGGATAGAGCCTTGAGGCACACCTTTGTCCAAATGTAGAGAATCAGACCATTTGCCCCTCAAAAAAACAGATTGTGCGCGTTGGGAAAGATACGAGTGTATAAGTTTGGCAGATGCATTAGAAAATCCGAAGAAGAATTTAAGTTTCCGAATAAGCATATTGTGATCGACCGTATCGAAAGCTTTCGAATGATCCAAGAGAACTAAAAAGTTTAAATCGCCATTCTCCAAGGCCTGTCTAATATTCTCACTAACATCCACTAGATCAGTAATACAACTATGACCTGATCGAAAGCCAGATTGTATTCTAGAAACATCAAGGAAGCTCCATGAGCGCTGTTCCCTTTGTCAAATATCAAAAAAAAATGTAATAGAAAGAACAGACCGCTACACTTCTTGAGAAAGAACACGACTTTAACGGCAAAAAATCTCTCCACTATACTCAATACATGTCTACGTTCAATACGTTGTATCTAGGCAACGACAGATGTATCTTCTATCACTTTAGGAGCCACTGCAACTGCCTGTAAAAACTCAAACAATGATTCTGAAACATAGCAAAATAATAAAATGGGAAAAAATATCCTATGTTCCTTAACGAAATGGATATCTATGATTGGAGAAATCTACAATGAAAAATATACTGGTATTTCGGCAATCGGAATATGTATACTTAAGCCTCTTATCAGAAATCTACAATTGTTTGAGGATGTTACAAACGACAGCAATGAACTCAATTGCCTACAATTTGTTATAGTTTACAACAATAACAAAATTTTGTTTTAATATTGCAATAAACAAAACCAACGTGTAATTGCGTGTTTTCTGCCGACTATGTCTAGCCCCCTACCCTATCTTCTTCTACGTTTTATTTTCACGTGCTTTTTTTTCTGTTATTGCAATATTAAAAATAATTACGAATATAAATGTGTGTGTGTGTGTGTTTGTAACCAAAAATAAACACTTATGTTATGTAAGACTTGTGAGAATAGGATATTATTTCGTACATTCTTCCATTATTTAAAAGTTCTACTTTTAAAAGTATACAAGGCATAGACATACGAATTATGTATATTCAAAATGTGATTTTCGGAAAACCGTGCCTTTTTGAATTGGTACTGTACCTATGTCAACTACTAAAGAAAACATCGAAAGCGATAGTGATGGGTAATTATCGGATCATTATTAAAGAAATCCATTATATCTTACCTTTTGTTCTATTTTAATGTAATATGCTTGAATTGGAACATTATCGTAAATTCCTGATCCTAACTTTGTTTGAAAAATCATTTTTAGCGATGAGGCCCATTTCTGGATACGCGAACAAATAAAATTGTAAAATTTATGGCTATACCAAACCACATGAGATCTAAGAACGTCCAATGCATCCCCAAAAAGTCACTGCTTGGTGGGGAATTCAAACTGACGGCGTTTTATTTTATTTCTTTCCATATTTCTTTGAGAACGATGGTTGCTAGGCAGTGGTGTTGTGCTAATTTTTTTTTTTTACCGGAACGCGTATATTTAATTATATAGACAGGGCCGATCCTGGGTAGGCGGCCGCTCTGTGCGGTCTCATGTCCCAAATTTAACGACGAGGGTGATTTTCAAAATTCGTCAAAAATTAGAAAAAAATATCAGCAATTCTTTTTAATTTTTTTTTTTTTTTTTTCAAAACGGCAGCCAATTCTCGTTATCAGAAATCATTTTTAGTTCCGGAACGCGTTCCTGTCCAAAAAGGAAGTACCGGAACGACGTTCCGGAGCGTTCCGGCTCGACAACACCACTGTTGCTAGGTTATCACTGTAAACCGCGAGCACAATAGGTCGATCTTTTTTCCTGAATTAGATAATCTGGACACCAATGACAAATGTTTTCAACAGAACAGAGCTATGTGTCACACAGCTCATTATACATTGGCTATTCTGCGCAGTCATCATTTAATCTAAAGTAAATCTTCAACACCATTTCCTTACAGAAGTTCCCAGTTCCAGTGCCCCCAGTTTCGAACCCTTCTGGAATACGAGTATGTATACCATTTCTCCTTGGTACTACCCAAAGTTTTCGCAGTGCCGTATCCGTTTCTATCAAGAAGTTAATTCCCCCTTCTTGAGACAACGACGATCGGAAGGCCGGAGTGATCTGCCGGGCATTACATTTACATTACAATTACATTATAAAATGTAATTTGTGAATTAAAATTAATTAATTTTTAATTATTAATTAATCTCTGTTGAATGCTAAATATAACCCAACTTTTTTGCAGCCTGCAACAATAGAAAAGAATGTTAGACTGTTTCCGTTGAATGTTCTGCTTTTATACCCTTTTTAATATGGCCTTTTCTTCATAATAATCAAAGCAAACGCTGCCAATTCAAATTAAATTTTAAATTTAACGAGAGAGTTAAAGTTGTAACAATATTGTATCTTGAAGAAAGTCACTCATGCTAGTGATGCACAATTTAATCATAATCGCTATGCAAATCAAACTTATGTAAAATAAAATATAAATATGTTAAGCTGCTACTATATATTCATATATGCATATGATATATATATGTATACACACATATAATTATCGTTCCACATTTAAAACGAACATATTCTTCGAGTTTGAAATTAACGTCCGCGATGATTTAAAATATTTTTCGTTTTCCAGCACTACACGTTTACTGTAAGAATGTTTATACAACTACAATAGACTTGGCAACACTTAAGCACGTGTTAAAA
The DNA here is from genome assembly GCA_927399465.1 of Sarcophaga caerulescens. NCBI lineage: Eukaryota > Metazoa > Arthropoda > Insecta > Diptera > Sarcophagidae > Sarcophaga > Sarcophaga caerulescens. Next base: position 134,455,447 of record OV656872.1, on the reverse strand, counting down.
GTGTCAAAACAAAAGCAAAAATAAACAATTTTACTAAGTTGTATTTTAAAAAATCCACATTTAATTTTTCGTAATTATTTACTATTTTTTTATTTTAAATATAAAATGTCACGTAAAAAATGGACAGCTTTGGATAAGCCACCACTTTCCGAGCCAGTATTAGAAGTAATACAAGACATGGGGTTTACTTTAATGACTCCTGTACAGGTAAATATTAATCAAACTGCTGTGGAAAAATTAAACTTTGTTTATTATCGGCTTCACAGACTGCTGCTATTCCTTTGCTTTTGGCTCGGAAAGATGTCTCAGCAGAAGCTGTAACAGGCTCTGGAAAAACTTTAGCCTTTCTAGTACCTCTACTGGAAATGTTGCAACGGCGCCATAAAGAGTCACCCTGGTCGCCTAAGGAAATTGGTGCCTTGGTGATATCACCTACTCGAGAATTAGCTATCCAAATATCGGAGGTATTAGAACGGTTTCTAGCACATGAGAAATTGCAACATTTAAAACAAAAACTGATAGTCGGTGGCAATAGTATAGATGAAGATATCAAATCGCTTTTAAAGGATGGCCCGTGTATATTAATTTGTACTCCAGGAAGGCTAGAGGATCTATTTCAACGGAAAGGTGAATTAAATCTAGCGGCGAGAGTAAAAAGCTTGGTAAGTTTATTAATAACAATTGAAACACTCAACACAAAGCAAAATATGTCCGATAACCAGTCTCGATAAGATCAATATGTTGCAGTCATTCGACTTTTTCGTAATCAGTTGTTGCATAAACGAAGAACTATTCCATATAGAACAAGTTAAGTGGTTATCGGCCATAATTGTTGGTGTTGCATTTTGATTAGATATATTAAAAACTATTCTAATAAAACATTAATTTATAGGAATTCCTTGTGTTAGACGAAGCAGATCGTTTATTAGATCTGGGGTTCAAGGCAACTATTAATAACATATTGGTGTATTTGCCACGTCAAAGACGTACTGGCTTATTCTCAGCTACTCAAACTACTGAAGTTACTGATCTAATAAGAGCTGGTCTTCGTAATCCTGTATTAGTATCAGTTAAAGAGAAGTCAACCATTAATACACCGATACGTTTACAAAATTTCTATAGAATATTGGAAGCAGATGAAAAATTTATAGCGTTAATACAATTCCTCAAATCGGAGAAGGCGAAAAATAGCAAAGTAATGATATTCTTCCCTACTTGTGCCTGTGTGGAATACTGGTCCGAGATTATACCACAATTTGTAAAAGATCGTTCAATTTTAGGCATTCATGGAAAAATGAAACATAAACGAAAAAATATTGTGGAAAGATTTCGTAAAGAAGATAAAACAGTGCTGTTATGTACAGATGTTCTGGCAAGAGGCTTGGATGTACCTGAAATTGATTGGGTTATACAATGGGATCCACCTTCAAATGCAGCTAGTTTCGTGCATCGTGTGGGTAGAACTGCTAGACAAGGTAATGAAGGCAATGCTTTGGTATTCCTATTGCCTACAGAAGACGCTTATGTAACCTTCTTGAAAATAAATCAAAAAGTTGAATTAGAAGAATTAGAAGATTTTGAATTTGATCGTGAACAATTAAAAGCAACCTTAAATAAATTACATAAATTGCAAGCTGCAGATAAGGGTCTATATGACAAGGGTGTAAGAGCTTTTGTATCCCACATACAAGCCTATAGAAAGCATGAGTGTAATGCTATACTACGCTTAAAAGATATGGATTTAGGGAAGGCAGCTACTGGTTATGGGCTATTGCAAATGCCTCGTATGCCTGAATTGAAAACGTTAAAAGCTGACAATTTTATAGCTCCCTCGTTCGAAGTCGATGTTAATAAATTAACATACAAGAACGCGCAAAAGGAGCAGGCTAGATTAGAAAAAGTTAAAACCTACGAAGAGACTGGCCAGTGGCCGGGAAAGAAAAAACATAAAAAACAAACAGAATCCTGGGAGCAAACCAAAAAAGCAAAAATGGATGTTAAAACTAAAAAGGAATTGAGAAAAGCGAAAAAGCTACGTAAGAAAGCTGATGAGGCAGCCAACGGCGCTAAGGCAAAGAAACGTAAAGAACAATTTTCACAAGAAGATCTCGACGAATTGGCCAATGATATTCGACTATTCAAGAAATTGAAAAAGAACAAAATTAGTGAAGAAGATTTTAATAAGGAAATGGGTATTGACGATGAATAAGTTAATAATAAATATGTACATAGAATTGTTAATATGAATTGTTATATTTCAGAAGTACTATCATTATTTTATATGGGAATAAAAAAAGTGTATAAACAAATGCTATAAAAATAAAACTTAAATCATATAAAATAAACCGAAAGATTCATCGGCTAACAATGCAACAACTTGTAATGAAATGTATGCTCTTATTTAAGCATCCTATATATACTCTGAATTAACAATTTTGATTCAAAGAATTGTAGCTTAAATCTATGTGTATGAAAAACTTAAATGTAACGTTTGTAAAAAAAAAAGAAAAAGACGTTAATTAAACTGCTGCCTCTGTCACAATTTGTAAAATTATACGTCGCTTAGGATCATAGGAGAAACCATTCTGTTTAAACAATTCTGACTCATAGAAAGGTTTTAAATTGTAAATATCCAACTGTTTAGCACGCTCCATCAGATCTCTTTCCATTATCTCAACATGTGTAGCTGAAGGACCATCTTTACATCTTATATACGCTAATTGATCCAATGTAAGTTGACGCAAAATAAAGAACAGCAATTCGGAGTGGTCTTTTTGGAAGGCTAAATACTTTTGGAAAGTTGCACGCATCTTCTTCATGACACTGAACTTTTGAGCTTCGATAAATGATTCCAACATCATACGTATGGCCATACTAACATCAGCTTCAATAATATTTTCGCGTAAATGCATACGCGCATGAGCCTCAGACATGCGTATAACACTTTCAATATGACGGACAGTGATCGGTAAAGAGCCGGTAGCGTATGACTCTTGACGTAATTGCGAATACATTTTGGCAATTTTATCTTCATCAATATTCTGTAAAAAAAAAAAGAATAGTTAGTCATAGTTGTAGCATTGAAACCTAATGACAGTCTTGTTTTACTCACAGTTAGTTTTGGTCTGATATTTTCTTTGGCATACACTATATATTGTCTTAACAGGTCCTGTGGTATTTCACTAACACCACTCGGTGACTCTTCCATTTCAACTTCGTTTGAAGGATGATGTTTAATATGGGAATTTACCACAAATTTGGCCAAGAGCTGATCCTGCATGGGATCAAATTCATCTTTTACCACACACAATATATCGAAACGTGATAAAATAGGTTCTGATAGATTAACATTTTCCGAAAAAGTCATCGACGGATCATAACGACCACCAATAGGATTTGCCGCAGCTATAACAGTACATCTGGCTTGCAAAGATGTAACGATACCAGCTTTTGATATGGAAATTGATTGTTGTTCCATTGCTTCGTGTATGGACGTACGATCCTGATCGTTCATTTTATCGAACTCATCAATTAAACAAACGCCTTGATCAGCTAAAACTAAAGCACCAGCTTCCAAAGTCCATTCACGCGATATAGGATTACGTCTTACGTAGGCTGTCAAACCTACAGCACTTGCACCCTGGCCCGTGGTAAATACAGCTCGTGGAGCTATTTTCTCAATATATTTTAAAAATTGCGATTTGGCAGTACCAGGATCACCGCATATCAATAAATTAATATCGCCACGAATCTTATGTTTATCGCCCGGATTTTTAGCTTCACCACCGAATAGGGCTAAAGCCAAGGCACGCTTTATATAATCATGACCGTAGATAGAAGGTGCAATTGAAGCCACAATACGTTCTGCAATGCGAGGATCTTTGCTTAATTTCTGTATGGTTGCTATATCCTCGTCAGTCAAAGATTGAACAACTTGCTTGCTGTCCTTAACCACTATGTGATTAGCTATAATAACCGTTGCAAACACAGGAAAACCTTGATCGGTATTCAAGGAACCATCATAATTGTTGGTATAAATGCCAGTAACTTCCAATTCATCACCAGGTTTGCAGAGGTCACAAAGATCAGCTAACAATATAACATCTTTGCTACGGGGTATGCGACCAGCGGGTATACGTCCTGGTGACTCTTGCAATGTGATCTTTTGATAATTGCGGTACAGAGTTTGTTCCATATTGATCTATAATAACACAAATTTATTAGTAAAGGTAGTAATGCAATTAACTCTTTCAAAATCTATTACCGAAAATGGACCAGCACTCTGACACTCGGGACAAGATCCAGGCTTAACTTCTGCATTCTGCGATTGTACAAAAGGTCCCAGAACATATCCGCACTTCACGCAATCATATTTGATAACTGACAACTGTGGGAGAACACCTGTTGTCGCCGTGGCAACACCTAAAGTACGAACTAATTGATTTAAATGCAATTTACGGAAAGTACGTAACTCTTCAATCAAAGGCAACTCTGATATGCGCACATGAATTTCGGTGGTAACACGTTCGTATGTAGGGAATATAGACAATACCATGTCTTTGGCAACTTTGTCGAAAATCTCCAACATTTGAAACGGTGCCTCAGGCAGAAAATAGGCCAAAACGTGCTCTTTATTGGCCAAATCCGTATAAGAGACCACAAAAGATGACTTATTTTGTTCGCACATGCGACGTATACGATCACGATATGTATAAGATCCTCTTTCATCAACAAATGTACGCAAAAATGACTGAAAACGATTGGCAATTTCCGTACGTGGACCCAACATACTAACCCACTCCTTTGTGGAATGACCTTTAGTATCCTCCAAGTTCTCAATTGATTCAACCATCTCAGCATCTTCTACTTCTCCCACTGCGGCTTTTTCTCCAGCTCTACGTTTGGCTCTTGGACCCATATCGTCTTCATCATCACTCTGATCAAATCCCAAATCGCGATCATCACGATGAATACCTTTAGCACGATCTCTTCTATTCATTTCTCTTTCAGCCGCCAAACGATCACCCTGAGATAGTTCAGAGTAATCCTCTTCATCGTCCAACATAGCCGGATCATAGTGATCCAATTCAGGCATGGGACGATAATCATTCTCCATATTGTCCCCAAACAATTCCTCACCATCTTCCTCTTCTTCATTGCGCACAGTTTGATCTCCCAAAATTTCATCTTCATTTTCAAAAGGTTCAAAATCACCAACCGGAGAGGTCATGGCAGCGCGCAAATCGCGTCTATCGGTGCCATCACTGGGTGTTGCTGGTGGTGGAGAGCTGGGTAAATCCTAAAACAAACAGATCATTAATCTCGATCGAAGCTATGTACACCACACATTAGCTGTACTTACAGCCATCTTTTAATCAAACGAAATTCTTTTTGTATGGGAAAACAAAACAAATTTAACAAATAATAACTCTTTTTTTTATTTTTTAATACAACAAATAATGCACAAGGAATGCAATTTGATAAGGAAATAAAACTTGTGTACAAATTTTGTTTTGTTAAGCACGCGAAGGCAAATTGTTTTTGGCGCGCAAGCAGTGTTGATTTATTGAATATTATGCATTAGAGGTTGCCACCTCTAAAACAGAATTGCATTTTTATTTTTTTAGTACTAGAAAATAGTGGCAATATTTTTAAAAATAAACCATGAATATTTCAAGGAGTGCACTGTATCTTGTTCAAAATTTTGAATAGAACACAGCTAAGGGTAATGAAATAAAAAATCGCCCTTACACATTCGGATGTAGTTGTTCTGCTTAATCATCTGTTGAATGAAAATCAAAAAATTTTAACCAACTGTTGATCAACTACTTGATCACATTGTATAACAAATCGCAACGTGCAGGAGCCGCATAAGGTTCGATGTAAAAAAAAAAGATTTTAAGAACTTACTCCATGATTTTCAAAGAGTTTTATTTATTTTCAGTTGTAAATTCAACAAAAACGTTTAGAATTAACAAATTTGAATGCTTTAATGTACGTGTCAAAATAATCGATTACTTTTGTTAACTATAAAGTAAATTTGTTTCGTTTCCACAACATTCCAACCACCCTTCAGCTGATTGATGAATTTATTATTTTTATTCTCACGTCACTTTAATTCTTTTATTTACTATATTAACAAAATAATAAATTGTATAAAAATTAAATACATACTATATTAAAAACAAAATTATGGCACCACCAGCTGCCAGACAACGTTATAATGCCAATAAGCAGGATAACAATGGCGGTACACGAAAACCGCCCAAAAAACTTAATGCCACCGTGCTGAAGAAAGAAAACAAGAAATTAAGGTGATAACATTGAAACACTAAAAAAGCCGGTCGGACAACAGAGTGTCATATAAAATACAATTAATTTTCTTTTTAACAGTAGCCATAAAACCAACAAAAAGGATTCCAATGTCAATACTGAGAAGACCAATGTAGTTCCCAGTGTTCACATGGCGTTCAAAACGTTTGTCAGTGCACGTTTATGCAGTGCTATTTGGGCCTATATATCAGATTGTGATGAAACATACAACTATTGGGAACCTCTGCATTATATTATTAATGGTCATGGCTTACAGACCTGGGAGTATAGCCCACAATTTGCTTTAAGATCATACACTTATCTGTTGCTACAGGGAGTGCCCGGTTGGATTTATCAGAAAATATTCCATCCAAGTCCAATATTAATTTTTTATATGGTACGTTGCATGTTGGGTTTCGGCTGCGCTGTTATGGAGAGATTCATGTATAAGTAAGATTTTTAAATCAAAAATGAATATATTTATATTATATTTTTGAAATAGATTACAATAATAATAATATTTACAATTCTAGAGCCATTTGCCAAGAGTTTGGTATTCATATCGGCCGCTTGTGGTTAATATTTCAACTTTTTAGTGTGGGCATGTTTATATCCAGCACAGCTTTATTGCCTTCCTCCTTTGCTATGTATTTTGGTTGCTCTGCTTTGGCTGCTTGGTGGACGCAAAAATATCCATTGGCTGTGTTCTTGATAGCTATCGCTGCTTTGTTAGGTTGGCCATTTGCCGGCTTAATTGGTCTCCCAATAGCTGTTGATATGCTTTTACGCAAACGTATGTTGCGTACATTCTTTTTATGGGCTGCAATATCGGCTGCCACAATTGCCATACCTATGATAGTCATTGATTCCAGTTACTTCGGTAAAATAACGTTTGCTCCTTTGAATATTGTGCTCTATAATGTATTTACAAGTCATGGTCCAAATATTTTTGGCACCGAACCATTGAGTTATTATTTGATCAATGGATTTTTAAATTTCAATATTGTTTGGGTAAGTTCATTTTTTTTTATTTAATTGATTAATTTTAATGGCCCATCTTAGTCACTGATTAATTCAATGTTCAAGTAGGCGTTATAAAGCCAGTTCTTGAAAGAGCATGAGATCTGACTTAAGAAGATAGAAGGCTCTGAACAGACCGTATCTATATTGATCGAAATTAGAATTTTGTTTGAGGAGCATTGTAATCAAATTTGAAAGTATCTAAATTTGTTTATTCTTATCTCTATACAGTGAATTATTAAAATATTTAATTCCCAATGAAACTTTCCAAATTAAAAATAAATTTACACAGTATTTAATATTATGTACTTCCATACAAGAAACATTAACGGAATTTGTTTACTTTGCTTGGCTTAATTCTAAAGAATTTTATGAAAGTTTAATTAATTTATAATGATTTTATGATTGATTAAATTTTAGAACACATCGTAATTTTAATGAATTGTTTTCTTTTTCAGCTGCTCTCTCTAATTACACCCATTATGCTGATTATTGATCATTTTGTGGTGCCGGCCAAATCTAGTTCAACTTTAAATTTTCCACGCTACATTACCTTAGCACCATTTTATCTATGGCTGTTGGTATTTTTTGTACAACCGCATAAGGAAGAACGTTTTCTGTTTCCAGTTTATCCTTTAATATCGTTATGCGGTGCAATTACGGTGGACGTATTCCAGCGCATATTTTTCCGTTTAAAAACACTTTTGGTTCAAATTAAAAATGCGCACTCTGGAGCTCATTATTTGGATCATACCATGTTCATTGCTATCTTTATCACGATGATTAGTACTTTAATGGGCGTCTCGCGCGTATTTGCTTTGTATCGCAACTATCATGCACCCATGGATGTAATGATGGAATTAACTCAATTTAACATATCACCTGAGTATAGGGAAAATCAAATATACAATGTTTGTGTTGGCAAAGATTGGTATCGTTACCCTGGCAGTTTCTTCTTTCCGGCGCAAAACTATCGCTTACGTTTTTTGAAATCCGAATTTGAAGGCATGCTACCGGCCTATTATGCTGAAGGAGAGAATGCTACTCGTATTATACACCCCTATTTCAATGATATGAACAAGGAAGATGAGCATATGTATTTCCTTTATGAAAACTGTGATTTTCTAATAGATTTCGATGAAGGCAAACATACTGATCTGGAACCCAACTATTCGAAAAGATCGAATGAATGGTCCGTAATGAAAAGTTTGCCATTTTTAATAACGGAAAAATCACACAGACTTTTCAGGGCATTTTACATACCATTTTTCACCGATAATTATACGAAATACGGTAATTTTAATTTACTTAAACGCAGAAAAGTAAAATCCAGTTAGATTTCAGCAGTATTATGGATACTGAGTAACTTAAGCCTTTTTATTAGAAGTTTAAGTTTAAAGTCAGCATTTAAAGGACAACGATTATTGGATTTTATAAAATATACTTACAATTACAAAAAAAATATATTTGTAAATAGCCGTATAACTCTTGTCCAATTTATAAAAATGTACGCCAAAGATAGTGGTTTTTATTAATAAAATGGAAAAAGAATTAATTGAAAATTTGAATTCACTGTAATTGTAATAAGATAGGCATGAGACCTTGAACCCTATTGATACCTAATGGTATCAATATCATCAAAAATGTTGTTGTCTGTACTTCCCAGTTGAAATTTGTTATTTTGAAGGTAGGTTAGACGGCATATACTTGGCATTAAGGCGAGTGCATATATACCAAGTAATAATTTGATCCATTGCATTCGTTTAAGAAGAATATAAGTTTTAAGGGAAAGATGAAGGATATAGAGAAAGAGGAAGATAAAATCCCAAAAGAAAAACTGAAACAACTACTCGATAAAGATCGGACACCTTTCAGCCAATCCAATACCAATTAGCTTTCAACAGACAGTTCTACCCATTATACAAATTCCTACCCAGATTCATCAACTTTATCCTACTAAAAGCTGGACAGTTACAAAAGAGGTATTCTAGAGTATCCAACTCGTCATCGCATCATACCTTTCAATAGCCCTCAAGGCAGTCTGACTATCAACGAACTATCAAGCTACGACCTTAAAATATCAAAAATCTTTGCCAGAAAGACACTATAGTTATCATTTCATTTAAACTTCTTTACAAAAACCCCATCCTCTGTGCCTCCATCCAACTTCGTGAAGATGAGTATATCATTTCGTCCCTATTTACAATACCCCCAGCAATTTGTAATAATCCTCAGCAATTTGTGCAAACCATTTGGTTTAAATTTATTTAATTTTGCTCTGGCAACTCTGTTCTGTAAGTTAACATTTTTTTCAAAAAGGCGACTCTGAACATATAAAAAAAAAAACTAAACATAAGTTCCGTTAACTTTTGCAACTAATTTATACCGTGGTAAAATTTTGTGAATTTTTCGGTGCAAATTATTAACAATTAAATAAATAAATTGCTTTCGAAAAATGTCAACATTTAAAATTATTAAAGATGTACAAGAGCAAACAAATAGTACCGTTCGTAATGAAAATCTATCAATGGTAGAACATCAACAAATACAGAAAAAGTGTGTAAGAACCGTTGAGAATTTAGTGAATGGTAATCCACCATCATCGGTCAATACAGCCGCTACAATTTCAACAAAGGTCGCCTGTACATCTTACACTTCGCTTGGTAAAGTTGAGAGGAAATCATTTGTCTCTTCGCTTTGCATGTCAGTGGAACGTAAAGAGTCTTCTTTACATTATTTACCAGAGGCAAAGAAAGTATCGTCTTGTGTATTATCTGCTGGTCAGAACACAATTATACACTTGGATAATTATGCTCAATTTATGGCGCAACGTGCGTCAACATCGAGATCTGAAATACTTCCAAGAGAACAGGAGAAAACCGTATCGTGTTCTTCTACAACAACTACAACAACAACAAGTGGGGGCAAAGAAATTGCTATTGGAGTCGTTGACGTGGATTTAAAAGTTGTTTTAGGCGGTGTATCATCATACTGTACGCGACAGCAAACAATAAATATGCACAAACAAAAAGTGCCTGGTAAGCATTTTTTGGGATTGTTTATCGTTCTTTGTTTATAATATTGTGGTTTATCGTTGGCTATCGTTAGGACTGATTTCGATATGTCATTCTCTCTCACACAGTGTCTAACAAAAGTGACTGGAACAAAATAATGTTAAATATTTCACACAATTTCTAACTAAATTATTACGTTTGACTTTAATTTTATTAAGCGAAATTTGAAAAATTGAAATTTGAAATTTTTACTTTAAAAGTGAAGTCTAGGTTCCTCGATCGATCGTCTAGTGAACTGATAAGTTTAAGATGTTAAGACTTTAGAGGCATTTTCATTACGAAGGTTAGGTTAGGTTAGAGGACGTGTACTTGTCAACTGTGACAAGTACAGTACCCGGAGGTCGAATTGACCCATTGTACAACGACCTAGCTTCTCACACCACTCGTGTTGTGTGCGTTAATTTTATACATGAGTGGTGGGACCTACAGTTTAAAGTCGACTCCGAACGACAGATTTTTGAGAAGCTTTTCATGGCAATTTTTACTCTCAGAGTTGTTGTTTTCATTACGAATATCAACTAGAAATCCTATCCTCTATTGACAAATCGTTTGAAAAATTGATTTTCGTAAACTTTTATACGGTGTAATTAAGAACAGGTATTAAGATCAGATTATTAAGGGAATTAGTCGGTTATTAACGTCATGAGACAACACGATATTGATTCTGCGGTCAATTCTTTTGTTGAAAAACTGCAAAGGAAAGGAAAGTATGGAATCCGCGCTTCGCTCCTTGAAATTGTTACTTCTAGTGTCAATAGACTAGATCTCTTATATCCCAAAGCGCCATATTGGAGAACCGTATTGATTAATTATAATTATAACCAGACGTCGGCACAAAGAGAACATGATAAAAATGTGAGTGTACTTGTGAGAGGCATTTGTTAACCCGGAGGAAAATTGTTAGTAATATTTTCAAGTCTAACCTAATAATCTAACCTGCAACCAAGTAATATGTATATGTAGTGGAAAATATAAAAAAAAATTATAGGGTCAAATACCTAAAGACTGCGTATTTAACTTGACAAATATTCTTCTAAAAATGGAGATAATTTCTCATTGTTATTAGTGAATTCTACTGTACTATATTTTTGGGTGTATAATTGATACCTGAAAGAAAGCGACATGAACCTTCTTCTTTAGAAGCTACAAGCAACTGAATGCAATTTTATGCTCATTGTTGATGTTCGTGCCCTATGTGTGTAAAAAGCCGAAGATGATCTTCCCCTGAGGGACATTGGTGCCGACGTCTGATTATAACGTCCCTAAAAATATATGTCGGCTTGATAATAAATCAACTCTTCTAGGGGAAGCATGGTATGAGGATGATAGTATAATGAGGGTGTTGATGATAATGATAAAATTGTTTACTTACTTCATCGGTCATTACAACCCTTTAGTCAGGGTTACAAACTACTCATGTTGTATTAAACTGGGACCTACAGTTTAGTGCTGATTTCGAACGGCATATTTGATAACATATACTAAAATGGGAATGCCTGATTTATCCTTATCATATTAAACCTCCCACGACGTCATCCAAAATTACGCTTACGGTTGTGTAAGCTTTTCAGAATTGTTGTTTGTACTACCCAGTTGTAGTACTAAGCTAAAATAGTAGCTAAAAAACTGCCACTATGCGGATTCGGTATCAGAATATATCGAATAGAGATATACGCATATTTACAGACAGTAAGGCGGCAATTAGATACCTAGAGAGTGTGTGAACATCTAATGGGTGCCTCTGGAGGATATTGAGAAATATTCGACTGTAACCCTCAAATGAGTTTCTGGACTCGACGATAATGAAGGTAACAACAAAGCCGACACACTTTTAAACGCCGTTCAACAGAAAATTCAATTGGATTCTTATAGGAGATTAGCATTCCTCTGAAGAGGTCCCAAACAAACTAATAATTTTATGGGTTGAGGCAACCACTTGCAGCGAGTCTAGACAAATCGGTCCTAGTATAACTTAAACCATGATATAAGAAGGACACTGGCATCTGGCTGCCCACTCCCACTACTTAACATCGACTTCTGCAGAGGCTGTAATGCAGAGGCTGTAATGTCTGCCACAGCCCCGATACAATTGGAACCCAAGACGAAAGGTTCTTGGAGAAATTAACAGCAAGAATTATTCGCTTTTAAGTTGCCCGGCCACACATTTTTTGTTAATGGGATGGTAAAACTGTACTCAAACGTATAGACTGAGAAGAGTTTGAAGAATATCAAAATACTTTTGGTTTACGCTACCTGCGTTGCATAAAGTTGCCCGGCCACGCATCAAATAATGTATCAAACTCGACCTTTTTGTTATTGTGTTGATAAAACTGTACTCACACGTATAGTCTGAGAAGTGTTTGAAGAATATCAAAATACTTTTGATTTTCGCTACCTGCGTTGCATAAATAATATGTTCTTTTCTTCTTCACAACAACAATACAATGCAGTTTGAAGGTTCAATTTTGATGTGCTGCTGTGCTCAGCAAAACCAATGTTACCAACACATATGCACAATTTGATCAGTTAAATTTGGTCGTCGCCATGCGCCATAAATCATATGTTCTTTTCTCCTTCACAAGAACAATACAATGCAGTTTGAAGGTTCAATTTTGATGTCTTGCTGTGCTAAGCAAAACAAATATTACCAACACGTAGGCAAATTTGATCAGTTAAAGAAGAGAACATATGATTTATGCAACGCAGGTAGCGTAAATCAAAAGTATTTTGATATTCTTCAAACTCTTCTCAGTTTATACATGTGAGTACAGTTTTACCAACTCATTAATAAAAAAGGCGAGTTTGGTCCATTATTTGACGCGTGGCCGGGCAACTTTCAAATAAAATAATATTTTATTATGAAGAAACTATTTGCAAATACTACTTTAAATAGCCCTTATGCTACAATTGTATGTTAATATAAACGAGACCCCACACATACATATGTATGTTTATTCGATAAGAACATACATACATACAGTGGCGAGCAAAAGTGTATTCATGTTGGCAGATTCCGCCCTTTAACCCCTATACATACATAATTGGTCATTACAACCCTTCAATCAATATTATTGACCTAGTTTCTCACACCACTTATGTTGTGTGTGTTAATTTTATACATGAGTGGCGGGACCTACAGTTTAAAGTCGACTCCGAACGACAGATTTTTTGAGAAACTTTTCATGGCAATTTTATTTACCATGCCGCCTAAGAAATACTTTTTGTATTTTGTTTTGATGTCTGGCCTGAGGCTCGAACACTGGCTTTACGTCTAATAAGCCAACACACTACCTACTAGACTACGGCGACTTGCTTTACATGATGCCTGCAATTTTGTAAAGAATACGAAAACTGGACAGCAGAGGATTGGAAACATGTGATTTGGTCTGATGAAACTAAAATTAACCGTTTCCAATCAGATGGGAAAGAATATTACTGGCGCCGCCCACATGAAAATTTTCAAAGACATCATGTAAAGCAAACAGTAAAACATGGCGGGGAAAGTTTGATGGTGTGGGAGTGTTTTACTTGGTGGAACGTTGGTCCACTGGTTAATATAGACGGTATAAAGAAGAAGGAACATTATCTCAATATTCTTCAGACTAATTTGCCAGAATATGTGGACAAAAGTGCATATCCCGAGGAGCAGATACACTTTCAACAAGATGGAGATCCTAAACATACCTTCAAAATTGTTAGAAATTGGTTGTCTAACCAAAAATTTAAATTACTTAAACGGCTAGCACAAAGCCCGGATCTCAATCCTATAGAAAATTTGTGGGCTCTTTTAAAAAGAAGACAGGCCGTGTATGAAAGAGCACCAACGAACATGGATGAACTCTGGCAAAGAGTACAAGATGAGTGGAACAAAATCCCAGATGGAATCATACAAAAATTGGTGGAGAGTATGCAAAGCGCATTAAAAATGTTAAAAAGAACAAAGGATTGTGGACAAAATATTAAAAATCGCCTAATATTAAGGTTTTTGAATATACGTGCAAAAGTGTTCGAATTGAGTTATTTTTAATTTTATTTATATTCTTGAAGTATGGTATATAATTTCTTTTAATTTTTTAACTTAAATATGTAATATATTAAACAAGTAATCAACCCTGAAACATTCATCTTTCGTTCTCATTCATTAAAGATTTTATAGGGGTTAAAGGGCGGAATCTGCCAACATGAATACACTTTTGCTCGCCATTGTACGTATGTATTTAAGTGTATAATTTATAGTCTTTTAAAAATGTTCCTACGCTATTTTTTTGTTTGTTTATTTATTTTTGCTTTTCCTAAATGTAATAAACATTGTATTAGAAACTGTACATTAGTTCTTTTGCACATATTGCTTTGTAATTAAAAAAAAACCACAGCTCTTAAGAAAAATATCTGTAATATGAGCAGACGTCGGCACCAATAGCCCCCGGGGGCCGAACATCTTTAGCTTTTTACACACATACGACACGAACATCAACAATGTTCGTTAAAAAGAGCGTAAAATTGCATTCTGTTGTTTGTCAGCATCTAAAGAAATGGGTTCATGTCACTTTTTTTCAGGTTTCAATGATACACCCAAAAAAATATTTACAGTAGGATTCACTATTTTCCAATGAGATTCACTAATAACAATGAGAAATGATCTCCATTTTTGGAAGAATATTTGTCAAGTTAAATACGCCGTCTTTAGGGATTTGGCGCTGTTCATTTTTTCGGCATTTTCCATTACATAAACATATTAGGCTACACTTGAAAATATTAGGTTACACTTGAAAATATTACTAACAATTTTCCTCTGAGTTATACACATGACTCTTACAAATACACTCACATTTTTATCATGTTCTCTTTGTGCCGACGTCTGAATATGAGTGTGGTCAAGAGAAAATAATATTTTTTATGGAATAATACTCCATCATTTAGTACTTTTAAATTAGTCGTAGGAAAACAATTCAACGTGAAGGACATACATACATACATATATAAGTTTAAAACTTAAAAATTAATTTAAATTATTCTAAGCATTGTAAGTAAATATTGTAAACATTCATGATTTAATAATATTAACTACATTAATGGTACACTTCTTTTATTTTAAGGAAATGAGTTAAAATATTTAGATTGTAATTCAGTATTAAACAAATTATTATAATTAGTAAGCTTGGACAGACGTCAAAGACGGACTCAATTGCACAGTTTGATTAAAAGTAGTTGTATTGTAATCAAAATTATTTTTCTATTTAAAAAACTAGCGATTCCATTGTTTGAACAGGTCAAAGACTAGTCGCTCAAAAGTCTATGGGAAGAAACAAAAAATACTTTCAGTATATTTAAAATGGTCAAACCGTTTACATAATAGTGCAACTTGTATGTAAGGCGAATTTTTATATGCACGGACAATATCTTACTTAATTGGTCAGCGGAACAGCTTTGCTTCTCACACCATCTATGTTGTGTGTGCTAATATAATGCTTGAGTGGAGGGATCTAAAGTCGATTATAAGCAACAGATTTTTAAGAAACTCTTCATCGCAATTTTTTTTACACCCCGAGTTTTTGAGAGAGCTAGGATTAAGTTACCGAAAAAAGTATTTTTTTGTATTTCGTTTTGTTCGAGATATCTGACCAGGGGTTTGATACACGAGCTTGCATTTTATATGCCAACACGCTGCCTTCTAGACTACAGCGATATCCAAGAATACCAGTGCTGTTAAATCTAAATCACACAATAAACATGAAGACTTTAGGTTAGGTTAAGAAGTCAGGTAATAAAACACCTCTGCACTCATTGTGGTTACCATCAGAAATCTGGCTGACCATCAACAGACTCTGGCTACCTCACATTAACATAATCTTGCAGAAAGAGGGGCTACGCCAGTCCTACATACCAGTCGTTGCTGTAAAAAACTTTATCAAGATCCTAATCGATTAGCCCCCTCAAATTCAGGACCAGCATTCTTGGAGATAGTAGCTTGGAGATTTTGCAATGTTTTCTATTTATTGTCTGTTCACCTCATCAAAAAGCTCCAAGAAGGGTTTTAACCAACCGCTCCACCAAGTTCGCAGCTTTCTTTGCCAGCTCATTTGCAGCCTCATTATCCCACGCATGACAATGCCCCGAAACTTAACGTTATACCACCCTGTTCCTGTCCATGAACCACGTTAATATGCTACCCTTTCTTATGCATAACATATACACAACAGCAAAGATGGGCACCAAAATGTACAGAATAAATTCTGACGTCATTCAGCAAATCTTATCAAATATTTAAACAACTTATTCTTAATATCTTAAGACTGAATTAATTTTTTAATTTTATAAACTGCATACTTAAACTTTCTGTAATAAATAAATTCCAAATATTTTCAACATGTTTTTTTATAGCAAAAGCCAAAAGCCGTCGTTCTTTAACGATAGAATTGCCAAAAGCGACTGAAAATTCTAAAGATATAGTTGATTTAAAGAAAGTTAAATCTAATTTATCGATGGCCTTAAAACCGACTGTGAAGAAACCCAAAATAAATAGAAGAAGGCGAACTTCAAATAGACAATCAGTTAAAACAAAAAATAGTGGAAAATGCGACAACAACCAAACTATTAAAGAAGAAAACTCAAACCCAACGGATATACCAAAGATTGTATGTGCATGTCAAGTAGTATTATTGATAAATTTTTTAAATAAATTTAATTTAAATTTCAGTATTTTTCCCGCTTAACTCAAACTGAAAGAGAATGGAAAATTATGAAACCATGCTGTAGTCTATTACAAAACAAAAAGTGTGCCACTGAAATAACTTGTCCATATTTACATTCCGATTTTCCGTGCAAGTATTATTACTTAAGTTTGCCATGTCCTCAGGGTCACAAGTGTCAATTTATGCACAATGGTCCACTGGCGCCACGATTATTAGAGGCTTTACGTAGTCATATATTGGATTTATTATCTAGCAAACCATCGTGTGTTGAAACTTATTTTGTACAACAAATGCATCAAATAGACAGTATTTATCAGAGACTGATGAATTTTCAAAAAATTCAACATGAAAAGAGTCAAATTATTGAAGTTTTAGATGATTGCGATGAAGATCCCATTTTAATTTCAGATGAAGGCTCTAATGAATGCAATGAAAATGTAAGCTTCTTTGTTTTTTAACACTTTAACAAAATGTTTTTAATATAATATTTAATTTGCAGGCATCTGTCAAAACTATCACAGACGCGCAGGTGCTTGATACATCAGATGAGAAATTGGATGTAGTTTATGAAAGCTTCAAGGAAACAAATGCATTGCTTGAACAAATTGATGGAAAACTTAAAAATCTAAAAAGCACATCAAACCTAACATCAAACGAAAAACTAGTAGAGCTCCAAAAAATATATGAACTTTTAAAAGAAAAAGAGAAACTTTTAAAAATTTATGAAAATGTTAATAACACTAACGAAATCCCAGCTATTGACAACGATTTATTGTTAACAGCCAAGGAATCAAAATATATCGTATCTAATAAACCAAGTGATGAACAAAATTTGATGTCAGTGCATCCTGATATTGTTAATGAAGTAGAAACAATAAAATCTGAAGACAACCTAATAACTATAACAGATGACGAAGGTGGTACAGAAACTATAAGCAAAGAAAATCTATCACAATGCGATAAAGATATTGATGATACTAAAAATTTAGATAATAAAACTGATTCTAATGACAAAAATTTTATACCAGGGGAAAATAGACCAGAAGAGTTAACAGAAATCGTTTCTAGTTTACATGAAATCGAAGAAAAAAATTTAGAAAACGAAACTGAAATGCTTGAAAATAGCTGTCATTCAACTGATTTGAATATAGAAAAAGAAATAATGGTTGCAGGTTCCAAAAACTACAGAAAAACACAAATAATTTCATTAAATGATACCCGCGAAACGGTAATTAATCTTTCTAAGAATGAGGCTACTGAAGCTGAAAAAATAGATAAAACAACCTATGAGAATATCACTTCGCCTAAACATTTAGACATTCAAGAATTTAATGGTTCATCGAAAAAAAATCGCATATATCTTCGCTCTCATACTCAGCAAGATCTCGATGGATCTTTAAATTCGTTCAATTCGAAAGAAACAAAAGAAACCGCCAAGGTTAAAAGAAGACGTCTCCGTTTACCCAAATACATTGCCCAAAATCTAGAAAATGCCGACAATGAGTGCCAACTAAAAGCAGATTCTATAAACAAACCAATACAGTCAATAGAAAACAATTCTGATAAAAGTACAGAAGCTCCATTAACTCAAAATGTTATATTAAGTAAAGGTTTTTTGAAAAAGGCTAAAACAAATTTACAAAAAAACATTGAAGGAACTAATCTTAATAATACCAATAATAACGATTTAGATCAAATTATAGAACATAATATGTTTGTTTTGCACCATGATATAAATACTGTAGAAAATATCGATGTGCCATTATTGACACAATCTTCAGATGACAGCGTACAGTCTGTGAATACATCACAAGAGTGTTTAATAATTGCCGGTGATTCTGATAATGACAGCAAAGTAACTGATCTTGAAGATAGTTTAAAAACTCAGCAGGAGTCTAACAAAGTTTTGCCTTCTGTTAGAGAATTAAAGGAAAACCAAAATTTAAAACGTCGTATTTCATCTGAACAAGCATCTTCATCTACTACGACTGCAATGGTCACATCATCGTTTACGTCTAACTTTAAACAGAAATTTAATTTACGTAATCCTCATATTGTTCTAACCAAACTCAAGACGTCCGATTTAGAGCAAATGGATCGAAATAAAATGACAGCAGATAGTACAACTTCCTACGTTAATTCGCCCAATGTTACTTCTCCTAATTTATTATCAGATGAGAAAACGGCACAAAAACGTCGCAGTTGTTCTCCAGAATATGATTTGGAATCGACTTTAAAAGAAAGCAAATTTTTAAAAATGGACAGCGACAAAAATATATGGAATCCGGAACAGAAAAATTATGACATTGACGGTGAGTTATATTCTTATAAATTTAATATGAGTAATATGGGTAGTCTCCTAGCACTAGACAATGCAGAATAATGCTACAGGAGATGAAAGATATTTTCATCTATTATTACGTCGTTGTTTTTCCCAATTTCTTAATGTAGAGGTACTCAAGTAATGCGACAGTATGATCCATTAGGTTTCCAACCTTGTTTCCTTGATAAACTTCAGGGCCTTGGTCGGTATCAATTATGGTAACTAACTGCCAAGTACTTGATAAGCGCTCTGGTGTTTTGTTTTCCTAATTACAGAATCTGCTTACTCTGTATAAACGAAAAAAACCTTAAATTTTCATTTTGTAAATTTATTTGTGCCTTTAAATATTCAATTAAACTTATATTTTTAAATGTCTACACCTGTACGTTTACATGTATTTACATTTAGATTTTCATGCAGATGTTGAAAAGCTACATGTAGCAGATGCAACGAATTCATCAATGGCTGAAAATGAACGACAACAAGCTCTTAAGCCCTCTTTAGCTCATGCAACTGCAATAGAAACACTGCAAGGCGGTGGGCCACAGTATGTTGTACAACAACACGAAAATGAATCCGATTTACGTCAACAACAAATTGAAAATGTAAGCAATAAATCGGATTTACAATTACAATCACTACAACAGGGAAATCGAAATCTGCAACAACAAAAAGAAGTTGGAACAGAAATTATAACCTCTAGTTTCATCGCTAAAAATATTGAGCATGAACAACGAGAAGAAGAAACAAAGTCGAGTGAAGAAAGTGAAAAACAAATTGAAGAAACATGTAATTCATATGGTAATGTTGAAGAATATGCGGACGAACAAGAGAAATCTCATTCTCTTCAACATCCAACAGAAGGACATGAAGAGTCTTCAAACAATTCTAAAGAAAAGCATTCCAATGGTAAGAAATTGTTTTGCACTTTTAAAAGGAAACTTTGAAGCTATTTTTTACGTTTTATTGCCTATAAAACATTTTGATTAAATAGCTTTCTCTTCACTTATTTCTTCTTACTTTATTGTCTTAGACTGTTTTAAGTTATTTTTCTTACTTTCCTTATGATTTCACTGTAGTGGCCATAAGTCCAAACGTTTTACATCAAGAAGACGAAGAACAAGTTGAATATGAAAAATATGCTTCTTTATATAATAAATTAACGGCGCATACTTCAAAATGTCAAATAAATTTTGGAAACTCTTCCGTAAATATAACACCAATTGCATCGCCAACGTATGGCAATGATGCAATTGCCAGTCCATCGCCAATTGAGAAACGTTTTGATTTTCTTATGACGAGTGAAATTGATGGCAGTTTAACATATCCACCCATTCCATATATAGTAAGTAAATTATAAATTACGTAATTATTGTTTATGTAATATTCGTATGACTGAAAAATGTTAACAACGTAGGACGTAGTAAAAAGAAATGAATTATTAAATGTGAATTATAGTAATATACCTTAAAAAATTGTACACTCCTTGTATTGGTTCATCGCACATCGACATGGTTGACATTGTCGTAAGTTACCTACTTTATATACGTAAGTGGTTATCATTTCATTTGGTAATGGGTCGATCAATGAGTTCCTTAAGCGTTAAATCGTTTGGAATCTATACAATGTGGAAAAATATTCTCAAGCATTATTTAAGTGGTACCAACCAGATTTCTTTTTACTACATCTTACATATTATTACATTACCATTAACATTTTGCATTTAATTTCACTTTTTTTAAGCTTTATGAAATTGATTTGGAGAAAATTGATATTAACAGGCCACAGTATATTGATAAACTTAAGAAAACTTGCAGTCTGGATCCGAGAATATTTAGAAGTTCTGTAAAGGTAAAACTCTTGTATTGTACACTAACTTATGCATGTGTTTAAAAACTATTACCGTTATTTGTGTTTAGAAACAAACAATGACATTCCATAAACCAACTGCTCAAATATTAAATGCGCTTGAGCCATCTACATCCACGGTAGTACCTTATGATCCAAGATTACGGTCTTCAGCTGGTGCATTGACAGACATAGAGTCACCATTGCCAACTAATCAAACTGCTCTAAATAGTTACAGTGCACATCCAATGGCAATATCATCGTCTGCCACCGCATTACCATCAAGTTTAGATTATAATAATACGCCACAAATAGTATATCCCCAAGTACAGCAACAACAAACGCCAAATATGTTTCTATACGGTTGCCTACAACGATCGCCTTGGTATCAGAGTCTTATGTCGACTATGAAAATACAAATAAATCAATCAATATCGCAACTGGTGCGCGCCTTAAATAATTTCTATCGTGAGCGCCTATTGAATCCTTTAATTGTATTTGATGTATTCAAAATTGATTGTGCTGGTGAAATTTTGGAGATTATGCGTAATTTAGAGATATTTATAGATTCCAATGGTGTCATCAATGACCAGCGTCAAGTATCCTCATTTGCGGGACGTTCCTGTTGTAATAATACTCCTGTTAACGCTACTTATAGCTTTATACAGCAGGTTCTAACACCCAATGCCCATCGTACTTCGATGACCACAACATCATCCACTTATAATGCCTCAGGTTCTGGTACAATGGGTTCATTAAATATGGCTGAACCATTTGTTAGTTGTTATATCAAGCCACAAGAATCGTTACAAAAACAACAGCTTAATGGCATGACAAATTCACCACACACTGATGATAATAATCATAGTTGTCTGTGTAAAAAAGAAGAAAATTATAATAATAATGGCAGAAACTGTAATCAAAATGATAGACACTATAATCAATTTAAAAATAACAATAACAGTAATGAATACAAGGGTAACAATAATAATAATAATAATTATCAACAACGGTCAAACCAACGTTCTTACAACAACAATCCACGTTTTTCAAAACCTTCAGAGTTTCCAAATAGATCATCCTCTTCCCCTCCGAATTCTCCAAAAGTAGGCAGTAATAATTATGATAACGGTAATAGTCATAATGGTGGTGGTTATGGAGCTGGTCGTGGCAGAGGTGGTCGTTTCAATTATAATAATAAGAAACGTTTTAATAATTACAACAACAATAGTGGTGGTTCTTCATGGACTTCTCCAAATTCTTTGGAGAATGACAAAAGCTTTAACGACAAATATCAAAAGAACCAGTCGTCATACAATTCATCGAATTCTCCAATAAGATCATCTTCACCAAACACATCATATCAACAACGTAGTGAATCTCCAATCGGAAATTCGACAATATCTGCACCAATTACTGCACCAAAGCCCAGTACAAATGATGACGAAGAAGAATGCTGGGACTAAGCTATATAAATGGCTTTTGGTGCGTATAAATTTCTTAACATAATCGATATTTTTATATTAATTCAATATAAATATTATTTCGATATTTATTTATATACCATTTCAGATGCTGTTATAAACAATTTTATCCTTTTTCGTATTACATTTTCTACGAATAACTACATATTTTTAAAATGAACTTAAATATTGTTTTTATGTTTTGTCTTTAGTTTAGATTTTTTTTCTCTCTATTCATTACTTTTCACTTTAACTGAAAATGTTAAATAGTTTTATTTTTATTTGTCATTTAAAAACGAATCAGTCATTTCCTGGTTCTTTCTTTTTTCTTCTTAATTACAGTAAAATCTCTATAAAAGTCTCTTAAAGTTAGTCGTAATATAATATTTTAGTTGTAAAATTTTGTGAACTATGCGAATTACAGTTTTTTTTTGTACTAAAATCTTGCATTTGAATAAAGACGTTTTTTAAGTTTTTTTTTCCTACACTTTAAAGTTATTTATTTCTGAATAATAATGAGAAATCCATTGTAAAATTCTTCTGTAATAAAATTTTTGGACAGACTTGACCTGTGTTCTATGTGTTTTTCGTTAGTGAAATGTATAAATTTTTTGCATTTATTTAAGTTTTAGTTGAATTAAAAATTAAAATTCGCTGCTGACTACATAATTTTGTTGTGGTGTTCTAAATACTAATGTGGGACAGTTACGAGGCACAAATCGGTTTTACAATCTACACAGAAAGAAAA
The DNA here is from genome assembly GCA_927399465.1 of Sarcophaga caerulescens. NCBI lineage: Eukaryota > Metazoa > Arthropoda > Insecta > Diptera > Sarcophagidae > Sarcophaga > Sarcophaga caerulescens. The sequence continues at coordinate 134,431,967 of OV656872.1, read as the reverse complement.
AAAATATCGTCTCATTTTAAGTAATTATTCTTCTGATGAATTCAGTAGCATAACTTATTTAAGAAAATTTGTTAAAGGGGAAAAAAGAGGAAAAACGGAAATTTATAACAATCTGCTAAAAGCCAAGCGAAAACTATGCTACATAACGATTACTCATGCAGTGTTTTAACATTTGCAGTGCATAAAGGTAAAAGCAAAAATTAAAATATTTTTCAATAAAACTACCACATCTTCGAAAATGACCATGGATTTGAGCATGTCTTAAAAAATCAATGCGTGATCATAGCTGTATGATGAATTTGATAAAAAACAAAGAAAAACTAAACTGGAACAAACTGGAAAAGTATTAACAATTCATTTAGAAGAAATTGAGGTTGTTTAGCAAAAAATTGCTTTCATGACACATTTTTCTTATAAATTAAAATATTGGTTAGCAAATGAAAATAAAACAATAAATAAAAGAAATACATTTTAAGCAACGTTGGCAAAACTCTTGGCCCATATTAGTTTATATTAAGCGATTTAATCAACAATTAAAGATCAGTTTTAATTTTATTACATTTAACTACAGGTCTCTGTAGTTACAACGGTTAAACGGTTGAACTTAAGTTCAAAATAATAAAACTGTGTGGTGTATAGTGTGTAACAAAAGGAAGTTTACAGATAACAAAAATAAAATTAAAAGGATATCACAAATAATTATATAAACGAATACAAACAGATCCTTTTGAAATAGAATATAAAAGATTGTTGTGAATACTACCTTTAAACTCTTATACAAAGCGATTGTTTTGAAATAAATGTGCCAAAGATGAATTGGGTATGTTTGAAAGTGTTCGAAATTTTGTTTCTACATAAAAACTATTTAATTTTTAATTCCTGTCAATGTATTCCAGTTTCATAAAATACTGTGTTTGTTTGTTGTAATAATATTTACATCGTACTGTGTAAATGCTGAGAACAATGAAAACATTATTTTGAATCATGGAGAAGAAGAGTTGATACCTCCCGAACAAATCCTAGATACACACGATGCAGAGATCTCTGATAGAAAGGCGTCAGCTCAACTTTCCAATACGGTATGTTCTTACATTCTAATTAATAAATATGTATTGATGTGTATATTTCATTCAACTAAAAAACTATATAAAATAAGAATAAGATTTAGTGTCTTATGATGAAGAGAAAAAAAAAAATACAGTGTCTGACACAACTAGGATCGTAATTGACAGCCTTTAGATACGCTATACATACTATAAAAATACAAGACTTAAACCATATTTTATCCTATAAGATATAACTGATTTTGTATAGAAACTTTTTTTTTCTATATCAATCTACAATATTTTGAGAAAGATACCACTCAATAGAGACTAAATATTAGCCTAAATCTTCATTAACTTTTATTATACCAAACCTAACGCTGTTTCCTTTTAGCAACTGAGGCAAAATTGCGCACCATACTTAAACGGCTGGAATTTCGGGCCTAATATCCGTTTTCCTTTCGGTCATGGACTTATTGCAAGTATGTAATGTATTAAAATATGTATTTAAATTTTCCCAAAGCTATTAATATCTTTCACACGTTTAAGATCCTTTAGTTGGTCATTCTTTAGATGCTCAAGCTTCTTCGCCTTCGAATAATGTGGTATTGGTTTTAGCAAATGAGAAAAATAAATTAGTCGAACTGACTAAACCTGCTGAAGAGTCCCTGAAACGTTTAGTTCGTAATCCAGATGCTGTTGATGACATTGTTGAACAATTCAATCTATTTGGTGGTAATATGGCTCAACGTATGTTTCAGCAAGTGGCTCAAACTGCACCAGAGTTGTCTAGATCATTTGGTCAAGCTCTAAATGAGGTTTTAGCACAGACATCTGCATTGGCTCAGACACCCCCTGGTAATTTCAATTTAAGTCAATTGACACCGGGTTTAGGACCAGCTAAACAACCGGAAAATTTTGATTTCGGACAATTGGGACAAAGATTGAGTCAGTCGTTTTTATTGGGAGCAGCTCCGAATCTAATGAAATCTCAAACTTCAGAGAACACTAAAGAAGCCGAACCTGTGACTGCTACTGCGCAGGCTGCAGGTTCTGATGCAGCAGCTGAAGCTGCTCCTTCTTTAACTCAACAAAATCCTCTTGTAGGCCATCCACTATTGCCGCCTTTAAATTTTGGCTTACCGCCCATGGGTATATTTCGACCTCTGAGATTATTTAATCCCTTAATGCCACTGGCATCGGAAATCTCTGAAGTACGTGTAAAGCCTGATGATTACAATCCTTATAAATTAACACCTAAAGAAGTAGATCACCAGACTATGGCTGAAATGCGCTTAAAAGCTTTACTTAGAGACGCTTTGGCTAAGAAAACTATACCCATTTTATGGTTTCACTTGCCTAGCAGCCAGGCTGTACACAAATCTCCAGAAGACTTAGAAACAGAAGCAAAACTGAAAATTTTCGAAAAGCAAGTTATTGCAGAACTAGAACAACTACAGGAGCTATCTAAGTTAGCCAATGATCTAAAAACAACTCAATTACAAAACGGCAGCAAGCCCACCACATCTTTGACCACAAAACTAAATCTTAGTGAAATACCCATTTATGATATAACTTTGGGTGACATCGAGAAAACACTTGAAGATGAGCATGTGAGAATGCTAATGCATACAATTACACAAAACCAGAATAAGGAACTCCACAGACATCATCAAGCAACCACGCAATATCTTACTGATCTAACGGGCAATCCTATTAAGCGGCAAACGTCCGCAGATGATGTCCTTAAGACTATGGAAAAAGATGATTTGCTAAAGATGATGGCTTATGCTTACCGCATGGCGGCTACGAATGGCCAAATGCCTTGGCTTAAAAGTGAAGAACAAACGCAGTCAATGACTATGGAAGCCGAAAAGCAAACAGAAATGAATAATGAAGGAAAACCAACCGATATGTCATCGCAAATGCTTATGCAAAATCCAATGACTCAACCACAAAGGCTCACAGACACAACTAACCAAAGACAGATGCCCCAACCAATGGCCAATGGGCCTTTATCGGCTCAACAAAATACATTTGCAATGCAATGGGCTGATCATAATATGCCCGTACAAAGACAATCTATGATCAGTAACACTGAAATGGCAACGGAGAAACAATGGTTAGAAGATAAACAGAGACAAATGCTAGTGGAAGCTGAACGACAAAGAAAAATAAACGATGAAACAAGAACAAGCGATGCCCAACAAAATGAGTTTTCAAGCCAATCGGTTAATCTGAATATGCCCACACAAAGCCAATCAATGATGGGGAACACTGAAATGACGGCAGAAAAGCAATGGTTAGCAGATAAAGAGCGGCAAATGGCTTTGGAAGTTGAAATGCAAACCAAAATGAATAATAAGGGAGGGTCAACCGATATGTCATCGCAAATGCTTCTGCAAAATCCAACGACTCCTCCACAAAGGCCCACAGAAACAGTCAACCAAAGACAGATACCACAACAAATGCCCAACGGAAAACCGACTGATACTCATCCAAATACTTTTGCTAGACAATGGTTCGATCAGAATATGCTCTCGCAAATGTTTATGCAAAATCCGACAACTCCTCCACATAGACCCCCTCCACAAACAGTAATGCAAAGACAAACACCACAAGAAATGATGATTATGCAAAATCCAACAACTCCTCCACACAGGCCTCCCCCACAAACAGTCATGGAAAGACAAATTGCACAAGAAATGATGATTATGCAAAATCCGACAACTCCTCCACACAGACCCCCTCCACAAACAGTAATGGAAAGACAAATACCACAACAAATGCCCAATGGAAGACCGACCGATACTCATCCCAATACTTTTGCTAGACAATGGTTCGATCAGAATATGCTCTCGCAAATGCTTATGCAAAATCCAACAACTCCTCCACACAGGCCTCCCCCACAAACAGTCATGGAAAGACAAATTCCACAAGAAATGATGATTATGCAAAATCCGACGACTCCTCCACACAGACCCCCTCCACAAACAATCTTGGAAAGACAAATACCACAACAAATGATGATTATGCAAAATCCAACAACTCCTCCGCACAGGCCTCCCCCACAAGCAATCATGGAAAGACAAATACCAAAAGAAATGATGACTTTGCAAAATCCTACGACTCCTCCCCACAGACCCCCTCCACAAACAATAATGGAAAGACAAACACCACAAGAAATTATGACTTTGCAAAATCCAACGACTCCTCCACACAGGCCTCCCCCACAAACGATCATGGAAAGACAAATACCACAAGAAATGATGATTATGCAAAATCCAACGACTCCTCCACACAGGCCTCCCCCACAAACGATCATGGAAAGACAAATACCACAAGAAATGATGACTTTGCAAAATCCAACGACTCCTCCCCACAGACCCCCTCCACAAACATTCATGGAAAGACAAACACCACAAGAAATGATGACCATGCAAAATCCAACGACTCCTCCACACAGACCTCCCCCACAAACAATCATGGAAAGACAAATACCACAAGAAATGCTCAATGGAAGACCGACTGATACTCATCCAAATACTTTTGCTAGACAATGGTTTGATCAGAATATGCTCTCGCAAATGCTTATGCAAAATCCGACGACTCCTCCACACAGGCCTCCCTCACAAACAATAACGCAAAGACAAACATCACAAGAAATGATGACTTTGCAAAATCCGACGACTCCTCCACACAGACCCCCTCCACAAACAATCATGGAGAGGCAATCAACACAAGAAATGACCAATGAACCATCAGGGGCTGAAAAGCAAATGAAAATGAATAATGAGGGAAAAATGATTATGCAAAATCCGACGACTCCTCCACAAACAATCATGGAGAGGCAAACACCACAAGAAATGATGACTTTGCAAAATCCGACGACTCCTCCACACAGACCTCCCCCACAAACAATAACGCAAAGACAAACGCCACAAATAATGATCAATATTGAGCCATGGGTTTCACCCATGCCGACACAACCAGAACAAAAACAAGAGATAGATGCGAAATCGAATTCCCAACAGTCAGCTACCAAGGCGATCCAAGAACAAGGGGCTGATTCCGTAACTGATCCTAAGGATACCAATCCAACTTTAGTTGAAACAACACCTCAGACAGCTGAAGATGCAGACAAGCCTAGATTTGGAGGTAAAATTTCTGATGTTTTTCGTTACATTTCATTGTATGATTTTTTATATACATTTTAATCTCTTCTCCAATGTTAAGGTTTGAAGAATTTATTTGATCTCGATATCTTTGGCAAGAATAAAGGTAAACAAGAGAAGCCTACTATTATTAATTATTATTATAATACTGGAGGCAGTCGTTATCCTCCCGCGTACAATGGAGGATATTCTCAACCGCAACCAACACCAACTTATTATCAAGGGCCGGCGGCTTACGCTTCTAAGTACAAACCATCTGGTAGTCTTTATGGTGGCGGAGGTTATGGCTCTAATGCTTACGGTTCCTATGGCGGTGGCTATCGTGCCGCGGTTGGAGATGATGAAATTGCTGCTATGCTACAGCAACAGCAACTATTGCCGGTATGTTTTTATAACCTAATATTTTTGTTGTTGTAATATGTTAACTTGCAACATAAGATCAAATGATGACACAATTCATCACTCATTTAAGGCACTCATTAGCACGAGTATATAGTAACCGAAATATTTATATTTATTCAAATGCGTTCGTCCCTCATTCATGCATTAAGTTGAAGAACGTGTATAAATAATTGAAAAAGGCAACAGCTAAATGATTATTATCAAGTCCAGATATTAAACTGTTCTTGTTCTGTTGCTTCCTATCAGTTTCAATTTATTATTCAAATTATTTGCTTGTAATTGTTATTTTTGATTTGAACTTTACACTGCATAATTTAAAATTCTCAGAAAGAAAAAATTATAAAAAAATTTATTTTCAAACTCTTACATATATTTTTATAAAATTACTTACACCAACACACCAACTCATTTGTAAATTATAAAGTATTCATTCATGTTCATAAGCATTTTTCTCTTTTCATTCCCATCCATCCTGCATTATCCTGTTAAAGCATTATCCTGTTTTTAGCAAATAACGATGCCTAACGATGATGACCCACTAACCGCTATCAATACAACAGCCATGGAAACTGACAATGCAGATACAACAACAAAAAATTTAAACAAAAGGTTTGCAATAAACGATCATAATAATAACAATAATAGTCCAGCTGCCTATTTAGTAGTTGTAAGAGATAATAATAATTCGAAAAAGTCACGTTCAAAACGTTCAACAGAGGAATTTACCACTTTAGAACCAATTGATGAAAATTCGCTAAATGCTTTGCGTAAAACCTATAAGAATTCTTTAAAAGAAATCACATTAAATCCAAATGAGACACCCGCTGAGGCTTTAATGCGTTACAAAGCCGAATCGATACGCGAAGCTTTAGAGAAGGCCAATCAAGTGCCTATGGAATTAACAGCTGATGCTGAACATTACGAGGGTGTTAAGGACAGCAAAGGGGCTGAAGCACAGCAACAAGGCCATAATCAACCTATGCCTACTACATCTTATGTTTTAAGTGCTAATGAGCAATTTAAGGCAATACAAGCTAAGGGACCACAAAGTTATATGGATAATGATTTTTACACAGCTATGCCCGTGCCTGTTCCTATACCACAAAACCAACCTTTAGCAATGGCTTATAATCAACAACCAGAAGTAGTATATGAGTCTCCACAAGAAGGTCTTTATAATAATTATATAGTAAAATATAATAGCCCTTCTGCATATGATAGCAATCCCAAGATTTTACCACAGAATCGGTATTTAAGCATGTATAACTCTTTGGATACGGTACCCTATGTAGATGAGTATAGTGTAGACAATCAAGCATATCAAGTAACAAGTCCAGATGGTATAAATGCAAATTCGTTTGTATATCCTCAAGTAAATTCAAAGCTATTCAATACAGCTCAAGCATATGCAATTGAAGCACCAAATGCTATAACAAAGGAAATACAAAGCTACTACTCGCCTACTGGCCACATAATGGACTACAGTGGACCTAAAGCTTCAGAAATTACCAATTACCCAGCCGGGTTTATTACTAAGAAAAATCCCTATCTTTTTACAAATACTGTAAGTAAACACCAAACATTCAATACCTATAGTCAGCCGAGGCCTTCACAAATAGAATACAGCAAACGCTTTAACACGGTAAGAACACAAGAAAAACTTTCTTTTGAGAATTTAATCTCCGTTATAAAGGAACGCATAACCCAGTGCTGCAATGAATGCAAGAATAAAATCCTAAAGAGTCTGGATGAAAGCCTTAGTGCCTACTCCCAACCTTTACCCGAGACATATCATACCCTTACGTATCGTAACCCCCAAGTAGAAGAGAATTTTGAATACAAACATTGGTTAATGGAAATGGCTGAAAAGGGTTACGATAAAAACTATTTAACCAATCGTCATCAAGAAGAATATCTTAAGGATGGTAGACTAAATTTACACATAACAACTGAAGATGGTTATGGTCCGGAAGAGAACAACATGTTCTTTAAAAATAATCAATCTTATAAAAGAGAAACCACAGAGCCTAACATGGAAAAAGAAGCAAAAACTGAAGTTGTAATTGCAACTATAAAAACCGACAATAGTTTAGAAAAGGACAGAAATGAAGCTGGAGATGATGAGGAGGATCAGGAGGAGAAGGATGAAGAGGAGGAAATGGTAGTTGAAGAACTACAGCCAGATGAAAAGGAAAAAGAAGAAAAAATGAACGCAAAACTTTTAAAACTTGAAGAAAGCATAGAAAAAATAGATATTAAAAGTGACGAAAATAAAGTAACAAAACTCGAATCTAAACAAAATTCAAAAAACAATACAAAACCAATGGGTACAGCGGAATCTACTACTCATAGCGTTTATGCCATGAGAGGTCAATTTAGGCCAGAAAAACAACGTCCTAAGCCATTCTCCATGGCAGAGGCTAAACATTTTGATAATTACAAACATATTAATAAAATTGGTAGAACGAATGCGTTAATAAAAACCGAAGATCAAAAGAATCTAACAGGAAAAAGTAATAAATTAGAAGAAATCGTGATACTATTGCCAAAGGAAAATAAAGCTTCAGAAGAAGACACCATTACTACGAATAAACGACAGATAACGACTACCGAGTCCAATGTGATTTCAAAAGCAACATCTAATGAAACAAATGCTGCCAATAAACCTAAGAAAATAATGTCCAAAAGGCTGAGAACTTTTTCGAAAAATCAAATGCCAACTCAAAATTCATCAGAGTCTAATAGGTCAACGGAATCAATTGGTTAATTGAATGAAGTTTTGTTTTTTCGTATAATAGTGATATTTTTTTATATTTAATGAAATTAATTTTAATATTATTTATATATATAGGACTTACTGTTCATATTCCAAACTTATGTATATCAATTGAGTGAGTTGATTATCCTTATCAGACTTGGAAAGTATCAATTGCATTTGCAAATAAAAGAATTGCTTTTAATGAGAGCACATACAGTGTGGGAAAAATAATACGAAGGATTCCTTTAAACGCTTTTAAAATAATTTTTTTTTAGACTCATTATTTCGAATTTTCTTTTTAGGACTCCCTGGCTAGTTTAAAACCCTGATTTTTTTTCTAAAATCAAGACTTCATTAATTTTGAAGTATGTTTTGGATGTTATGCTGCATAAATGCCAACATCAGTGGTATTTGCTCTTCTGCAAATGATAACATTTGGTTATAAAGGTGGTCCACAACATTAATTTTTCCATCTATCCAATAAATTGGATCGATCCTGGAAGATGAAAAGCAGTCCTATAACATGAGACTATCTTCATCAAGTTTCACAGTCGTTTTTGTGTACTTAGGGTCATGCGCCTTGTTTTTCGCCTACGAACAAATGTTTTTCCATCAGACCCAAACAAAATTCATTTTGATTTCATTCAATTAAAGCAAGTTTTTCCAAATTTTCACTTTGCAGATGTTGTCTTGCAAAGATTAACTTTCGCTAGGTTTCGTTTACTGAAAACAGGAAACTTCTTGGCACTATGGGCCTAGCTGCTAGTTTGTTTCTTCCTAAAAATGATCTGCTTTGCGTGGGATCATATCTCACGGATGTTCATCGCTTTCTGGCCATTGTTTTTGGCTATTTCGTTCATAGATTTGTCTTGTTTACTAAATTGTAAAATAAAATCTCTCCCAATTCAAGTGCGGTGTTTAGAATATAACCGCAATTAGGTTAGGCACTACTAGGTGCTGGTCCAAGTACTTATGTATGTATATCCCACTGTAATAAATCAATATGCAATCAATTAAACTGCAAAAGTAATTGTCAACATTCAAAGTCTGATTAAAAATTTGTTGCAGAACCATATCATTTACAAGACAATTGTAAACCACTCAATAAGCTTTAAGTATCAGCTTAAAAATATCATAAATTCTCATTGAATTATATCGTATTTATTTCATTTACCATATTCTTTTAACTTATATTTCATGTTTCATTACGATATTCATCATCAAAAACCATCCACGATTAGAAATCAAACATCGTCATCCCTACCATCAATCATAACATCATCACCAACATCGTCGTCGTCTTCATCGTTAGAAAGTACAACAGATTCTGAAACTCAGGTTGGTTCTATATTTGGTTTTGGAGAGAATATTCTAAAACCATTCATGGGTCTACATAATATTAATCGCAGAGATGATCCTTGGAATTATAAAGCCTATAATCTTTATCAACCTATATTTTCTGGCGGTGGTACATTTGAAGAGCAACTGAAGACATCTCGTTTTAAAAGAGATGCCAGCATTTTATCAAACTACGAGAGGGTTCGCTCATCTAGTCTAACTCCAAATACTATAACACCGGGCTCCTTGGACAATTTGTTGGGTTTACAAACTTATTATCAAGAAAACCATCCCTTGTTTCATAACTCTTTAATAAATAACGATAAATCTACTACGTTGAGTATAACACACCCAATAATACCACAACAGCCTACATCTTATCGCGATATTGAACTGGCAGCTGCAGAAATAAATCCCTTGGATACATTGAAAGATACGTACGAAGAGGATTTACAGAAAATATTGAAAAACCAACACCAGCAAAATACTCGTATCAGTGAATCTTTAAGAAATTTGTACAATTCCGAAATTAATCTCGAATACGATATTGACAAAGCGCCAAATACTTTGCCCGCAACGTTACAAGGTGTTTCAGCTTATGATCACGATCAAGTAGCGCTTAAATCCTTTAGCGAACCACAAAATACAAGAAATATTTTAAATGAGGATCAAATTTGGAAAACTTCTCAAGAACCTATCCACACATTAAATAAGCATCAACCAGATTTAAAATATCCTAACGAAAGTATTACAAAATATCATAACATATCAAAGGAACACATCCAGGATTCAGGCTCTAGTTATTGGGGAAAATTACAAGAAATTTTAAAAACTTTAAATACACAAGATGACATATCGCAAGACACTAATACTTCTAAGCCTCGTCAGGAAATTCGCTTCAAAGCTGTTGACGATCCACACAATATGTTTCAAGAACCTTTAAAATCATCAAACGAAGATCACAACTTGTGGAGCAGCCTTAATGAACCATCTGCCTTACATAAGCGTAATAGTTTTTGGACTGAACTGGAAGAAGAGGAGGAATTGCGAGAGCATCACCAGCATCATTTCGATGATTTAGAACCAATTTTTAATTTTGATGAAGATTTTGACTAATTATCACACATAAATTTTATCATTGCATTGTATTTACAAAAACAAAAAAAAATCTTTTAAATTATTTAAGCGAACTTATTAAAAACAAAGACTATATTAAATAGAGTAAACTGTTAAAAACATAAATTAAAAAAGAAATTGTTGCAAATAATTAAATTGATTGGGTTCAGATGAGATCTGATGATGTACATAGTTCGAATCAGAAGAAGATGAGCAATTTTTATCATGGTTTTGTAACCATCTTCTTGGAAAGACAAAGAAGCTTGAATCTCCCTTCAAATAATTCATCTGGGAAGTCCCATCTGGTTTTAAATGAAATTGGGGGATGTTATGCAGCAGTCACAGGTTGCTTAAAGAAACGTAATGGCGTAAGAAGTAAAATTTGTCATTTTTAGTATTATATAGGTTAGGTAAGGTGGCGGATCCTCCTTGAAGGACTAAGTCCATCTTAGGTCAGTGGTTAGGCTCATTGTGATGCCACAATTGACAACTATTATCCATCCTGGAGATTAAACATTAACTAGAGGAAATCAACCTGAGTCCAGAATGAATCTTGCTATTACAGCAATCTTTATATTAATATTGGCGGACCCAAATAACATATTTTTTTTTTGAAAATGCTTTAAAAAAAAACTACTGAATATTATCTCAAATTTCTTTCTTTATTTGAAAGTACAATCCTTCCGGTTAATAATGGAAAATAATTTCATTCAAATGGCTGCCTCGGCTGGCCATGCAGTAGCCTACACGATCGATCCAATTTTTTATTTATTTATTTATTTTATTTTATTTGCCTATGGAAATATTCCTTGCAGGCAATTAGGTGATATTACAAAATATTAATTATAAAAAACAATGAAATTTAAATACTTAATTACATTAAGCACATTATCGATTGTGTGCAACTGTATTTCACCAATGGCTTCACGAATATTGTCTTTTAAAGCGTCAATTGTCTCTGGTTTGTCGGCGTAACACTTATCTTTGACTGCACCCCACAAATAATAGTCCAACGGTGTCAATTCGCAGCTCCGAGGTGGCCAAACGACATCAGCTCTGCGGCTGATAATGCAATCTTCAAAAACAGGGCGCAAAACATCGAGTGTAGGTTCGGCTGTGTGGCACGTAGCGCCGTCCTGTTGAAACCAAATGTTGCCAATATTCTCCTCTTCAATTTTTGTGAACAAAAATTCGTTCAACATGGCCCGATAACGATCGCCATTGACTGTAACGGACACTCCTTGCTCATTTTCGAAGAAAAATGGCCCAATTATGCCTCTGGACCAAAATCCGCACTAAACAGTGACTCGTTTTGGGTGCGTCGGCTTTTCAATGTATGCGTGCGGGTTTTCTGTGCCCCAAATGCGACAATTTTGCTTGTTTACATACCCGCCAAGATCAAAATGAGCTTCATCTGAAAAGATGATTTTTTTTGCCCAAATCGGCATCTTCTGTAAGTCGATCGCAGGCCCACTTAGCGAAGCGAAAACGCATTGGATGGTCAATTGGCTTCAACTCCTGAACCAATTGGACTTTGTATGGCGTCATACCAAGGTCGTTATGCAAAATTCGTCTCAATGATATCTCCGAAATGTTCAATTGTTGAGAACGACGGTAAATTGATGTTGATGGCGCTTCACGCACACTTTCTGCCACAGCAGCAATATTCTCGGGTGTACGCACTGTTTTTGGCTTTTCACGCTTTGGTTTATCGATGAGGATGCCAGTTTGTTTCACTTTTTTCAGAAAGATAACGAACATACGGAGCTGACGGTGCTTCTCTTATTCCAAAATCCGTACGCAATTTTCGCACACATTCTGTAACATTACCATGATTTTCAAAGTAATGTCGCAATATTTCCCAGCCTTGTTCAAGCGTATTCACAACCATATTTGTTTAGCGGTAGGATAAAACTAATTATCTGTCAAATCAGACATGAGCTAAGTGTTACCATTCACGAAATAAGCACTAGTTGAAAAAAAAAAAACGTTAGATGGCGGACCTGATATACTCGTATAGCACAGTCAAGGATGTCAGAAATAAGGAGTCAAATCTTTATAGTTCTGATACATGTGAAAGATAGTTTTTCCTGAGTGGGTCTGAGCCCAATGAGGCTCAATGGTATGCATTGTTTTTGCATGTTTTTTTATTTGTGCTGGAAATGACTATGCGATTTAAGGATAGAAGTTCAGCAGAGTCTAACGTCATTCTAAGTACCTTCCTACAGCCAACGAGATTAAGCCCCCTGTAAAACAAATGGAGAATACTTAGTTTAACTAAGGCAATCGGAATACATACATATGTGCTGTAATATTGTCGTTTTCAAAAAAATATGGACCGATGATGCCTCCAGACCAAATTCCATATCAAACAGTGACTTTTTCGGGATGTGTTGTGCACTCTAGGATCTCTTGTGGATTGGTATCATTGGGGTGTCTCTAGTCTATGGCAAAACAAACTGAATAAATTACAACAAATTTGACATAAATAGCTTCAACAAGATAGATGTTATCAAATATCGAAGTTCAGCAGCCTCTGTTAAAACTCCCGATATACATATATCACAGAGTTTGAACTCATATAGTTGCATAGGCATACTTGATTGAACAATGCTATCTCTTGCACAAAAGCTTTCTTTTTTACACCATATGCTACAGATTACTAAAGTCATCTATTTCGGAAATAGTGAATGTTGCTTTAACTACACCGTATAAATTAGCAATTTTGAATTTTTTTCTTTATTTTTAATTTTTAATATTTCGTGTGTTTGAAATCTGATAATGAGATTTGACGTAATAAGATTTTTGTTTTGTTTTTGGGGTCACTATTGTGCTGCAAATATTGTTTATTTCCCTTTATTTTCAAAAAAAAAAAAAAAAAAAAAAACTGAAAGTATGGCATGTGTTCTTATATTGCAAGCAAATAAATTTTTTTAATTTATTGCATGAATAAATGAATTTAAATTTTTAAAATCATGCCTGAGCCGACTAATTTAATCATTCAGTTTGTTAACATTTACTGTAACACTTTTTCAGTCGCTTTTAATTTAATATCGTTATTCTGTCATTTGGGTAAATAGGTTGAGTAATTTTATAAATTTTTTTTTTTCATATTTTTACCCTTGCCTTTAAGTTAAAATTCTTATATTTTATTAACAAATTTTTAACTCAAAAGGTTAAAAAAATAAAGAAAATTATATGGACTACAATTTTTACTATATGCTTAATTATAATAATATACAGTGGGTGCAAAGCCTGAAAATGTTGATAAATAATGACTATTCATACTAATTGGAAATTTCCAAAAATTTTTCAAAATTTCAAAGTTTTCAAGTAAACAAATGGAAGAAATAAAGAATTAGGCAACTGCTGATTTGCGTTGTATGTGAAAATTAATCCAGATATCTAAACAAATTATATAGGAGACTTCACCGCAGACGTTTAAAAATTACGAAAAAATACCTCGATTTATAGATAACAAATAAGCAACGTTAGCACAAAGAACATCATGTTACAAATCGAGCCAGTCGCATACGTGTGTATAGGCGAGTACCTTATGAGACACTGATACACGAAGTGAAAGGCAGTCTCCTCCATCTACTCAGACCCGCAGCTCGTGCAGAAGTCATTTGACGATATGCCAAGTTATCCGGCATGCCCATGGGAATTAATATTGTGCGATGTATGTCCATTCGATCTAATGGTGGTTACACAAAATACAATCTTTTAACGCAACTCATTTCTCATTCAGATTGCATGATTTGACATACAAACTGCAATAAATTGTGCAATCATAAACTCAATATCAGTTCTGGTATTTTATATTTATGTGTGTAATCACTATAAGGATTGAAACGAGTCAATCTTCTTCTTATCCATATGTGTCCAAAAGAGTCTAGCAATATTATATGTACACTCTTGCTTTCAACGAGATTGAGCCTCCCTGTAAAACGATCCAATTAATTGCGAGCTACATACCAGAGATCAGCAATGAATCGTTTTTCCGCAACTCATAAGCACTCATGCAATTTTGAGTATGAGTGAATCAACAGAAATGAAATTCAACTACTCTGATTCATTCGTACTCGCTACAGCATTGATTTATAAGTATAGGTTACAATGAGTATGAGTACAACGTTGACATCAAACTCACAACATTCGAAATGTGTTTGATTCATACGCCTACTCATTCTGATTCATAAATTTAGAAAAATACTTATAATACTTATAAGTGATTCGAGTGGCTCGAATCATTCATCAAAATTTACAGCCTTTGTTATTGTTGCATATACAAACGAAGAAGAAAGGAAAGACAAAGACAACAAGCAAAGCATACACACAATCTTCTTGTGAGTATAGTAGTGTTCGTACGCGAATCATACTTATTTTGTGCTTCGTGTAAATGTTAAGTAGAGACGAGTCGAAGTCAATAACATCATGCGTATTGTTAAGTATGAATACGACGAGTACTTCCAACTTTGAGTATGAGTAGTATGAGTATCATATTAAAATAAGTATGAATGCGTATAAGTATCAGGAATACTCGTTGCTGATCTCTGCTACATACCAATGCAATTTTTCCTGTACCGGGACCCATATAAGACTTGCCTCTGAATGGTGCGAAATTTGCTTAACAAATCCTCGGCTTTCAGGAACAAGAGCGAATGCTGAAAATATGTCCAGCAGCCTGGCTGATCGAGTAAACCAAGAGATTTACTTGAAAATTTTGAGTGTAAACTTATTGCCACCATTCTAGTCCTCTGGTCAGAGGGAAGCCAATTGAATATAGCAAACTATGCCTTGGTTGGAGTGCAACTGAGTACACTGGTGATCACGACAGCTGATTTCCTGCGTACTCTGCTATTTCCACATCGTCTATACATACATACAAACATGGTAGGTTCCACCACGGCCCGAAAGAGCCAATTTGTGGTCGTTGGTTTAAAACCCCAGATCTTATAAAATGAATAAGCTTTGAGGAAGTCATATGCTCTCAGAAAAGGTAATGATATAAAACCTCAAATAGGCGTAAAGCACAATCTATAAATTTAACATTTCTGTTTCTAAATGCATTTTCCATTGAATCTTTAGTATTTAAAACGATAAACTTGTATAAAAAAAAAAACAAATTTTTTCAACATTAAACTTGTATGCCAGTTTTTTCATTATAAAATTACTTTACCACATGCTGGGAACTCTTAACAAATTAGGACAGTTGGACAATTTTAGTCTTAATATAATACTTCTCTTTCCCATGAGAATGTCACACTGTGCAATAGCGACTGCAACAATAATGGAAAATGCAAAAACAAAAAGAACACACAAACTTTTTATAATTTGTGTTTAACACGATACTAAATGCTGAAGCCATATGATACACTGTGGAGTTGTAAATAAAATGAAGGCATAAACTGAACCGTAAACTCAATTTCTACAAATACCGTTTGGCTTATAACCGGCTATAAAATATTTTTTTTTTGTAATCGTATTGGAGAGTGTGCATTTTTAAATAGAAAAAAATAAAGTGCAGAGAGAGAGAGAGAGAGCAAAAAAAAAAAGGCAACGAAATTAATTTTGCATATAAATTGCATGTTGTTTTTATTTATTCTTGTTTTGTTTTTGTTTTCGTTGTTTCTTTGTGCCTTCGAAAGTGTTAAAACACAATTTGTGCAAATTTTCAAAAGGACATTAAAGGGAAACCTTAAAGCCAAAAGGTATTTGTAAATATGTATTTGTACATATGTACACTCACCATTTCTGCAATGTATGAATAAAAATGCAAATTTGTGACCACAAAAATCACGTGAAAATATTTTTCCGTTTTTGGAAGAAAGCAAAAAAAAGGTTTATGAACGGATATTGGGTACGTTATTTTTAACTACTCGCCACACAACAATGGCAATTGTGTGCGAACTTTAATTAACAGCGAAAGAATGAAATTAAAAAAAGAAATAATATGAGACAATTTGGTATTAGCAACGCTATTTTAGATCTTAAGTATAGAACATAATTTTTTTGTTTTTTTTTATTTGTAAAACCAGCACTCAGGGGATGGCCCCTACTCGTGCAGTGCATTGTGCGGGTTTAAGAAAATAGGTTATAGGAAGGTGGAAAGAGGGAGTAGTGTTTGTGGACATTTGATTTAAATTTACCAATATCGTAACTGACGGGAAAAACTTCCGCAGGAAGATCATTCCACAAGCGAGCAGTGCGGGCAAAAAATGAATTTTCTCTGTAATGCATTGTGCGGTTCACTGGACAATCAACCACAAAAGGATGTGCTCTGCGAGAGGTACGAGTACCACGTAAAAATATGTGATTATCGGGAACAAAGCCCCTTATCTCTCGAGAACACCTCCCATTATAGTACCGATAGAACAATGAAACACACGCCACATTGCGACGATGCTCCAACGAATCAATAGAGTTGGATACCCTACTGTCATTAATAAGCGCCTTCGCCCTCTCCTGTACGCGGTCGAGAAGCTTCAAAATAGACTTTGAAGCACCGGCCCATACATGAGAGTTGTACTCCATCCTAGGTCGGATAAAGGTCCTGTAAATAGTAAGAAGGTCGGATGGAGTGAAGTATTTTCTGTACCGTTTTAAAAAACCAAGGCACTTGAATGCTTCCTTCGACACTCGAAAAATGTGATCGTTCCAACGAGCATCACAACTAATTTTCATGCCCAGAACATCAAGAGCATCCGCCTCCTCAATATTTACATTACCCATAGATACAGATGACAGAACACCAGCACTAGCATCACGCCGGTGTGTCAAAAAACAACATTGGGTCTTGCGCGCATTAAAATCGACCCTGTTCGCGCGGCCCCACTCAGAGATTGTTATCAGGTCATTTGTGAGTGCGTCATTCATGTTCGACCTCCTTGCCCCAATCTCCAAAAGGCTCGGCCTCCGATCAAATGAATATGAATGACAAATGTTGCTGTCATAAATAGATTCGAAGTAATAGATAGAAGATCATTAAGAAAAATGAGAAAAAGAGTAGGAGAAAGAACAGAGCCCTGCGGTACCTCTGAATTTATACTGAACTCGTCGGAAAAGACGCCATCTATAACCACTCTAATAGTGCGATCTTTGAGAAAGCTCGATATAAATCGAGAGAAGGATGCAGTGTATAGACAATTTCTTAAGATAGTCCGCTGTGCTGAACGTTCATGGGCTTCTGACAACTTCACCAAAGCATTAATTGTGATCGTAAACTGGGTCCTGGTTAACTAGATGGCCAAAAAAGTTCGTAGGTTTTTGGTTCTAGATTTAGTATTACGGATATGTGGTCCTATTTCAGTTATATAGACTACTGCCTTCCGTTTTTCTCTTTTCCTAGCTGATTTATAAAGAAAACTCTCGGATGAACCCTGTAAATAACGATAGGAAATAAAATGAGGATTTTAAATTTGGATATAAATCGATATCGGGATACGAATAAGAAAATATGCTAATGGATGATTTTAATGTTACGTAGGCCGAAGTTGAAGCCGCCGTAGTCTAGTAGGTAGTGTGTTGGCTTATTAGACGTAAAGCCAGGGTTCGAGCCCCAGGCCAGACATCAAAACAAAATACAAAAAGTATTTCTTCGGCGATTTCCTCTCAGCAGATTTCTGGCAAAAACTCTGAGAGTAAATAAAATTGCCATGAAAAAGATTCTCAAAAAATCTGTCATTCGGAGTCGACTTTAAACTGTGGGTCCCGCCACTCATGTATAAAATTAACACACACAACATGAGTGGTGTTGAGAAGCTAGGCCGTAATCCTGACTGAAGGGTTGTAATGGCCAATTATGTATGTATGTATGTAGGTCGAAGTTTCCGCAATTTATAGTAAAGGGCTATCCATTTCGTGGTTTCAAAAGTATGGGACTGGAATTCGACATCCGTCACAACTAAGTTGTGAAACCAATTTTTTTCTTTTCAGTTGAAAGTCTGACATTGACGAAAATGGATAGCTTAACTATCACACAACGCATAAAAATTATCATCTTTTTATTTTTTTTTATTTATTTTATTTTATTATTATTTTTCGAACAAAATTTTCTTCAGCAATGAAACACATTTCACACTCGGTGGGTATGTTAATAAACAAAATTGTCGTATTTGGGGTTCTGAGAATCCTCAAGTAATTGAAGAGAGGCCATTACATCCAGAAAAAGTCACTGTTTGGTGCGCTCTTTGGTCCGAAGGTGTGATTGGACCTTACTTCTTCGAAAACGACGATGGAACGACTGTCACCGTCAATTCGGAGCGTTATGGTCATATGATGTTATCGACTTTTTTTTACCTCCTATTGAAGAATACGACTTGGAGAATATGTGGTTTCAACAAGACGGTGCTGCCACATGCCACACAACTCGAGCGAATATGGCTTTATTGCAAGAGACATTTCCTGGCCGCGTAATTTCTCGTCGTGGCGATATCAACTGGCCACCAAGATCATGCCATTTGACACCATTAGACTTTTTTTTTGTGGGGCTACGCGAAAGACCGTGTTTATGCAGATAAACTTTCAACTCTTGAGCACTTAAAAACCAACATTCGTCAAGTTATGGCTGAGATACCGCCCAATATGTGTCAAAAAGTGGTCGAAAATTATCTCAAAAGAATCAATGCTTGCAACACTTCGCGTGGAGGTCATTTAAATGATGTAGTGTTTCACACATAATGTCAACGTTCAAACTTTACAATAAAAAAGAAATATCATGAAAAAAATATTTTATATGTGTTTTATTTACGTTTACTTTTGAAACCACAAAATGGATAACCCGGTACATTCGGAACGGGACAAGGTACTATACGGAAGAGATATTTGGATTTTTGCTCATCTAATCGCTAATCTAAAGGCTAGCTAAGACGGGTACTAAGCTGCGAGTCTCAGATATTAATCACATGGCTCGTGTCGCTTTCTCCTCTCTT
Organism: Sarcophaga caerulescens; assembly: GCA_927399465.1. Lineage (NCBI taxonomy): Eukaryota > Metazoa > Arthropoda > Insecta > Diptera > Sarcophagidae > Sarcophaga > Sarcophaga caerulescens. The sequence goes on along the minus strand of OV656872.1, from coordinate 134,412,202 downwards.
AAAAACTAAGATGAATAGCACACGACGGAAGTTGGTGAACGCCAAATGGGACGTTCAATCTAATTGTGCAATAATGCTGCATATCGATCTATGATAAGCATCATATGCTTTGTACAGAATTTCCAGATGCTTCTTTTACGGTTGGAGTGATTGCTAGCTAGCAGCCTTCTCTCTAAAATTCGAAAATGAAGAACGAACAGACATATCATTAGAAGGAAGCCTGATAGTGTTACATACATAGATGACTCCAGAATAGAGTTCTAAACATGTGAACTACTGCAAGTGCTGGGACAGTCTTATGCAGATAGGGATAAATACTTTGTGCGATTCATCTTCTCCCAGAAAAGGGATAAGAGAAGTAAAACATCTGGTTTTGATTGACAAATAACAAGGTTAATTTTATGTATCACTTAATTTGTTAAAGTAATCAAATGTTAATGCATTGGAAACTTTAAACTATGCCTAAAACAAAACTATTGCTTTACGTCTTAGGCTAACATTGCATTTGTTAGCTTCTACTACTTATATATTTATTACACTTTTAAATTGTTTAAGCCTAAAACTAAAAATATAAATTCTGTAATGTCATCAGCATTGTTTGGTTTCAAACATACCAAACAGCTGCTCACTTCATATATCCTTTTCCTTTTCAATAACTTTGTTTGGTATTTGGCTTTTGATGTGGCACGTATAACTTTGCCTTTCAACACTTTGTTGGTTTTCGACAAATTTATGTATTCGTTTGTGCATCTGTGCTTGTTTGCATTGTTGCTGTTCGTCGTCGTCTTTTATTGAGTTCGACATAAATTAAATGCAACAGGATGCCGTTACACACCTGAATGCAGTTTCGTCCTTTTTGGCTTCAATTCTATTTCTTCGATTTCTGATTCATTTTTCTTCTCTTTTTTTTTTGTTGCTTTTCATAAATCTCACATTAGACGCCATTCGCTTTGGATTAATTTGACAATATTTCTTTGTGATTTGTTGGATGCTTTGCTTTACCCGCATCGCACTTTCACTATGGTTTTCTACTCTACATTCTACATTTCATTGCAATTATTTTATGGCTGCAGAATTTCAACAGATTTTTCCCATTTCATTTTGAAGCCGATATTTTACATTGAAAAAAGGAAATTTAATTTAAAAATAGGATATGGAAGTAAGCAGATTATACCGGCTCTTTAAAATGTATCTTAAAGCCAAAACCATAAATTTTTTATTTGCCAATATCAATAGTAAATAAAAATCCACATTATTTCAGCACAACGTTTCATTTTCAACATTTTAGTAGGAAAATTTTAGTTTCAATTTTAATAAAACCAATTGGAGTTTATCTTTGCGCTTTATAGAGGAATATTTCTTTAAATTTCTTCTAGCGACGTGTATATCGTCAACTAAAAGACCAAACAACCTATCAGCAAAATTTTCAAAATTGAGTTTTTTGTTTAATATAATTCACTATATCATAAAGCATATGTATGCAAAATTTTGAACGTCTAATATTACAAATAACCAAGCTATTACCAAATTAGAAGACCGTGACGTACTAAACAAGAGGAAAATAAATCATTAAAAATCATGATAAAAGTTTAATTTTGTTGCATAGTGTAATTTAAGCAAACACTATTCGCTTTTTTGTCTAAACAAGTAAAAAAATCTATAATTGTTATTATTTTAATAACATAATGTAAATAATAATTATATGTTGAAAGGAATGCTTAATTATTCATACTAATTAGTATTGCTGATAGGTTGTTTGGTTTCAGATTTTTACAATTCAAAATAAACTAAGCGCCATATCATAAGCTGTGTTCAGAAAAACAAAGATTTCTCAGCCGATATATACTTCTGGTTTCATTTTAATCGTAATATATAATTTTCGTTTCAATGTTGCAAATAGTATCAATTTTATAACGTTTTTTCCCTCTCCTGTAAAATCTAGAAAACTGTTGACAGGTTGTTTGGTCTTTTAGTTGACGATATATAGAATTCACTGGTTCCCGCAAGTATTAGTTATAATTGTTTCTAGGGAATGATACATAGCACCGCTAAAATCGACTTCGGTGGTTAAAAAGATTGGGAATAGCTGTGCTGCAGCCCGATGTTCCTTTAAGAAACGAAAATGAATATTAAAAAAAACCATGCCTAGTAATTGAATCATTTAAGCTATACATACATACATATATGGGCAATTTCGTGTCAAGTGACCCAATTTTTAAAATCGATGTCTTTCGATTTGGATGAAATTTGCACCAAGGTTAGTACTATTGGATAGTAGGCCAGACACAAATTTTCAGCTCTATCAGTCAAGAACTGCCGGAGTTAAAGGGGGTCAAAGTTGGACATTTTGGTCAGACAGGGTTTTTTTAAAATGTGTGTAACTTTTCACCTATTGGTCCTAGCAAAAATTTTTTGTTTGTGGTTACTTAATGGAATGCGAGTGGAAAAACTTTTTTTTGGGGTATCTATTAAAAAAAATTGCAACTCAAAGAAGAAAGTGTTTCAATTTTTACCATATGCACTATTTTCATTTTTTTCCTATACTAGACAAATTAACCTTTCCGACGATATCGAATAAAGTCACTTTTTCCTGTAGAAAAGTTGCAAAATACATGTTTTTTTTATTTATTACTTATAATACTAAACGCAAACGCATACTGTGTGAGTTCCGCTGCTTCCTGCCAAAACGCAATGCTTTGGCCTCAGTTGGGTAAATTTTGTAAATCCAATTTTGACGTCCTCGTGTTCAGATTGAAATGTTGCATATAACTCATTCAGGTTACAGAGAACCATCCTCATCTGCATTTGGACTTTCTGGCCATCGATTCGAACAGACACCCAGTCTTTCATTCCTGGCATCATTCGACTCATATCATCTCGCTGATAAAATTGAGTTACTAGAGCTTCAGTTTCGCACGCTAAAGTTTTTCCACTCGCATCCCATTAAGTGACCACAAAGCTCTTAAAGGAAAAGGACTAAGCTTTATTTGAGCAAAAAAAAAAAACATGCATTAAAAAAAAAATATAGTGCATATGGTAAAATTTAAAAACTTTGGTTTTTGAGTTAAAATATTTTTTTATAGATATGCCTCTTGCTACTAAGTGCCCACAAAGATCTTAAAGGAAATGGTCTAAGTTTTCTTTTGAGGAAAAATAAAAATAACTCCATTTCGAAAAAAAAAAATGGGGGAAAATGAAAATGGTACATGTGCCAAATATTGAAAAATCTAATTCTTGAGTTAAAAAATAATTTTTTTTGATAGATATCCCACTCGCATCCCATTAAGCGATTATAAAGGCCTTAAAGGAAATTGTATAAGCTTTCTTTTAAGTAAAAAAAAAAAGGGCCCAAATTGAAAAAAAATTAAAAAAAAAATAATTAAAAAAAAAAAAATTAAAAAAATTTTTTTTAAAAAATTAAAAAATTATTTTTGGAAAGATTGAAGAAATAGCTATTTAATATCCTTTGGAAAATTTTTGCTAGGACCAATAGGTGAAAAGTTACACACATTTTAAAAAAACCCTGTATGACAAAAATGTCCAACTTTGACCCCCTCTAACTCCGGCAGTTCTGGACTGATAGAGCTGAAAATTTGTGTCTGGCCTACTATCCAATAGTACTAACCTTGGTGCAAATTTCATCCGGAAGACATCGATTTTAAAAATTGGGTCACTTGACACGAAATTGCCCATATATACATAATTGATCATTAAAACCCGTCAGTTTGGATTACGACCTAGCTTCTCACACCACTTATGTTGTGTGTGTTAATTTTATACATGAGTGGCGGGACCTAAAGATTTTTGAATAACTTTTCATGGCAATTTTATTCACTCTCAAAGTGTTTGCTAAAAGAAAGTCACCGAAGAAATATTTTTGATGTCTGCCCTGAGGTTTGTCCCATGGCCTCACGTCTAATATGCCAACACACTACCAACTAGACTACGGCGACTTCTATTTAAGCTCTACACAGATATTATATTATATTCCTATAACTTCCAGCTAAAGGAAAGGACCGCTTAAACTACCTCATCCATTAATCATAATAATTTACCACCCTTACCAAGCTTATCATGAAATAAGATTTTGCACAAAATTAACTTCATCCTTAATTAAATTTTCTGAAGTGTTTACATGTAAATGTTTGTGTGCATATACATACATACATACATACATATGTATGTGTGTATGTTGTTAACTTATTTAATACTTTTAAATAAATTTATGTGTAATTGAAAGTTTATACTTGGCGTTTAATATCGTTGAAAATTGGCATTGATGGTAAAACATGAAGTTTCACTTTTTCTTTTGTAATATGCACATAAACAATTGAGTTCACAGTAATAGCAGCAATGTGACAGATTTTTTCCTCAGTTTTTAAAACATATGTTTTGTAAACTTGTTAAATTGAGGGCACTCCAAGTAATAGCTCCAGTTGGTGCTATGTATACAATTCAGTACAATTTTTGGAAGATACAGGCTTTTGTTCCTCTCCAAATAATCCTTATAATAAGCCCTTCTGACTTTTGACCTCTTAAAAAGGATAACATAATAGGAATATCACTTTGCACCACCTTTTGCAAAAGTGTAGGTTTCTATGAGTAAAATTCCTCACCACCTATGCATCCAATATAACAACCCAATACATGTTCACAGGTGGCGTTTTCTCAGAAGGTAACTCTGTCATTCTAGGACGTGTTTAGCTTTAACAACTTAATTAATGAAATTGAAGCAAATAAATATAAATAATGAGAAGAGACGAGAGCTGATTTGTCACACTCTTATGTTTCTTAAAAGAAAAAAAAAGAAAAAAAAAAAAACGAAAATTAAAGCGAAGATAAAAGCGAAATTTTCAAGACAGAATTGCTGTAAAATGAACTGTAAAGCCTTAGACCTGTTCGGATTTATCGATCACGGTTTGGTGGTAGGTATCTTTTCCGTAAACGTATATCCGGAGAAAATGGTTTGCAAGTTCTGTCTACACCGATGGCTCTAAGAATTTTCTACGAAAATCTCCGATTAGTTGTCTTTTTTTCCTGTTTTTTTTTAAACCAAGTATTCGATATACTACGTCTAATTTTTTTGTATAGTCTAGCAACGTTTAAAGATATAAAGTTCAAACATAAATTCAAACATACTTCCACCATCTTTTCTCAGCAGTCTTCTGGCAAAAACTCTGACTTCACGACGATTGATATGACGGTTGTTGGTCGTAATCAGCGTTGCCAGATTTTTTTTTTTTAAAAACTTTATTTCTGGAAAAAAAAACTTTTTTTTACAAAAAAAAATTTGTTTTCTACAAAAGTACATTTTTTAAAGGAAATTCCAGAGCCCGGTACCCTCTGTTGGTGTTTTTTTGCGTTTTTTTGTCCGGGACTAATAAAATACACAGTATTTTATTTAAAAATGTAAATATTTCCTGTTTTAATACTGAATTTATTGAAAAAAAATTTAAAAATTTGTCAAAAAACTTGTTTTGTTAGAAAACAAATTTAATGAAAACTTTTTCGCATCTCCAAACACTTGAAAAAAAGGGAAAACTTGGCAAATGGCAACGCTGGTCGTAATATTCTAATATTCCAAACTTTTTAGTTTCAAGGTCTAGAAGAGTATTCGAAAAAAGTTCACGGTATTGAGAATATCGGTAACAAGATGATTATGGAGCTAGTCCGTGTTACTATAAATATTCAAGAGTCGCAGATTGCTCTTGTTAAAATGGTGCTTAAACCTAAGAAAGAGAGTATTACGAAATCAAAGCCATTTAAGTAATAGAACGGCACAAATCATAAGAAGAAAATAAATTTTTTTAAATTTTTAATTTATGGTCATATTGTCGTAGAGAGAAACTAGGCCATAATCCTGACTGAAGGGTTGTAATGACCAATTATGTATGTATGTTATATTGTCGTATAACACAGCCTTGCATGGGTTTTGCAAATAAGATGGCTCCAGGTGTTTCCGAAGGCATTTTCCAATATGGCGGTACAAATTTTCAAGTAAATCTGATTAATTTTTATAAACCTCGACCGCCATATTGGATCCGCCATTTTGAATTTTTTTAATCTGAATGAAGATCTGTAATCAGCGATCCGAAAAACCTCTGTGTAACAATTTTCAAGTAAATCTGATTAATTTTTAAGGACCTCCGTAATGTGTTTCTTTTTCTCTTGCACCCCTTGACATAAACCCTCCCCCTACTTTAAGGGTGCAATTCAATCAATTTGGCTTTGGGCTCATTTTAAAGAGCAAAGATCAATTGTCAATTTCTGACAAAAGCGATGGTTCTAGCACGTCAGTGTTTAGCTCTACAATTTTTCAAAAATGGCCAAAAACGCTATTTTTAGGGGGTTTCAACCCCCTTTTTCTCGAAAACCTGACGTGATGGAAAGTTTTTGAAAAACTTTCAAAATGCCTTCGTAAACACCTGGAGTCTTCTTATTTGCACAAAAAAGTCCAAATTTTCAGGGCTGTGTAATTAAATGCTATTATTTACACCATAGCTGTGCATGTTTATATTTTGATTACTTATGAGTACAAACATGGAAAAAAAAACAAGCCGTATCAGTTTAATCATATTAAAATAAATTGAATAAATGTTTGTGTTGGAATTTACAATTTATTTATTTAATTAAATAAAACTCTTTTACTATCTCTTTTCCTCTTTCACTCTCTACCCATATGCCATAAAAGAGTTTTCATTCACTTACAGAATGTACGAGTGTTTAAATATGAATGTATGTACGTACGTATGTAAATGTAAATGTATGTAAGTAAGTATCTGCTTGTTTGTTTTAATATAAATTTATTGCTGTTGTTGTTGTTGTTGTGTTTGCTTTTTTTTTGTATAATTTTAATTTTTTTTTATTTTTTTTGCTTATAATTACACAATTATTATTCAAAATTTATGACATTTCAACATGTATACCGGAAGTTACAAATGGCTTAATTTACCCAATGTTTACGTTGTTGCTTGGTTTTATGTCGTTACTGCAGTTGATGGCAATATTTTGCGTTTAAAAAGCAAAAAAAAAAATATTTTCAAAAAGACAAACCCATGGAAGGATAAGAAAATGCAAAAATATGAACTGCATGTGTTTTTCAGTTCGTTTTTTTTCATTTTTTTTGTACACTTTCTGTGTGCATTTAAAACGGAAATCAATTTAATAAAACAACAACTGTTACTCGTACCGTAGAAAATAAAATGTCTTGTTTAATTCAATTTCGTTTTTCTTTTTTTTTATTAAATTTGTTTTGCCATTGTTTTATTCTTTTAGTTGTTCTTGTTGTTGTTCCCTTTGCTTAGTAAAGTTATGAACTGTTACAAAACATGACAGTTGTAAGTTAAATTATTACAAAAGCCGTATGCATATACTACATACCATTTACACAGAGCGCCATAAGTGAGTCAACACCCACTATAATTTTAAATTTTCTATTATAAAAAATATACTTGTAGCACAACAATAATTTTTGCGAGTTTTTTGTTTTAACATTTTATAAGTAATAAATAAACGCTTTTAATTTAACGCTGGAAATTTATTGGACTATTCTCATTTACTTTTCTCGCTATCCTAAGAAAATGAATTATTTCAGCGGTGTTTACTAACTTTTGACGCTCACTGTATATGTATTCCAGAATACAATGTAATAAATATGGGTTATTTTACATGAGGACTCATAATATTTGAGGGAAAAAAATAAAAATTTTCGATTTCAAAAAAGCAGAAGTCGCCGTAGTCTAGTAGGTAGTGTGTTGGCTTATTAGACTGAAGGCCCGAGTTCAAATCCCAGGTCAGACATCAAAACGAAAATATGAAAATATTTCTTCGGCGACTTCCTCTCAGCAGATTTCTGGCAAAAACTCTGAGAGTAAAAATTGCCATGAAAAGCTTCTCAAAAATCTGTCGTTCGGAGTCGACTTTAAACTGTAGGTCCCGCCACTCATGTATAAAATTAACGCACACAACACGAGTGGTGTGAGAAGCTAGGACGTTGTACAATGGGTCAATTCGACCTCCGGGTATTGTACTTGTCACAGTTGACAAGTACACGTCCACTAACCTAACCTAACCTAAAAGGCATTTGACTCCTTAAGTAGAGCAGCAAAAGGAGTACCAACCAAATTAATCAATTTGATAAAGGCAATGTTTGAAAATGACCAATTAAATTTCCACCACAAGGGAATAAGGTTGCCTTTTCAACTCTATTATTTGTTTTTGTATTGAACAAGTTAATGCTAAAACTATGACAAAAGAAGAGGTCTGGAATTCGCAGACATGCAGAATAAACAAGACAAACTAGTGGACAAACTAGTAGTCCTGGAGATAAACGTGAACACGCTCACAAGTCAATTTCCACTTGACGGCCATCCAATATGTCGACTCATTTTGCCACTTTTATTGCAAATGAAGGCATACAGCAGGATGTATCTAATAAGTTGAACTTATAAAGGTGGTATATAGGTAGAGATGGCAGTCTACCCAAGCGATATGAATAGACACACTTAGGCCACATATAGAGTATTCAAAAACCCGACATTTTCCAAAAACCGGTTTTCGAATAATTCGAAATTTTGACATTTAAAAAAAACCGGTTTCGAATACGGTTTTGCAAAAAAAACCGGTTAACCGGTTTTTATTTATTTATTTATTTTATTTAATTTTTTTAAGTTAACAAATCAACATTTTTAATAAATTAATGTAATATATATGTATTTTATTAATAATAACAGAAATACATTGTTAAATAATTCATACAAATTTATTAGTTTTATAAAATTAAAATTAATTTTTTTATTTTTTGTTATTATCAAACAAAAAATAAAATGAGATAGGTTGCAATTGAAAATATAATTACAAAACATCGTTTTTTCTAAAATAATACTTCAAAAATAGTATACAGTTAAGATGGGGGGTTTTTAAACAATTTTTTTTTGTTTAGTTTTAATAAAATTGGATGTTGAAAATACCCGCTCGCTGAAAGTTGAAGTTGGGCAGATAGTCAAAAGACAGTTATATAAATTTTCCATTTTTTCTGTTCTTTTGTTGGATTTGTCGAGGTATATGTATGAAATCATCATATAATGATGAATATGGTTTAATGATTTATTTTGGATTTTGTATACTGTTTATTGTATTATTTAAATCAAAAATTAAGCTGCTGGGATTATCCGTATCAAGACTTAAATCTTGGTCAGAATCTACCACTTCATCATCTGTATCATTGCAAGGAAATAAAAGGTTATACAAATCGACAGCAAATTCCTTGGACTCCGCTTTGGTGGAATACTTCAAAATATTGTCATTAGTTGGATACTTTCCTGATCTTAGGTACACAATAAGGGTGTTAATTACTTTAATTCTACTTTCAGTAAGTCTTATCATTAGTCTGTTGCATAATTCTTGTGCATATTGTGTGTTAATTCTATTTAAATTATTAAATACAAATTTATGACTTGCGGCTCCTTCTATAAGTGTTACAGAATCCTTAGATAATTCTTTAATTGCTATTTATAATGGTTGCAAAGTTTTCCAAAGATTTTCTTAAGCTTCAATTTCGATAGATGAGAATGTTATTAAAGAAAAGTCCATCAAAGCATGGTTCACACATTTCCCTATTCTTTAAAAAAATTCCAATCATTTTCGATAACGAATTCCATCTGTGTTTTACGTCACATACCAATCTAAGTTGTTTTTATTTACAAAAAGAGGAGAAAAATAAAAAAACCGGTTATTTAACAGAAAAAACCGGTTTGTCGAATACTTCTAAAACATGAAATATTCGAAACCGGTCAGTTTTTTAAAGTAAAAAACCGGTTAACCGGTTCCCGGTTTTTGAATACTCTAGCCACATATGAGCCATTGTGATACCATAGGTTTTATATTTACCACTAAATTCTGAACTATTCGGAGTTTCTGAAAGCGCGGCTTAGACTAGCATGTAAATCATGTCTACAGTTCGTTTAAATTATCCATATTGTAAGGCAACACCATGTTCTCTTTTTTCGTTCTATATACGTGAAGACTATCTGATCTTGATAGAATCCACAACTGCGTCATCAATTATGTGAGCCAGCAGATTTTTAAAGGGATTCCCAAAGTAGGTAGAGTTAAAAGTTTGTGCCACATCTGATTAGTTCATTCGCTTTGCAGTTACCCCGAATGTCGCCATGTTCCGTTACCCACAAGATATAGACGTCACACCAATTCGCTATGACGATAAGTTGATATCTACTACGGTACCCATAGCTCACACAAATCGATTTTTTTTTTGTTTGTTTGGAAGCACTGAACCTGTCTTTTCTAAATTTTTCCAGTGTCTTCATAAACAAAATATCCCCTGCCATTTTTCCAGCTTGTCTTCTATTACTCAACTCTGTAGTTTCTTTTATGAATTTTCAATTCTAATTTCTTTTCTATTTATTGAATGGCGATGTAAAATCACTCACATATCCTTTTAATATATGTAACTGCATATGTATGCATATTTGGTATTCAAGTTAAACTTTGAATTTCTATTCGCTGCATACGTTTCATATGTCTTATGCCGTCTTTTTCGTACAACTTTTATTGTTTTTAGTGTGTAATATAAGTAGTTGTTTTTGTTATTGTTGTGGTTGTGATTATTGTTATTACTTTTGTCGTATTAAATAAAATACGATGTGTTTTGTTGCACTTATCCAGTGTTAGTTGTTGCATTTCATTTTATGGCTGTTCATTTCATACCTACGCTGTCTTGAAATATCATGTCAAACAAGTGCTGAACAATAAATGTCATGCCATCAACATTAACATGCGCAACAAACAGCACATGTGCTCACAGTAAATTGTCAACGAAACAAATCAAATCCATTCTGAAAATAATAATTTTAATAACTATGTTGTCATTATTGTGGCGGTAGTTGTTAGTTTCATATGTACAACTAAAATGAGGCGATAGCATGTAACTGGATACACTTTGTTTAAGACAAATTGCTTAATGGTTGGAAAAGTGATTGGAATTTTAAGACATTAAGTGGTATACAAGCTAATTGGTATATACATTAAGTGGACCTGATCTTGCCAGATGATCTAAGACTTCATTTCAAGTAACGTTGCAATTATCTGACATAAGGGCGCTGAGTAGCCTTTTACACTCCTTTGTAAGGTCAAGTATGTCCAGACTAATCCTTCTGTCCTGACTGTATTATTCACATAAATTATTACTCTCGAACTCTTTGTTGTATTAGTTCCTTGGCCTTAACATTCCCAGTAATCCTGGCCTGAAAAATGCTGCATTCAGCCGGACGACTATATGATTTCCTGACGTTAGTTTAATAGTTAAAGACAACGGTTCTTTGCCCGAAACCATTTAGAACCCGTCCGGAAATATAGCACAATCATCGAACCTGTCTAGAGTTTCCTATCTAATATTAACCAAGTCGTTGTAGTACAGATAGTGAGTCATGGTTCAAACCAGAGATCAGCAACGAGTATTCAAAACGATGAGTAGATTCGAGTCATACTTATTATTTCTGAGACTTATACGCATTCATACTTATTTTAATGATATGATACTCATACTCAAAGTTGGAAGTACTCATCGTATTCATACTTAACAATACGCATGATGTTATTGACTTCGACTCGTCTCTACTTAACATTTACACGAAGCACAAAATAAGTATGATTCGCGTACGAACACTACTATACTCACAAGAAGATTGTGTGTATGCTTTGCTTGTTGTCTTTGTCTTTCCTTTCTTCTTTGTTTGTATATGCGACAATAACAAAGGCTGTAAATTTTTATGAATGATTCGAGCCACTCGAATCACTTATAAGTATTATAAGTATTTTTCTAAATTTATGAATCATAATGAGTAGGCGTATGAATCAAACACATTTCGAATGTTGTGAGTTTGATGTCAACGTTGTACTCATACTCATTGTAACCTATACTTATAAATCAATGCTGTAGCGAGTACGAATGAATCAGAGTAGTTGAATTTCAATTCTGTTGATTCACTCATACTCAAAATTGCATGAGTGCTTATGAGTAGCGGAAAAACGATTCATTGCTGATCTCTGGTTCAAACCCCATTCCAGACATCTCAAACACAATGAAATATGAAAAATTTATTTCTTTGGCGATTTCCTCTCAGCAGATTTCTGACAAAAACAGTTTAAAGCCGACTTCGAACGTCAGATTCTTGAGAAACTCTCAAGTCTTGCAATAAATTAAAAAATGTTTCGTCAATTTTCATTACTATATAAATAGGTTAAGAAGTCGCCGTAGTCTAGTAGGTAGTGTGTTGGCTTATTTGACTGAAGGCCCGAGTTCGAATCCCAGGTCAGACATCAAAACGAAATTATGAAAATATTTCTTCGGCGACTTTCTCTCAGCAGATTTCTGGCAAAAACTCTGAGAGTAAATAAAATTGCCATGAAAAGCTTCTCAAAAAACTGTCGTTCGGAGTCGACTTTAAACTGTAGGTCCCGCCACTCATGTATAAAATTAACGCACACAACATAAGTGTTGTGAGAAGCTAGGTCGTAATCCTGACTGAAGGGTTGTAATGACCAATTATGTATGTATATGTATGTATATTAATAAGTTGATGAGTGGAAACGATTAAAGCCAGAAAGAAAGTATTGTTCTCAATTCATGTTTAACATGCTTAACAAAAATTAACATCAAACCACCACTATACCTGGGTTACAAGCTACAGTGTGATGGTATTTAAATTTTACCAGAGGCGTAGATCTGCACACAAAAATTCAATGTTTGTAAAAAGTTGATGCATTTTATAAGACAATAACTTTAACTTTTTCATCAAAAGTTTTAACTTTCTTTAGCTGTTTGACATCAAAAAGCTTCCTTCATCCTTTTTCTCCCTCTCGTATATTCAAGTTTATAATTTAATTTGTTTTTAAAAGTATTTTCTGTTCGCATATGATACTTTAGGAGGATCTTTGCTGTGTTGTACGACAATCTGTGCAAATTGCGCATAAAATATTAACTTTCTCCGTAAAAATAGAATTTTTTATGGTTTGTAATTTCAGTTTATTTTACGAGTAACGAGTATATTTATGTGGTTCCTACATATACCACCTACCCACCTACACAACAGCATTCTCACTCATTCATTCACTAAGTTATCCACACATATTTCCATCTTTGCTTGCATGGAAGTTAAGTAGAAAGAAAGTGTTGGGGATGTATGTTTAAGAGCTGCTACTTGATATGTTTTTAGCTTTAATCCTTCGAAAAGTGCGTTCATTTGTGCAGATTTTATGGAACATATGTGTCACGTGGTGTTACTCCCACACCCTTATTATGAGTGCTATTGTTTTGTGTTATATTTTTCTCGTTTTTTTTTTTGTTTTGTTTTTTAATGGAAAAGAGGTTTCTTTTTAAAAGTATTTTGAATATTTCATTCATTCATTCATACATTAATTTCATCAGTTTGTTCGTTCATATGTTAGATTCATTCGTTCATTTATGGTATATGGTATATACATACGTACTTGAGATAATTATTATTGTGATGGCTATAGTTGTTGGTGAAGGTACTCCCGCTGTTGTAGATAAGGATGAGTGAAAAGCAATTAAAATTATAAAAAATGTTGATGGCATTAGCGTTGATGAAGAGAAAGCAGAATAAATTTATTAATGTTCTCAACTTGAAATATTTTACATCGTTTATACGAATAACTTCTATTGTGCTAGGGCATAGGGAATTCTAAAGTGTTGGAATTTATTTTAAATAATTTCATGTGTAAGTATCTTAAAAAGTTTAGAAGTATTTTTTGCAAAAATAAATTTACATTTTCTTTTAAACTCATTAAACACTGTGTGGATTATTTTTTAGCTGCAGTGCAGGATTAATTGCAACTCTATATGGTTATGGGGATAGCTAAAAGTAAGCTACCTAATCTTGTGCATCACTTCACTGCTCAGAACCGTCAAATGGAACGATTCCATTTTTATAATTCATTAATTAATCCCACTTTCTTACATGAGCTGTAAAGGCATTATGTTTTTGAAAGTCTTGACCACATTATTCGCAATCAGTTCTGCTACACTTGAGACTGATATCACCAAAAGCCGTATTATAAGGGGTGATTTTTTAAGAGCTATAGGAAAATTTTTCAAAAAAAAAAAAAACACATAAAATTCAGAGAATTGAATGAAATCTTTATTTGAATCGATAGTACGGTCCATATAATTTAATGTTTGAAGATTATTTCATGCAAATGTTGGCCGCGATTGCGCCTCAAATGGTCCATCCGCTTAGTCCAATTTTGGCATACTCTTTCCAACATTTCGGCCGGTATCTCACGAATAAATGCTTCAATGTTGTCTTCCAATACGTCAATTGAAGCGGGCTTGTCTGTAAAGACATGAGCTTTAACATAGCCCCACAAAAAATAGTCTAAAGGCGTTAAATCGCACGATCTAGACGTCCAATTGACCGGTCCCGAACGTGAAATAAAATGTTCACCGAATTCGCCTCTCAATAAGTCCATTGTTACGCGTGCTGTGTGGCATGTGGCACCGTCTTGTTGAAACCACATGTCATGCAAGTCAAGCTCTTGCATTTTGGGCAAAAAAAAGTTGGATATCATCTCACGGTAGCGCTCACCATTCACAGTTACGTTACGATTCGCAGCATCTTTGAAGAAGTACGTTCCAATGATGCCAAATTCAATGATTTGCAAGCGTTGTTCGTTTGTGCGTGAGCTGTTTAAACCAGTGTTGCCAAAAAGATAATAGCTAAAAAAACACCCTTTAGTTTTCTGAGCTGTTTTTCGAATTGGATGCACTTAAAGCCAATATATTGTGCAGTTTCCTACTTATTTGAGTTATGGGGGCATATTTATGGTGAGTAATAATGGCATCTTCTGTAAAACTACGTCCTGTCAGGTAATAGTTGTAGGTTGTAGTTGATATCCCTTCAAGAAATCTACGATTGTGTCATCTGTTCATTAAATGTGTTCACAACTTTTACATAGCGCAGTTTGCTATATTGTTACGTTTTTACCTTTTAAAAACGTTTAAAATATGAGCTTGTAGATTGCAAATAAAATAAAAATAAATTTGTGTTTAGTTTTAATTAAAATTCTTTATTATTCGCACAATTCTGTGTGCCACTGTTCACAACTTTATGCAAACAATAACAATTGGCTTTTTTTTTGTTATTCCTCTGTTTATGCCCTTTGCATAAACAATAACGGTTACTGGACAATTATTCGACAGATCTTTGTAACGGAGATATTCAAACCACGATTACTCTCTTCAAACACACCACGTCTTCACACAAGATTGACTCAACTTCACTAACTCAGATGCCTGCTTTACCTAGCCTTTTATATGGCAAAGTAAACAGTCTGATGAATGTTCTTGAAGGCGAATGTTCATGATTTCGTCTTCTCTAAATTCCTATAAATGAAAACATCGTTGTTTACAATTATTATTGTAGTGTTTTTATTAGATTTTTGTTTACTTGTTTACCACTTTTTTAAGCTGGTGTTTGTTGCTACATTTTTGTTTACTTGTTTACCATTATTTAATGCTGGTTTTTGTTGTTATATTAAGCAGTACGATAATTTGTAAACAGGTTTGTTTACTGCATTGTTTTGTTTTTGTAGCTTTTGTTAATAATTTTAATGTTAATGTAATGTAAAATCAAAACACCAGTATCTAGATATTTCATTTTCGTAACAATATTTTCTACTAGACTGTAATGTAATTCTCCCTAAGCAATACTTATCTTGATTTATTTACCCTACATTTTTTTTCATCAAACATAATTAAAAAGAAAAATTAAAAAGAAAAATAAAGATTGAACTTTTAAACATGTAAATAAATATGATATTTAACCTCCTATAGACCCAATAAATTTGAGGCTAAATGCAATCTTACGTGTCAACCATTTTTTACAATTATAGACTCTTTAATATCTTTTTAATATAATTGAATTGTCTCACGCGATTTTGCACTTCAACTTCATTTAATTCGCACTTCAAATGGTACGACAAATAAAGAACAAACAAATAACAACAACAAGAATTTCGATAATTGTAACAGCTAAATATTTAATACAAACAATTATTTCTATTTCTATTTCTATTCCTATTTCTTTTTAGTTTTCTCTTTTCCAAAGTTTTTGTAATTTTTTTTTGGTTTTTTTTTAAATTTTTGAATTTTATTGTATGTACGAGTGAATGTATAAATAATTCAAGACGAAATAAATCAATTATTTGTAATTTTCGTTTTATTTTTGTTGTTGTTGTTAACTGACAGTTATCGAATACAAAATATTATATTGAGAACCATCATTAAGGTCAGTATCATTAATGCCTTAATTTCTTGGACAATGTCCACTTTCAGTTGATATTGAATGTGGGTGTCGACTTAAGAGGTCAGTGTGAAATTAAGTTACTCGCTAAATTCATACAAAATCTTTTGTTTCGCCATGCCTTCAAACCACAATTTATCAAATGCTTGATATACATACAGTGAATCACAGTGAAAATGGCCCAGCTTTAAAAATTACAAAATTTCTTATATAATATTTTGTCAATTTTAAAAATAACCTAAAGTAGAGTTCGGAAAAATTAGGATTAAAGAACAGTGTTCTGCTTTTGTTTCTGATGTAAAAAAATCAGTGAATTAATAGCGTAATTAATAAATATTTAGTTCCTTATATTGAATTTCAAATCGACTTTATTTTAAGCAAAAAGATAATTTATATTTTCTTCTTTTATAATACATGTATATTAACTAAATACTAATTGATTTCATGGTGGGCCATTTTCACTGTGACTCACTGTATATCAAAAAAGGTGCAATACCAATATGGGTGTTTGTTGAATAGAGCTGTATTTTTTCTAAAGCCAAACTGATGGTCCGGTATTTACCTGTTTGTACAAGGTCTTCCAATAGGGACTTCAGAAATTTGAAGGCATCTTGTTGAAACTACATCTGTCAAATTAATTGTTATTTACTCCGTCTACTTAGCCAAGTCACCATGAACGACCGATTTGTGTTCTCTGAATGGGTTTTGAAGCAGTTCGCAATTGATCTTAATGTTGATCGATAGATAGCTAGATGTATGGGTACGTGAACAAACAAAATTGTTGAATTTGGGACTACACCAATCCACATGAAATCCAAAAGCATTAAAGATGAGCTCTATCCAGAGAAGACGTGGCATCAATAATAATGGCATCAATAGGTCTTTCAAGCGAATAAGAAATTTCGATTATATCTTACTTCAACTTTATTTTATTTAAATTTAAGCATAGGAAGCGCTTAAAAAGACCTTTTATGTAGTATCGGTGTTAATTTAGACATTAGCAACTTTGCAAAAAGTTTCGACACTATTGGTAATAAACTTATAGGCTTATATGACTTCAGTCTCGTATGACATATGTACATACATACTAGAGATCAGCAATGAATTGTATTTTCGCTACTCATAAGTACTCATGAAATTTTGAGTATGAGTGAGTCAAGAGTATTGAAATTCAACTACTCTGATTCATTCGTACTCGCTACAACATTGATTTATAAGTATAGGTTGCAATGAGTATGAGTACAACGTTGTCATCAAACTCACAACATTCGATTCATTGTTTGATTCATACGCCTACTCATTCAGATTCATAAATTTAGAGAAATACTTATAATACTTACGAATGTTTCGAGTCATAAAAATAAAAAAAAAAATTTTTAAAAAATTAAAACAATTATTTTTGGAAAGATTGAAGAAATAGCTATCTAATATCCTTTGGAAAATTTTTGCTAGGACCAATAGGTGGAAAATTACACACATTTTAAAAAACCCCTGTATGACCAAAATGTCCAACTTTGACCGCCTCTAACTCCGGCAGTTCTTGACTGATAGAGCTGAAAATTTGTGTCTGGCCTACTATCCAATAGTACTAACCTTAGTACTAACCTTCATCCAAATCGGAAGACATCGATTTTAAAAATTGGGTCACTTGACACGAAATTACCCATATACAAAATTGGTCATTACCACCCTTTAGTCAGGATTATGATTATGGGATTTTATGAGTGCCGGAACCTACAGTTTAATGTCGACTCTGAATGAGAAACTTTTCAGGGCAATTTTATTTGCTTTCAGAGTTTTTGCCAGAAACCTAATGAGAGGGAGTCGCCGAAGAAATATTTTTTTCATATTTCGTTTAGTTGGAGATGTCTGACCTAGGGTTTGAACCGAGGCCTCACGTCTAATAAGCCAACACACTACCTACTAGACCACGGCGACTCATCTCGAAGGATATTTGCCAGATTTACGTATCATTTAAATAACTGAAACCTTTTAATCTTTAGGGTAATATTTGAAATGTAAAATAGTATTAAAAAAGGGGAAAAGGAGTATCCTCATAGCTATACAAGGCAACTTTATTAGCACCTTGTTATTGATTGTATCAATGCTAGCAGCTTTTTCTAGATTGAAATCGGAAAAGGTACTCTCGACTTCTCGAAAGTCGAATGTTGGGGCTAGTATAGGTACATCAATAGCAGGTGGCATTAGGTACTTTTTTATACCTGGAATTATTGAATACAAAACAGAGTTCATGTGTTAAAATTTATAAAATCTTGTAAATTTTTTTTGTAATTTTTTGATTAATAATCGTTAAAATATGGCTTCGAAGAGTGCTATATGTCATGTGAAACTTATTTTTAACTTTCATTGGCTCTTTCTTAAAAAAAAAAATGTGAAAAACAAAACCTTCGTTTTCTGTCCTTTAAATATTTCGTATATAAAATTTAAGAATTTTTTTTTTGTTAAACGGAAACTTCTGTTTAAAATTCGAAAAGTAAATTGTTTAGCAATGTAGTGAAATGTTCGCGTGTATGAATGTAAACAATTGAAGTGTGTTATTGGAACATCGAATACGGCTGGTAAAACTTTCGGTTTCTCGTTTTTTTTTAGCTCAACTTTAAACAACATTAAAAGCTAAATTTGAGGTGTTTCGTTGGAGTTTTTATTTCACGTTTTTTCAGGACCTTCAGACAATCGACAATGTCAAGTAAAAATCGAAAAAAGAAAAAACGAACGGATTAGACTGTACAACAGGATTCTTAGTGAGTAAATAATGAAAAAAAAAAAAAAGAAATTCGTTGGAGAGTTTTAAACTATTGATTGCCTGTGTTTTGATTAAAACGGTAACAAAATAAAAGTTTTTAAAAAAAAAAAAAATCTTTCTTTGCAATACAAGGTTAAGGTTAAACTTTGTTTAAATTTTATTGGATTTCGATTAATTCAAGTAAATGTAATTAAAGGAAAAAGTAAACAATTTAGTTAATAAAACCAAAAAAAGCTTACTGCATATATCGAGGCTTCCTAACTTTAAATTTCAGTACAACAAAGATTTGGGCAATTCACACGACTTTGTATCGTGTATGTTGTATTGAATACACTTGGTTGTTTGTGAATGCTTAATGCTATGCTGTATTGTGTATTTCGTATTCCGAATGTATTTTTTTGGCATTCAAACAATTTGATAGCACGAAACCAACACAACTTTTGAAAAACATATACACATTTTTTTCATTCACACAATTTGATAGCACGAAACCAATACAACTTTTAAAAACATATGAAAAAATGTGTATAAGTGTATCGGATTTTTACATGAAAATTATCAACAACAATCATACATTGTTGTATAATCGTCCAACAATACACTCAATACAACGATACAACGGCTTGTGTGAATTGCCCAATTGTGTGAGATGTCACTGAAATGTTTTATACGTTTGAAAGACCAATTTATTTGGAATAAAATTCTTCAAATGTCCGCCAAGGCTTCTTCAGCAGGGGTGTGTCCGAAAGATTCGATTTTCCACGACTTTGATGCATAAATCAGACTGCATTTGATAGATGAAGTGGGTTATGTTGGCTTAGAGCACCGCTGTCGTTTGAGGCTTATTTCGATACACATACTTGCGATTTAAGAAAATCCCACAAGAAAAAGTTTAACAGGTTCAAATCACTTCATTTCTGTGGCGAGATGACCATACCCTCAAAATATAAATCTTAACTCTCTACGGTACACTCTTCCACTTTCAAATCAGTAAATAGTATTGAAAAAATAACTCTCATGGCTATACAGGTACCGACTTCATCTGCGCCATGAGCTTGCTTTAGAATATTGCAACAGTTTTCCGATTGTGTCGATTCTGAAAACTTAAAGATAGTGGAGACATTATGACAACAAGGTGGTAATCGGTTGCTTTTTAGCATAATTTCTCGCATAGCTAGCGTTTTCAGTTTCATAAATAATTCTGAGTTTCCAAGAGATACTGCTCTTTAAGATGCCAGAAGTTCTATGTGCTTTTATTTGAATATTTATGGTTGATGGGATTTGTGCTGAACACTTGGAATACGCGCCTGTACAGGGAGCATCCACATCTGAATAGCTTCTTATTTACCCCTATCGCAAATAACTATTCCCATAAAAAATTCCCAAATTTCGCCATTTCCTATTGTGAATCATTCCCAAAACAATTTTTTGGGAGTGAATTCACAAACATAAAAAATTTGGCCAATGTTTATTCCCAAGAATTATTTTGTAAAATTAATTCCCAACACGTGCCAATGAGAACAAGAAGGGAACATGTAAGTTATAAATTGTTTTGGTGTCGATTTTTTAAAACTAAGTACATTTTTTATTTAAGGAACGCAAATGTAAATAAGGAGCAGATTAATTGTATGGTGGAAGCGATGGTAGCAATGAATTATAAAATATAAAAAGGGAGTTATTAAACATGTATAAATCATATGCTTACAATCGCAACATTTAGGCTGTTGTAGCCTTTTCTGTTGAAGTATAAATGTCGGTTCTTTGACGGTGCGATGATTCGTACATGTGTGCCGTCTATACAACCCACAACACCTGGAATTTTGTATTTTATGTAAAACCATTGTACAGTCTCTTTCTTTTCCTCAGGAGACGGCCACACAATGCACTGAGGACATAAAACTCTTTCAAATGTTGTTAATACTCCTGAAAGCACTACTCCCTTTTGGTAGCTGCCTTCAGTCACAAATCTTAAAGTGTCGGCGAGTCTCACTATGAGGGGTATGGCAAATATCTTACCGCTGGGGTCAAGTTTTCCATCAAGACTTTCAGCAGGTATTTGAACTCTTCTCTGTTCACCCTGTAATATTCCTGGAATCTGAAAAGGATTTACCGTCAAACATAAATATTTTAGTATGTATAATTCTTACTTTATCTTAGGGAGTGATAGTGGATTCGATTCATCTCGACTAGATCTTCGCTGCAACTCATTTTTTTATATTTGTATTTCTCTTTGAAAAATTGTTGAGAGGTAATTCACAATAAAATTTTTTTCTTTATACAGCATTTATAACTAATTCACAATAAAAACTTTTACTCCCAATATATTCGCAATACCGATTTTTTGGGATGGGAAAAAAAGTTTATTCCCAAATAAATTATTCCCATAATATTCACGATAGGGGTGATTATTTATTACCTTGTTTTGGTTTCATTGAACATGTTTTTCAGTTAAATATGTGTTCGGTTTACTGTTACTGGTCCTAGAATGACAGGGTTGCCATCCGTATTGTGCTATTGTAAAAGGTGTAGTAGTGACGTACATCGTTCTTTGAGTCCTGCTCATTTAGAAGATGCCCGACGTTGCTATTGGGGTTCTTTATTAATACTTTTCACTCTGCAGGTTAAGGTATTTTCTGGATAAATTTTCTCCAACTCCAAATCCATGATAAAAATATTTATACCTCCATTTGGATTCGAACCTCGATCACTCGAGTTTGTAGTCAACTATGATTAGAGAATAAATTATATTTGCTCTTGCTTGGATTATTGAAAGTTTTTCGTTTAGTGTATTGCTTGAGGTTTTAGTTTGAATAGGAGGTGGCAATATCTTCATCATCTGGTGTTCTCAACCGCATAATTTACTCATATTATATGGAATTTTTTTAATTTTAAATTAAATTGTAGACAAGTAAATGAAAATATTCACTCATCTTCAAACAATTTCAAAGTTTTTTTCTGAATATCAGCCTACAATTTAATATATGATAAAATGATTGCATACCTTTGAATGCTTCGTTATTTCCAAACTTCCTGTTTGTGTGTCGAAAGCCATTTAAATGACACGCCATTAAATATTATTTGATTTCAGTCGCTTTTTTTTTCTATTTTTTCTTTCCTTTCATCACATTTATTCAATCCACTTTTAATGATCTGATAATAAAACATTGTCTATTTTTTTTATCTCGTTTTTATATTTTCAGAAAAAAAAAATTGTGTGACTGTAAAAAGTCGATAATCGATAGTAATGCATACAGACTGATAAATAAAAAAAATAAAATAAATTAAAAAGTAAAAGTGGAAATTGCTGATAAATATCTGTAAATTTGATGGATTCTCAAACCGTGCACAATTTATTTTTTTTTGCGTTTGAATTGGAGAAGGTGAGAGAAAATAAATTGCATTTCATTTATAAAAAGTTAGTCTGTTTTCTATTTTATTTACTTACTTTCAAAATCAAGTTATCGAAACAAAAGAGCAATTTAAACGAAAATATTTTTAAATTTTAACCAGACGATCCATCTTACAGTCTTGAAAAAATTAATTTCATGATATTAGTCGCAAGAAATAAAGAAAATACCTCAACCTGCAGAGAGAAAAGTATTAACAAAGAAGCCCAATAGCAATGTCGAGCATCTTCAAAATGAGTAGGACTCAAAGAACGATGTACGTCACTACTATACCTTTTACAATAGCACAATACGGATGGCAACCCTGTCATTCTAGGACCAGTAACAGTAGACCAAACACTTATTTATTTGAAAAACTTGTCCAATGAAATTAAAACAAGGCAATAAATAAGAAGAAGCTATTTAGATGTGGACGGCCTCTATATTTCAAATTCCATCAACAATAAATATTAAAAAAAAGCACATAGAACTCCTGGCATCTTAAAGAGCAGTATCTCTTGGAAACTTATGAAACTGAAAACGTTGGCTGTACGAGAAATTATGCTAAAAAGCAACCGATTACCACCTGTTGTCATAGTGTCTCCACTATCTTTAAGTTTTCGGATTCGACACAACCGGAAAACTGTTGCAATATTCTGAACTAAGCTTCTGGTGCAGATGCAGTCAGTAACAAGACCTATCCCTTCTAGCCATGAGAGTTATTTTTTCAATACTATTTATTGATTTGAATATTAGTTTCGAAAGTGGAAGAGTGTACTAAATAAAATGGTGCCGTACAGTGTTCAGATATATACTTTGAGACACAATTGGTCATTACAACCTTTCAGTCAGGATTACGACCTAGCTTCTCACACCACTTATGTTGTGTGCGTTAATTTTATACATGAGTGGCGGGACCTACAGTTTAAAGTCGACTCCGAACGACAGTTTTTGAGAAGCTTTTCATTGCAATTTTATTTGCTCTCAGAGATTTTTTTTTTTTTTTATAAAACCAGCACTCAAGGAATGGCCCATACTCATGCAGTGCATTGTGAAGGTTTAGGAAAATAGGTTATAGGAAGGTGGAAAGAGGGAGTAGTGTTTGTGGACATTTGATTTAAATTTACCAATATCGTAACTGACAGGAAAAACTTCCGCAGGAAGATCATTCCACAAGCGAGCAGTGCGGACAAAAAATGAATTTTCTCTGTAATGCATTGTGCGGTTCACTGGACAATCAACCACAAAAGGATGTGCTCTGCGAGAAGTACGAGTACCACGTAAAAATATGTGATCATCTGGAACCAAGCCCCTTATCTCTCGAGAACACCTCCCATTATAGTACCGATAGAACAATGAAACACACGCCACATTGCGACGATGCTCCAACGAATCAATAGAGTTGGATACCCTACTGTCATTAATAAGCACCTTCGTCCTCTCCTGTACGCGGTCGAGAAGCTTCGAAATAGACTTTGAAGCACCGGCCCATACATGAGAGTTTATCCTAGGTCCGATAAAGGTCCTGTAAATAGTAAGAAGGTCGGATGGAGTGAAGTATTTTCTGCACCGTTTCAAAAAACCAAGGCACTTGAATGCTTCTTTCGTCACTCGAAAAATGTGATCGTTCCAACGAGCATCACAACTAATTTTCATGCCCAGAACATCAAGAGCATCCGCCTCATCAATATTTACATTACCCATAGATACAGATGACAGAACACCAGTACCAGCATCACGCCGGTGTGTCAAAAAACAACACTGGCCCCACTCAGAGATTGTTATCACGTCATTTGTGAGTGCGTCATTCATGTTCGACCCCCTTGCCCCAATCTCCAAAAGGCTCGGCCTCCGATCAAATGAATATGAATGACAAATGTTGCTGTTATCCGCCAGAAATCTGCTGAGAGGAAGTCGCCGAAGAAATATTTTCGTTTTGATGTCTGACCTGGAGTTTGAACTCGGGCCTTCAGTCTAATAAACCAACACACTACCTACTAGACTACGGCGACTTTGAGGGCATGGTCATCTCAAATGGCTGTAAACTTGCCACAGAAATGTAGTGATTTGTCCCCGTTTAACTTTTTTTGTGGGGTTTCCTTAAATCGTAAGTGTACATATGTGAATAAGCCTCAAACGGCTGCCGTACATAAAGCCAACAGAACCCAGTCTTTCAAACGAATAAAAATTTCAAACTGTTTTTTTTTATTAAAATTATCGATCAATTATCGATCTATAAATTGTATTTTTGTAGCGTGTATTTAAACTTGTATTCGATTCCAGTTTTGCATATTCAATAAAGTGCTTTGTTCGTCAGCCAAAAGTTGTCATCGTTCTTATTACCATCGCTATCATTATAATCATCATCGTTATCATTATATGTATAAATTCATCATGTTGCAAGCAGCAGATACATGTTTAACTATAATGTTTCCTGTGTTGAATATTCTGACGTGTTGTTGCACGGCTGGTTTTTGTTTTCCTATATTTTTTTCATCCTTCTTGTGAATAGTTTTTGTCTTTTTCGTATTTTTTTTTCTTGTTTTGTTTTGTTTGTAGGTGCAACCAACAACCCTGGGATTACGACGATACAAAACTTTTGAAAGGAAATACTGAGACACAGCAAAGGAAAATGAAAGACGAAGAAGAAAAAGCACAAGCAGAAGCAGAAGTAAAAAATAAACTTTATATTTAAGCAAAAGGAAAAATATTTACATCCTGTGCAACTTTGATACATTCAGTCATTCAAGCGACCATGTATGTATGTTAAGTATGTATGTGTGTTGTTAGAGGATTTTCAGTATTTTCTTGCTACTGATTATATGTATATGTGCTGATTTTTGTTGTTGTTTTGGTTGCTACTTGTTTTCCTTATTCTTTCACTGCATGTATTCAATTTAAAAGAAAGCACAAGGATTTATAATAACAAGAAAAAAAAAGGAAAAATAAACAAAATAAAATAAAAACGGGGGGAAATTAATTTTAGGAAATTAAATTTAGTGCAGGAAAATGCAAGAAAACATTTTAAACAATTTTTATTATATTTTGTTGGAAAATATTGGAAGAACAATATATCACATTAGAGGCATAGACATGGGGTGAATTGATGAAAACAATGGCATTCTTCTATAAGAAACAGGAAAGAAAAAAGAAGTAAACTTTACTTAGTAAAGTAACAAGTGTTGCTGTGGTGGATGAAAATTGGCCAATAAATACTCTATAGCAGGGTTTACCAAACATTTTTTGGTTATGTATTAGTGAGTAAGAGAGAGAAAATAAGTGAGAGAATTTATTTATTTACAGCCATAGAAAAGTGTTAGTAATATACGCTATTTTGATTTTCATTTCATCAACATACATAAAACTATCTATGTTCGGCTTAAAAATTTTAGATAAATAAAAATAAAAAATCCATTTTTTACATATTAACATACAAAATGTCTTTTAAGAACATATTCCCTACATTCTTTAAATGCTTTATAACATACATATAAGGCATTGAATATTAGCATCTTTTAACATAAAATATTTTTTGAGTGTCATTCTGAAATAAAATGCTAATGTATCCGCCGCACATGTGTTCTTGTCGCAGTCTGATCGACAACTAAATCATAAAGCACAAGAATGCGTGTGAGTTCTCTCCGCACAATTGTGCTGTGAAATGGTAAACGCTGCTCTATAGCCACTATTCTATAGATTTGGCATATTGAATTGGCTGTCATTATGGTAATCAATTCCTTCATCTTTCACTGGAGCTCTTTGTCTTGGGAACACATTTTTAACGGCTTCCCAGAGGATTCTAATAAAGAGCCAGCCTGTTGTCTTCATATATCACTTTTTGTATTGACTGCCGGGCGGGCTTTAAGGCTGTCGCCTGCCACCTGTTGGTCATGTGACAGGGCGTTCTGCCGAACCAATTTTTTAGTAATTGCTTTTCCATCTATCGATGGACACTAGCCGGTCCCTGATTTAGAGCACAGCTCACAGTCCCCACATGTTTGTCTTCCGAATCCAGCAATAGATTGCCAATGACGCTATGATGTAAGATTTATTTCTGTAAACTTTTCATTATTAGTCCCACAAGTGTGTACGTAGGGAACTAGAAGTAACGGCCATTCAGGACCTTGCCATTGCTTGCTTAACATTAAAAAGTGCCCATATTTATGTGTGACACGACAGTTTGTAAGACTCTAGAGTTGAGAGTAATGCACTGATGGTAGGTATAACACTGGCCATTTTATAGTCACCTAGCAGCAACTCGTTTCCTTGCCGTTCGCATCTTCCCCCTTTCCACCTTTCCTAAAAAAACCTGCACAATGCACTGCATGAGTAGGGGCTATCCCCTGAGTGCTGGATTCATAAAAAAAAAAAAAAAAATATGGCACTGCCGGAGCAATGTCGATAAAACTGCTCAATTAAACAAGTTTTTTTTAACGCAGTGTCAACTAGGGGATTCATTTTTTTTGTTGTATATGACGCCTTTTACACGTTCAAAGTATGTATGTACTTTGAAAATTAGTTTGACAAACTCTTTTGCATTTTCTTTTAAACTTTGTTTCGCTTTTGCACGTTCAAAGTACTTTGAAAAGTAGTTTGACAAACTCTTGATATTTTGTTGTTGTATTTACAACTATCGGTAGACGACGAACGAAGAACAAAGCAAGTTTGCGAGTACATCAAAGTCTGAACTAAACCCCGCACGTTTTTCCCCTCTCTCCAACAAACTGAAGAGTTTTCAAACTGGTTTGCAAACTAATTTGAACGTACAAAAGGCGTCATTTTCTTTGAATTTGAAGTTGCCATATTGAAAATAATATATAACATGGCAAGTTCAAACATAAACTTAACTTTAAAAATTACCGGCAGGATGATCCTCCCTTTAGCTTATTGCTAACGGATAACTGTGGTAACACAATGGGCCCAATGCGGCCTAAGTGAGTCCATCCAAGGACTTTTTCTTGGATGGGCAGCCACCTCTACCTACCTACCTATCTACCTAGCTTAATGCTCACTTCTATCTTCTTGGGTGCTCATAATAATGAAAAACAATTTATCTGCCCGTTAAAATCCTCCCTTTAGTTAACGGCAATTTGTAATAATGGCTCTAAGTCAGATAAATAAGTAAAACAAATATGATAAAAAATTAAAAATAAAAAATTTAGTGTGTTCAAACGATTGTCTACGACTGTATCTTCTACATCGAACCACTGGAATTGTGTAACGAATAACAAATCACTGTTGGATACATTGGTTAGAGGTTCATGATGGTACTGATTTGGTGGCCGGCTTAGAAAACCGTCTTTATTACATTTGACTTGACTTGAGTTTACACATTCTAATAGGCTTAATTCAAGGTGACCACAGATCATACCACAAACGATTTTTCCCAGCATATGGTATACCACTTGCCTCGGTCAAGTTGATCATTGCGCGGAAATTCTTTCGGGACGCCAACCTATCCTGGGTCAATGAGGAGTCCTGCTCTACCGCTAGGCTCACCTGGCCCTTGATGGATAAAAGGCGCAGCAACCAATTACTTGGTCTTGGTCGTGACGTCATTTCGACTACAGTGGCCGTGCTTACGGGTCATTGCGTCATGGGTAGACACTTGGAAAGAATGAGGCTCCCTTTTAACGACTTCTGCCGTGGATGCAGGTCCTCTGAGGAAGAGGAGACTGTTATTCACTTTCTTTGTCAGTGCCCGTCTCTTGCTAGGTGTAGATATAGGTTATTTGGCTGCCCATTCCTTGTTAGCTTAACGGAGCTATCATCCATTGATATCAAGGATATAGCTTCGTTCATCAAACATTCTGGCTGGTTTTCCAGTGCGGGGTAGTCGTGCTTCCGTTGTGCAGCCCTTGCGCTGACCAACTTCTTCCTTTTCCCTGATTGTGGTGGAACTTGTTCAGTACAGGGACTGCGTTCACCCGTGGCATCACAACGGGCCGCTATGCGTGCTCAAGTGAGCTTTGTGACATCAGAGCTACCACTCCGACCTAACCTAACCTAACCCAGCATATGGCACACATTATATCTCAATTCGATTTATAAAATTAGTAATTTAGTTCAAAGTGCTATTAAACCGCATTAAAGAATAGCGTTTTAAGTAAACAATTTAAAAATGTGATGAATTTAATTATTATTTTCACACACACATAGTACATACATATATTAATTATTTTAATAATTCATTAATTTATAACGCAAAAGTTAAATTGTTTGTTTAAACACTTTGTCACGGAAATATCTGAAAGGAAAAGGAATTTATAGCTGCCTTCCGTTATGCAATAATTGTGGTTTGTTGCGTTGCTTGTTTTTTTTTTTTTTTTCGAAACGAAAATTTCAGATATTTCCGATAATTGAAAACAATTTGTACTCGTCTCGTAATGAATACATTTTAAAACACGCACCAAAATACGTACAACGTTTAGGTCACATCAACATTCCGATTATAAGTCCAGTTAAATATACTGACACGTCCTTACATGTATAGAGTGACGTAGCGTACGCTGAAAGGGCAACATTTCAATTTAGTTGTCGGCCTCCTAAGTAGCAGCAGTTGTTGTATGTAAATGATTTAAGTTTAATACATTGTATATATGTATGGATGTGTGCTTATGTATATGTAATTTAATTTATATACTAAAGTATATTTGTTGGTTGTATGTTTAGTTGTTACGCAGAAAGTTGTAGTTTTGAATGTGTTCACATGTAAATTTCATGTAAATTAATGCGTTCCACAGAGAAAGCAACACACAAATACAAAGGGTTACAGCTGGTGGGGTAAGTCAAAGAAATACAAAGGAAAAGGAAATTAAGTACTATTTAGACGAGAGTAGATTTTTCCATGAATATGAATGGACAAGGTTGACAATCCTTCAAAGAATTAAAGTATTAGAGGTTTTCGTGTCATTTCTTTTTTAACTTTTGAGCATTTATTTAGCTTTTGACCTATTTGATGAAGCTATTAAAGTGAATTTATTTATTTTCTTATTATAATTTAATTAATTTAAAAAATAAATACGAAAAAACAAATGCTAAGATAAATAAAATTTAATGGAGATTTTTAGATGATATTTTGGTTTTGGTAATGATATCGCTTTCTGCGTTTTCTAGACATAAATGCGGGGAGAATAAAGACTTTAAAAATTTTATATGTCTTATATCGGGTGATTTTTTAGCTTCAGATCTTTTTGGCAACACTGGTTTAAATAGCTCACGCACGTTTCATGTTTTGTTTCACTGTCAAACATCTTCAGTTTGGTCTATTATTTAACCATGAATCGTCTTACAAACGAACAACGCTTGTAAATCATTGAATTTTATTATCAAAATGCATGCTCTGTTAAGAAAGTTCATCGCGCGCTTCTTCCATTTTATGGTCAGTTTAATCGACCCACTGAAGCGGCTATTTTTTTGCCCAAAATGCAAGAGCTTGACTTGCATGACATGTGGTTTCAACAAGACAGTGCCACATGCCACACAGCACGCGTAACAATGGACTTATTGAGAGGTTGCGTGGCCGGGCAACTTAAAAGCGAATAATTCTTGCTGTTAATTTCTCCAAGAACCCTTCGTCTTGGGTTCCAATTGTCTCGGGGCTGTGGCAGACATTACAGTCTCTGCATTACAACCTAGTCATTACAGCCTCTGCAGAAGCCGATGTAAAGTAGTGGGAGTGTGCAGCCAGAGGCCAGTGTCCTTCTTGTATGATGGCCTCTGATTAGGTTTAAGTTATAAAGGGTGATTTTTTAGCTATTATCTTTTTGGCAACACTGGTTTAAACAGCTCACGCACGTTTCGTGTTTTGTTTCACTGTCAAACATCTTCAGTTTGGTCTATAATTTAACCATGAATCGTCTTACAAACGAACAACGCTTGCAAATCATTGAATTTGGCATCATTGGACCGTACTTCTTCAAAGATGCTGTGAATCGTAACGTAACTGTGAATGGTGAGCGCTACCGTGAGATGTTATCCAACTTTTTTTTGCCCAAAATGCAAGAGCTTTACTTGCATGACATGTGGTTTCAACAAGACGGTGCCACATGCCACACAGCACGCGTAACAATGGACTTATTGAGAGGCGAGTTCGGTGAACATTTTATTTCACGTTCGGGACCGGTCAATTGGAAGCCTTGATCGTGCGATTTAACGCCTTTAGACTATTTTTTGTGGGGCTATGTTAAAGCTCATATCTATACAGACAAGCCCGCTTCAATTGACGCATTGGAAGACAACACTGAAGCATTTATTCGTGAGATACCGGCCGAAATGTTGGTAAGAGTATGCCAAAATTGGACTAAGCGGATGGACCATTTGAGGCGCAGTCGCGGTCAACATTTGCATGAAATAATCTTCAAACATTAAATTATATGGACCGTACTATCGATTTAAATAAAGATTTCATGAATTTTTCTGAATTTTATGTGTTTTTTTTTTGAAAAATTTTCCTATAGCTCTTAAAAAATCACCCGATAGTACACTTGACTGTTATATCCGATATTTGCCTAACGTAGAGCGAATTGGTACTTGAACAAACAAAATTAAAGAATTCGCGACGATAACAATACATATGAGATTCAATAGCGTCCAATGCCTCCCGAAAAACTCATTGTTTAGTGTCGATGTTAGACTGGCGGCTTTAACGCTGCATATTCATTTGAAAATGATGTTTCCCAGGCCATCAATGTCAACGGCGAGCATTATGGATCAATGATTACCAATTCCTATTGGCCTGTATTGTATGATCTTGACAGCAATGATATGTGATTGCAATAGGACAGCTCGGCGTGTCACATTAAACATTCTGCACGAGATCGTGCGATTAAATCTGTTATATTTTTCTTGTGGGTTTTACTGAAAAGCAGGTGTATGCGAATAAGCCACAAAAACTAGCGATCGTCAAAGCCATCATAACCCATGCCATTCGTCAAATATGGACTTTTTTTTACCAGAAACACTGAATATTGGACATTTTACATACGTTCCATACATAGAAGCTGTAGTAGACGTTTGAAGGATGTTATATTTTACAGATAATGATTTAACTCTCACTTTGTTTTCTTTACGGAATTTCTTTGTGGTCTTACAACAGTGTTTACCATTTCATAGCACAATTGTGCAGAGAGAACTCACACGCATTCTTGTGTTTTTTGATTTAGTTGTCGATCAGACTGCGACAAGAACACATGTGCGGCGGATGCTTTACCATTTTGTTCAGAATGACACTCAAAAAATATAGATGCTTTTGATAATATTCAATGCCTTATATGTTATAAAACATTTAAGGAATGTAGGGAATATATTCTTAAAAGACATTTTGTATGTTACCATATTCATATTAATAATTTTAATGATAAGGAAAGTGAAGAGTTTTTTAATAGACAAAAAACAATTTATTTTATTTATTTATTTTTTTTTAAATGCTTTGGAATGCTTGCTTTTTCTCTATTAATAAAAAAATGGTTTTTTATTTTTTTATTTTTATTTATCTAAAAACATGGTCTAATTTTTAAGCCAAAGATGGATACCTTTACGATCTTTTAATAAAAAATGGATTTTTTTATTTTATTTTTATTTATCTAAAATTATTAAGCCAAAGATAGATAGCTTTACATATGTATGTTGATAAAATGAAAATCAAAATAACGTATCCCAAAATAAATCAATTCTCTCAATTTATTTTCTCTCTCTTACTCACTAATACACAACCAAAAAATTTTTGGTAACCCCTGTCTTACAAGCACAGTAGATACGAAACGTTTTACACGATGATGTAGATGTTCTTACGTACGCAACTATAAAAATTGAGAATGATAAGTAAATGCAATAGATTGGGGAAGACAATCATTGGTTTCAATTTGAATTGCTATTCGCAAGATGAGTGCAGCTTTCTTCGGAGCGGTTTGTTTCCCTCAACCGAAATATAAAAAAGTTTTTGAGATATTTTCGTAATCAAGAAGAAACCTGGGTTTCTTCGTGCGAACGCGAATGTTAATAAAATAAAAAGAATATGAAAAAAAAAACAAACAACCTTTCCCATTTGGCGAAGGGAAAAGGCAATTCAATTCAATCCAATTTTCATTTCATCATTCATTTCATTATTCTTCAGATTTAGCCCACGGTATAGGTTTGCAAATGACATGACAAATGGCAATAAAAATTGGATTTCAAAGAAAATTATGTTTAAAATGAAATGATTTTTATCTAAAGTCCGGTGTTTCATTCAAAAAGTCACAGGCTTATTGATCCGCATCGTATAAGATTACTCGAGGTTGTTGAAAAAATACTTCTTTTTAAGAGAAACTTATCGTCTACAAAAATGCACCATATCCCATCAATTCTAAGAACATTGTCTCTAATAAATGTAATTATATTCTGAAATTACTATCAAACCATACTGTGTTCTTGCGAGTTATTAAAACAATTAAAATGGTTTTCAAAGCAGCGTTTTTGTGCTTCAAAAAAAAAAAAAAAAGGAAATAAAAACATTTTACAAAAAACAACTGCCCCAATTCAAGTCAAGGCTCTTTGCAAATTTCCATATTATTTACGAATTAAGTATGCCTGACACTTTCAAATCTAAAACCGCAAAAAGAATTCATTTATGAGATTATAAAAAATTAATTAAAAAACTTGTAAAATTTCTTCAAATAAAACAATTAAATTCGAAATGGAATGGAATTATTAAATGTGCCACCTTGTTGCAAACAGAGTAATACAAAAACAAAAGTGCAGTTACAGGTAAAAGAAGTATACAAAGAAGAAGAAACGGCAGAAGAAGTTGCAATAATTCGCAAATGAAACTACGAGTCTTTATTAGTGTAGTTGTCGTCTTTTGTTTCTACTCCTAGTGAAAGTTGAATACTTTCGAGTAGTAGCAGTAGTATGTAGTAGTAGTAGTAATAGTAATAGTAGTAGTGGCAATAATAATTGTTGGCTATACTGTGGTGGTGGTGAAAATATAAAAAAAAAATTCGACAATAAAAAGAGAAAAAATATAGGGTCTTCCAACGAGTACTTTTGAACTGTTGACAGTTAGATAACGGTCATCTTGTTGAAGCTACATCTGTTAAATTAATTGACATTTATTTTGCCAATGGATGACCATAGCCTAGATTGTGTTCGCTGAATGGACTCTGGAGCAGTGGGCGACTGACCCTAACTTTCATCGAAAAAACCTCTTCAGCGATGATACCCATTTTGGGATAAGTAGGTACTTAAACAAACAAGATTGTCGAATTTTGGGACGAACCAATCCACGAAACGAAAACGTCACTGTTCGCGGAAGATTTTGGGCTGGTGGAGCCATGGGTTCATATTTATTGAAAACGACATTGGCCAGGCCATCACTGTTAACGGAGAGCACTACAGTATTCCCTCGATTTACGTCGTAGAATGTTCCGGAAAAAGGCGACGTAAATCGAAACGACATAAATCGAATTTCATATTGCTCATACTACAAAGTAGTATGTTTTTAACCCTTTGACAGACACCAAAATTTTAGGAGGCCTTCCCGTGGGACACTTCTGTATCTCCGTTATATGGTTAGATACGAAAATTCCGACAATTTATGACGTGTGTACACGTCATGTCCCCCCAGAAACCCTTGTTATGACGTCTATAGACGTCAGTGTCCGTCAAAGGATTAACAGGGAACTTAAAAAAGTTACAGTAATCTTTCAATTTACGTTACAGTTGGTTCCAAAAAAAGGCGAAGTAAATCGAATGACAACGCAAATCGAAGTTTAAGGGAACACAATTTTTGACGACGTTAATCGAAACAACGTAAATCGAGACGACGTAAATCGAGGGAATACTGTATAGACCAATGATTTTCAACTTCTTTTAGCCTGAATTGCATGATATTCTCACCAACAACGTTGCTCATGACATATTGGAAATTCTGCACGAGTGATATGGAGGTGATATGAACGGTCCAACGAGATTGTGCCATTTGATCTCGTTCGCCTCTTTCTTGTGGAACTGTCTTAAGTTGCAGGTATATGCGGTTAAACTTCAAACCATAGTGGTTCTCAAAGCCAATGTAACTCATGTCGTCGTTCAAATTCAGCCTGATTTGAGCAGAAGAAGAAAAAGAGAAGGCGTGTGTAACATTGGCATCAACAGGTCTTTCAAACGCATACAAAATTTCGATGGTATCTCACACATCTAAGCACTTAATGAAAGACTGTTCAAATTCAGCCTGATGTAAGAATCAATAGGTCTATCAAATGAATGAAAAATTTCAATGGTATGTCACACACACACACTTCATTTCATTTAAAATTAAAGATAGGAAGCCCTCAATGAAAGACCTTTAATAATATTGTGTTCAGGTAATAATAAAATATCCGCAGCATGAATTTAATGTAAAACAATAATAATATTACAGATACACGAGGCGAACAACTTAAAACTCATGGCCTGGTTCGCTGCTGCTGCTGCTGTCGCTTGATCGCTACAAAAGCTTGTTTGGTTGTTTGTTTGATGAAATTCATTTCATTTGCTTTCGTGCGGTTTAGTTTTAGTTGGTACTTATAAATGCTGCTCTCGTTGCTTCTATCCGCACACTGAGACACTAAGCGACAAACATACTCTCCTATATACATAAGGAGTGCGCACGAAAAAAACTGGACTTACACTTTTCGTTATAGAAATAAAACTAAGTGGCGGTTTTTTTTCGTTTTATATTTCAATTAAAGTAAATAATATTTGAATTCTTTTGTGTATAAAATTTTTTTCTGACAAAGGTCTCAGAGCATCCAACTTTTTGAGCCACTTTTCTTCCAGACATGTTAGGGTGTTTTTTGAAAACTACGTATTATTTTACTTGCTTTGTTTTGGTCGGCAAATCATTTTTTTCTTCCACTTCCACGCTTTCTCTCAATACTTAAAGACTCCTTATATTGTTTTATTCTTACCTTAGAAACTGTTTTTTGGTTAACACCTGCGAGCCTAGCAATCGTTTTTTATAAGCGGCGCGGTTTTTTATTTAAAATTTTCAATTATTTTTTTACAACATTCTTGTTGGGTGCCCATTTTCAAAAAACTAATTTTGCTATTGCAATGAGATTTAGCACGTGGATTTTGAAACAGATGACTAACAAAAACAATGTAACGGTATTCATTTTTTTCAATTATGATAAAAGTTATAAGCTTAAAAGTAGGCCCATTTTTTTTTTGTGCTCACTCCTTATATTATCGCATAGAGACGGTAGACGGAGTTTTGCTGCAGCATTTTAAATATTTTGTATGTGAACTTGAGAAGTTCAGGCATTAATTTTATACGAGTGCCGTTTTCCTTTAGTTTTCAGTTTTTAGTAGCAGTAGCAGTAGCAGTAGTAGTAATAGTTATTGTTGTTGTTGCTGTTGAAACAGAGGATTTTTAAATTAACATAAATTTGAAGAGAAACAACAACAAGAAAAACAAAAATAGAAGGAAAATATGTAAGTTAGAGTAGGTAGAGCAAGACTATCATGATACGCTACAACAACTGAAACTATTTAATAAACTTTGTAGAACACTTTTTGAGAAAGGACTGAAGGAAAGTTTTAAAAGATAAGAAGAGGAATGACCGATTCAGCTCTATTCTCAAATCACTTGGCCATCCTTCGCACAATAGGGATTCTCACGGGCAACTGTCATTTTGAAGGGACATCCAAGACAGAAAGGTTTTGGCATTCCGTCCAATGTCTGTGGATCTGAGGACCTCTCATTTCATGGACTCAGGCATGTTTTTTTTTCTAGGAAATGTTTCACAATGTATCACAGTGGACCTCGATGTTGGCCAAAGTGCTTCAAAAAAGTGTGAGCCGAATGCAAAAGAATCTCTACCTCTTTGACCGTCCTACAGTCTATGCCAAAGCAAAGTCCAATGGGAATCTTAACAAATGGTACCATTATAACTACTATTTAGGGATCAATTTTTAATTTTATTTAACTTAACCTAGCTTAGCTAGTGTAGGGCATAAAAACAAGAGGCAAAACCAAAAAAAAAAAAAAAAATGAAAATAAGAAATGAAAATCGTAAAATGAAATTAAAATAAAAGTGTAAGCAAAAAAAAAACAAAAAACGAAAAACGTAAAACAAAAACAACAAAAGTTGAAAATTTATTCGTTCACTCAGTTCCACTGCAGCAACTACGACCAACTACGATTTGAGTGTGACATCAAAAGTTTTCAAAGAATATGGAACTTTTTCCCTCTTTTTGTTGCACTTCTTCGTTTTTCCCTTTGTGTTGTTCGTTGTTTTTGTACATTTAAACTCTCCTTGCTTCTTGGATTAGTATTGAAGAGACAAAAAAAAAAGTTTTTCTTCTTCTAAGATTGTCATTTAATGTAACAGAAAAATATTAGACAAGGCTTAAAAACTTGTGTAAGGGGAAGTATAGCCTACTAGGAAAAGCATTATAATAGCTCCAAATAAGTGGAAAGGCATCCCTCAAGGACAAAAACAATTTTACCTACTGCAGAATTCGACTTTGAGGACAAATAGGCCGAACATTTCTAGTTCACTGACGGTTCCCCCAAGAAGGATACGCCGAATGTTGTTAGTATGTATGATTTAATCTTTGAAATGGCTATCTTATGTTTCTTTTCATCTTGATGAAAGACAAGGAATTTCTCTACAGTCGAACAGTCAAGCCGCTCTGGTGATCATAGTCATGACGTTGGATTCCTGGAACTAGATAAGCTTATCTCAACGAAACTTTATCAAATACTAGAGTGGGTGTATTTTGTATAAATGGATTGCCATCGTAACTAATAATGAAAGGTAAGACCAAAAAAAAAAAAAAAACCTTAATAGACATTATTTTAACAGAAACTGTATGTGAAATCTAATATATAAAATTCTCGTGTCACGGTGTTAGTGGTTAAACTCCTCCGAAATGGATCGACGGATTTTCATGCAATTTTGTGTGCATATCGGGTAGGTCTGACAATCGGACAACATCTATTTTTCATATCCCTGAATGTTAAGAGGGCGTGGCAAATCGTTAAAATTTAATATTTAAGTACACAATGATCGTAGACGAATAAAATTTGGTGGGTAAGTTCGTAGAGTCGATATCGACAATCCCACCAAAAATGGGCGTGACAACCCTCCCCCTTCAAGTGATACCTATAACTCTTAAACTACTGAACCGATTTTAACCATTCTTTTTTTGTTTGAAAGCTTATCAGGCTTATATGTAGGCGTGGCAAACTTTTAAAATTTAATATTTAGGGACATAGTGATCGTAGACGAATGCAATTTGGTGGATAAGTTCGTAGAGTCGATATCGACAAACTCACCAAAAATGGGCGTGGCAACCCTCCCCCTTTAAGAGATACCTATAAGCCGGCTAATTCGATGGTTTATAACTACAACGCTTTCGATTATAAGTACATCCTCACACTTATAGTAAGTTAGTTATTTTTATATAACTGTTTTATACAGCGTATTACAATAATTATATAATGTGACCTCTTTTGGGCAATAAAAAAAATCAATTTTGGACGGGACGCAGTTCGCCGGGTCAGCTAGTTTTTTATAAAATAACAATGAATCGTACATTAGAGCCCCTAGACAAAGAAGGTAATAAAAATAAGAAAAAGCATACCATGAAGAATTAACAACAGTCTATCGGAGAATACGCTTACATTTTGAAACACAAATGAAATACGCAGGTCACTGCAGTAACAAAGAAGGGGTTACGAAAAGGAGGAGTCCGTGCAGACGTTTACAACCGTATAAGGAAAGTAAAAACTCAGGTCTTTCACTAGGAGCTTCCTATTTTTAAATTTAACTAGCTGATTCTATAAGGTACATACAAACAAACAAATGTGGACCCTCCGCCCACAGACAGGAAATAAAAGATCAGACTTCACAGTGTCACCCGCCTGAATATTCTGAAGATTCCCTGAAAATTTTATCAAAATCGGCCCAGCCGTTTTGAAGTCCATACGTTACATACATACACACATCCACTTTTATATATATAGATTTAATATTTAATTAAAATAAGGTTAAATTTTGAATGACTTTGGCGCATAAATCAGACTAAATTTGTTTAGTGGAATAACCAAATGCGAACAACCAAATGCCTCTAACCAACACTATTATGGTAAATTAGTTTCTTGGGAAAGCTTAATTATCTCCGAGTGATGATATATTTCTTAACAAGTTTGCTGGCCTTACCAAATGTTGGACAGTCATTCCTTAATACGAGTAGCTTTTGATATTTGGAAAATTTATTTTGACTGAATGTCGTCAAATCTGTGAGAACGAAAGCAGATGCGGAAACAGATTTCTGTAGCTGTACATAGGGTATTGAATATCATGAACTTTATTTCGTTTTTCCTTTAACAATTAAAATCTCTGACAAATTAAATAAATCCTCTATTCATTAGCCAATTTATTAACATTTGACAATTGCCCTTTTGCTATAAAATATGTATGTATTCCTGCCAATTAATCATGATACAGTTTTTTGTTTTTGTCCTTGCACAGTTAAATTCAAATAAAACTAATCCGATTATTTCTTAACTTCTTAAGTATCTTACGAAATGCCATGTTATTGTAATTAGGAACCCTAAGAATAATTATGACAATCCATCCATATGGAAACGGCGGGATTCTTCACTAATAAGAGGACCAAGTGCAAGCACAACAACAACAACAAAATAACGGAAGCAAGAAAAAAAAGTTGAGAACATTATCTACTCATTTTTTGTTTTTTTGTTTTTTACTTAAAGCTACTTAAAGGAAAATGTAACCGTAATGTTTACATATACATACATACGTACGTACTATACTTTAAGAGTATGGTTAAGTAGGTATCTCTGCAATTATGAGTGTTTGTGTGTGTGTGTGTGAGAGAGTATTTGTGCTCTTGTATTTCAATTCATGTAAATCTAAATGAACATTTTTACATGTTGTTTTCACTCTAATTTAAGTGATTATCATAATTTAACATGATACAGTTTGTTTGTCTGTTTGTAAGTCTTACTAAATCTATGTCTGTCTGTCTGTCTGTCGGTCTGTCTATCACAAACTTAATGTTAAATTTTTGGGGCCGGAAGAGTACAAACTAGAGTTTCTAATTTCCCGAACTTTTTCGCCTCCCGGGAAATGAAAAATAAAATTTCTTAATCCCGGGAATTCCCGGGAATTTGAATTAAATTTGTAAAAATAAATATTAGCTAAAATTTAAACACTCCTTTTAATAAATAATTTTTATTCATTTTTATTAAATTTTTAAATAAAAAACAATAAATAAAGAAAAAACAAATATTAAAAAAAGGAAGCGTGTAATAACGTAGATTAGTAAAATTTTAGGGATTTTAATTATTTTCCTTTCAAAAAATAAAATTTTAATTATTAAAGCATTCAAAAGTTCATCAGATGTTCTATTTCTTATTTTTGTTGATATGTTGCCTGCTACAGAAAATACTCGTTCACTCTCTGTTGATGTGGATCTCACAGCTAGCAGTGCATCATTCAAATGTTTCAAGTTCGTCGTACTATTTCCTGTTATTTCAAATATACCAAATTCTTTCTTTAGCACATTATCAGGCTTCTTTTTTTTTTTTGGATTTAATGTTGAATTTGTTATAGACTTTTCAAGGTGTTCTTTAAATGTGTGCGTTGAGGTTTCATCTTCTGATTGTAGTGTTTCGTCGTCACTATGATTTTCCATTTCAAAAAGTCTTTTGTACATTTCTTCAGCAGTTAATAATAGGGCCGTTTTATTTGGATAAGAAAAATTAATCGATTTATAATCATCCGGGTTTTTTAAAAATTTTAGTAAAGAATATAATTTAATTTCTTTTCTTTCATTTTTTATACGACACTTTAGTGATGCCAACAAATTTGTTGATAATATGTTGTTTTTACTTTCCAATTCTTTATAAAGCGTTTCAAGGATGATTTCTGCAGTCAGTAAATTGCAATCTCTTCGCCCAAAGGCCTCTACAGCTATCTTAGCTGGGTTTAAAACTTAGTATAAGTCATCCAAAATCGATATGTATTCATCACTCCACATGTTGTTTAAATTGAAATCTATCAAACAATTCTTTATAAAATTTTTGGCCTTTAAGAAATCCTCAACCATAGATATAATTGAATTCCAACGCGTTCTTACATCGCAGCCCAAATGAATTTGTTTTCCAATTTCTGATTTAGCGTATTGTTGTAACGAAGCTGTTTGAAGTGAGCTCATTTTAAAAACTTTAAACTTAAAAATAAAAATCATTTAAAATTCCCGAAAATTCCCGAAGAAAATTTCCCGGGATTTACCAAAAAATATTTCCCGGGAATTCCCGGGATTTTTTTCCCGCTTAGAAACCCTAGTACAAACTCATCCTAATCATCATCATCTTCTGCTGCTGCTACTGCTATGCTTAGTGTCTTAGTTACATATTGTGATGAAATAATCATCAGGCATCTAATGAAACCAAACGAACTGAATACTACTGAACCACAGGAGATTTTAAGATTATGGGGAGAAAAAATAGGCAAATGTATAGATTAGAATGGAAATTTGTTATCTAACCTTTAAGGTAAAGCAGTCCGTAGTTCATTAGGAATGTTAACTTTGATCCACTGCAATAACATCAACAACAACCATAACATAACAAACATAACAACAACAACGATGACGGCAAATAGAACATGGATTTGTAACCAATGCATATGCATTATACCATTCATTTAACCCCAGTCAATATGACTGTAATAAGTTGCTTAAAACTGCATACATACATACACGCATGCATACATAAGACAAGCAGAAGAAGAAGAAGAAGGACATGAACATGAAAATGCCTGCTTGCGCTCATGCAATCATACAGTTATACAGTTACAGCATTTGCACACAAGAAAAACACTGTAAAACTTAACGATAGAAGGGAAAAAAAATCACTAAAAAGAAAAAGTGCAAAAAACAAAAACAAAAAAATATGAAGAAACTATTAAAAAAAAACAAGAAGAAGAAGTAGAAGAAGAAAAAAATTTGCATAATTTCTGGGACAAGTGCCAAATTGTAATGTAGTTTTACGTTTTGTTTTTTGTTGTTTTTTTGTTTTTTTTTTGGGTACAAGTGCATGGTAAAATAATTCATATGTTTTTTGTTACAATATGAATTCATGCACGAACACACACTTACACACACACTTATTCACTCACACATGAGTCATTTCCCAGCAAACCATTTACTTGTTTTAATGTAAAATTTTGTGTAGAAAAGTAAAACCTCATCAGCATATTCAAAAAAAATTTATTTGTTTACCAAAAATTATTTTCAATTTGTATTTTGAAAATGACTCATATTGCAAGGTAGGCAATTACACTTATAGGGTAAAGCATTGAAAGGTGGTTTTTTTTTTAAAGATATTGCAGCTTTAAGGGCTATAAACAAGGTGGAACGATATCTCCAGTTTAGTGGTGTTTGGTCATTGACGATCTACTTATGTGGCTGCACGGCTAGGTCAGAAAGACATGTTAAGATATTACAGCAATGTGACGGACGGACAAGTTCGATAGAAGAGTATACAATACTATTAACTAGACACTAACATTAGAAATCAGATTGGTGTTATGCTAAGGGATTATATATGATTCCCAGAATAATAGCCAAGGTACCGTTTAACGAATACACCTGTACCTCGATTTACGCGGTAGATACGTTCCTGGCCAATTCGCGTAAATCGAAATTTACATTTTTGTATGGAAAAACCGCGTAAAGCGAATACCTACTGTAAAAAGCTTTTTCATTGAAAAAAATATAGTTTTATACTGTTAATAATTTATTAAAGTATGATTTAAGTAAAAAAACATAAACATTTATTCCATTAAAAAATACACATACACATACTATGTACCTCATTACACAAAACATAAAATTTTTAAGCTAACTTAATCACTATCATTTTCAACAACAAGTCTTTTTTTTACGAATTTCTATGATTTCCGACTCATCACTGGATAAAGTCATCTCATTAGATTGTGGAATGGTTGGTTAGAAAAAAATGTTTTCTTCATTTTAAAAACCGTGTAAATTCGAAACCGCGTAATCCGAGTTCCGCGTAAACCGAGGTATATGTGTACATTAATTTTGAGCCTTGGTACCATGGCTGTTATAGGGATATGTGGTAAATATAAGAGCGCTATCATAGATAAGATACTGCACTGGTGCTCTCATCTTGAGACCTAAATTGCAAAGGTTGCTAGGAAGCAATGTGTGTGGGGTCCAGGCCGATCATTACATATGCGTCTCTTGTTTGCTGGCAAAAGTGGACTTCTGTAGTTAAATCTGGTAGTCCGTATAGCAGTGGTCTATGGTGGAGTATAAAAAATGCCTGAGAGCAGTAAAAGCTCCTGCAGAAATGCTCTTTGTGTCAAAAAAACTGATCAACTCCTGAAAGAAGAAGAGTTACATTTGCATTTCCGATGATGATGGGTAGTTCATGACGTCTTAATGGAAAATAAAGAAAAAAATATCAACAATACGATTTCCAAAAATAATGGATTTTCATTCCGATTAGCTTATTTTTTATTTATCCACGCAGGCCATAATTTCTCCTTTTTCAAATATCAAAACGCTTAATGGTTTATCCCGTTTAAATGCTCATGCATGTTTCCTAAATAAGAATTTTCTTTCAAATGACGGCGTGTGTTTTATAGATTTTTGCTGCAGTTGTTATTACTATTATTATTATTGTTTTTGTTGTCGTTGTTGTTGTTGCTGTTGTTGTTATTGTGTCAGGTGCAATTATCATATTGCAAACAGATAGAAAAAAAAAGAAAAAGAATCCGAAAAATGCAAAGAAAATTGTTCATCTATTTGGCTTTTTTTCTGGCATATTTTTCCATTTGTTCTAACACTGCTGCTGCTGCTGCTGCTGCATGGTTCTATTCTGACCTGTACAGTTTAAATGCCAATGCTTTTAGAGTAAACTATTTGCACTTACACACTCACACACTCGTATACTCACACATACTCACATATTGTACATATTTACAAACATCAAGAGACAGAAATTATTACAAAGATGGCCTAGGCCTGGAATATGTTCATACGAGTACGTCTATAATGGATAAATTATAGAACAACATTTAAAAATAAAAACAAAAAAAAAAAATTGCAACTTTTAAAAACTTAGGTAATCGTACAAAAATGAATAAAACCAAAACCTGAAAGAGAAAAGAGCAGGGGGAGAGAGAGAAAGAGAGAGTGAGAAAGAAAAACATTTTTGCATTTTTAAAATGATTTAATAACACTGCTAGAGAATCCTATTAAACAATCGTTTTACTTTTTCCTCCGTCAAATACGAAATGTATTGATTTCACAGCCTTGCAAATTTGGATTTTTTTTGTGCAAATAAAAAGGGCTGAAACCCCTAAAAACAGCGTTTTTGGCCATTTTTGAAAAATTGTAGAGCCAAACGCTGACGTGCTAGAACCATCGCTATTATCAGAAATTGACAATTGATCTTTGCTCTTTAAAATGAGCCCAAAGTCAAATTGTTTGTATGCACCCTTAAAGTAGGGGGTGGGTTTATGTCAAGGGGTGCAAGAGAAAAAGAAACACATTACGGAGGTCCTTAAAAATTAATCAGATTTACTTGAAAATTGTTACTCAGGGGTTTTTGGGCTCGCTGATTACAGATCTTCATTCAACCTTTAAGGTTGCTTAAAGACTTTCAAGAAAAGATATTCAAGGAGTGGAAAAATGATAATTTTTCACGAGGTAATTAACCGTATGCCTCATATGCTTACAATAGAGACACCCGAACTTTGCCAATTGATAGCGGCCATCTTGTTGAAGTTGCATCCTTACTTGTAATTTTTTCAGTCCGCTTTGCAAACCACCATGGACAGATATAGCACTTAACATTACCTTCAAATAATAAAACTGGTTTTACCAAAATGGTTATTCTACCTGACCATAACGCAATGTCTAGTAACGACTCCAATATAACACTGAGTGTGCTTCTTTTGAGTTAAAGCAGACTTTCCGTACGCCCTTTGTCTTGCCCTGACAAGATTTTTTTGTGCCGTTCTGCCCGTATCCGAAGCTGTTCATCACTGTTATTCATTGTCAATTTTGATTCTGTAGGTCCTTGCAGAGACTCTAAAAGTAGAAAATTCATCGCTTCGAGGGCTATGCCACACCTGACCAGTTCACCCGCTCTGCAGTTAGCCAGAATATCGTCATGATCCTGTACCCACA
The DNA here is from genome assembly GCA_927399465.1 of Sarcophaga caerulescens. Lineage (NCBI taxonomy): Eukaryota > Metazoa > Arthropoda > Insecta > Diptera > Sarcophagidae > Sarcophaga > Sarcophaga caerulescens. The sequence goes on along the minus strand of OV656872.1, from coordinate 134,367,491 downwards.
TGATATGTGCGTCATATCAACCTGCTATCACGTTGAGATTTTCACGCCCGTTTTGGAGTTAATTACTTTGAAACATAGTGCCTTGAGAGCAGTCTCGTGGAGATATTACCGTCTTTTATAATTTTCGGCGTAGCCTGAATTGCCGACAAGAAAGTGAGAAAACTCCTGACTAGTGGACTTGTTGGATCATCCTAGTATCACGTATGAAGTGTGAATTTAATTTGTATATGAAAACGAAACTGGAATTCGTAGGACAATTCAAAGTACGTTGTTTCCAGTTGTTGGGAGTGATGGGATGCATGTAAATAAGGTAAAGTATCTGACTGTGGTCAACGTGGCGACCTCCAGGACGATCCTTGTCTTGCTGTATTCAAGTTAACACACAGCCTTCTCGAGGCCCCTCCTGGATGGCATACTAGCACCCGATAGATGTTAACTAATGCGTGCAGCGAAGTCCAATCCCCTATGCAAAGGCACTATTTTTCAAAAAAGCGTCCAGTTGCTTGCGCACGCTAACGCCCTAACATTTTAGGGCGTACCAAGCGAGATGTTACTGCTGCCTTTAGTACTATTAAACGGGAGTCTACTAAGATGGGTCTGGCAGTAAATGACGGCAAAACGAAGTATATGCTATCAACAAGTAGAAACGTGCGGCGTATTGGATCTCAGATTACGGCCGATAAGTATACTATACTTTAGATTTATTTATCTTGGCTCCGCCGTTACTACCAAAAATGATGTCAGTCTGGAAATCAAGCCAACAGGTGCTACAGTGGTCTCAATAGGCAATTGAGTAGCAGATACCTCTTTCGTACGACAAAACTAATACTCTACAAGACGCTCATCCTCCCCATGCTTCTTTATGGCGCAGAGGCATGGACCCTATTAAGCACTGATGCAGTAGCCTTGAGAGTATTTGATTAAGATCTTCGGTCCATTGCGAGTTGACGATAATTTCCACATCTAATCCAACAGTGAGCTATATGAACTCCTCAGCGACATAGAAGTTGTGCAGCGTATTAACATCCAGCGGCTGCGCTGGCTCGGCGATGTCGTTCGAATGGAGGAGTATGATCTGGCGAGACGGGCATTTGATGCGGGTATCTGAGGAAGTCGGCGAAGAGGACGACCTTGTTTGCGTTGGAAGGACCAAATCGAGGCAGTCCTGTTATCAATTGGTGCGACCAAATGGCGTAGGCACGCAAGAAGGATGTGTTTCCGTTAATCGGGTTGTTAATGGCCAATTAAGTAAGAGAAAAGTGTTTACAAAATAAAAAAAAAAAAATTGCCAAATAGATGGACAACAAACGAGTTTATAAAGGCTACATATGCATGGTTAAATAACAATAATTTTTTCAAAACATTACATACAAGCCCTTATTACTCGTACGCTACAAATAGGCCTGTAAAAGAGAAAGTAATGAAATATTGATTTTATAATTCTTCTAATCGTTTATCAAGACAAGTTCCGTAGTTGTTTATTGTACTTTCCTATTCATCTTCGACACAAGACTACTTGCAACACTGTGGCTTTAGAGATTGTACTTGTTTTAGTTTTTCATTCCATGAACTGGACTTTAAAGTCCAGACTATTTCTTTTTTTAAATATTCATTTTATTTGCATTTCCAATTGACATAAATTGCAATTTTATTGCAACAGTTTTTCCTTTGTGGAGGTCAGTAAATTCGTAAATTAAGGTATCCAGGCGTATGTGTTTTCAAGTGACCCTTTTTCTGCAATTAACATTTTGTTTTGAATGAGTTTACATTGAAAAATCTTTCCTAAATCCAAATCCTGGCCAGGAAGTATAAAATCCCATTACATGTTGTACAACTATGTGTCTCCATTTAGAAAAAGGGGGGGGGGGGGGGGTAAATAAATACGAGCATGAAAGTATATTCCAATGCTGATGACTTTAATAGCAATTAAAAAAGGTATAAAGGAAGTATTTAATCTTTTCCGAGTTTTAAACTAAAGGTAGACAATAACAATCAACAACAATAACACAAATAATACAAAGCAGAGAAAAAGGATTTAAGAGACAATAGGAAAACGAAAGAGAGACTTACATACATACATATATAGATGAGTAAACATGCCTTCAGGTCTCCGACAATGTTCAAATGTGCTGTGGTACTCTAAAGTGACTTCATGAAATTGTTTACAAAATACCAGCAGTTATGGGAGAGAGATGTGAAAAAGAAATATTTTATTAAGCATAGAGATGCCAGGTTTTATAATGCAAACTTATTGTTTTAAGTATTCAAAATGCGTTGAACGTAAGACTGAAACTCACTGGCGAAAAAGTGAACTTAAATTTTAATCTTGAAGTGAAGACTTTCATGATTGTTACTGAGAAGCATTAGAGAGAGAGAGAGATCTTTATTATTTATTTTGTAATTAAAATATTCGGAATCTGTGGCAAAAGAAATCTACTCGAAATGGAAAAATATAGACTGTGTTTGCTGAAAATACAGAAAAGTTTTTCTACAGGCCCCTGACTATAACTTTACATTGTTGTGTGTGTTCTCAAATGTACTGTAGGGTATGCCTTAAAATTAAGAAAACTTACCCAATAAAATATTTACAGATTGGGAATAGAAAACCATACCACAATAAAACCTTAATAGGCTAAATACTGTTTCTTAAAGCTGTTTCTAAAGATGTTTAAATTAGTTTATTTGTAGTCAGCAATCTTTGGAATCTCTCGATACGTTCCTTTATCTAGAGCTCATGTTTTAAAATATTAGGTATTAAAGGTTATTTATTTAATAAAAAAAATGTTTCCAACCCCATTTGACCGATTATATTTAAAACAAGACCTACGTTTTCCATTCCATGTTTTTTACGGTTTTTATTTTCTTTTATTATTCCGTTTCGTTTTGGTGATTGGCCTACTGTACCATGTTCTAGGATGATAGAGTTGCCGTTTGCCTTTGTTTGGAAACAATCACCTTATTTCTTCATTGAGCCGTATTATTTCTTAAGTGGTGGCGTTGCTTGATCCTTATGATACTTTAAAGTAATTTCGATAAGCATTTGCATTATTTTATTTATTTATTTATTTCAAGTTAACAATTTCACACAACAAGACGTAGATCTTATAATTATAGTGTGAAAATTACATGAGTGCAAAACAAAAAGTCAAAAAAGTAGTAAATCACAAATAATTAATTAACTAAAGTAATAAAACATAACATAATATTCTAATTAAATACATATTATATATAAGTGAAAAATGTGTCACAATAAAAAATGAATTAAGGTGTTTGGGAAGTGAAATATTTATATAAAAGTTTGGTAAAAGCTTTTAAGTTGCTGTTTATTTGTAAATTATTGGGAAGTGAGTTCCAAAGACGGGTAGAAAATATATAAAACTGATACTCAGATACGCTGCAGTGATATCTCATCGGAATTAGTTTGTTGCCTCTATTCGACCTAGTGAAATGAAGGCGCTCGTAAAGATATGATGGCTTCTTGGTATATATTATTTTGTGTAATGTAATTAACTTCTTAATCTTTATAAGGCTTTCTAGAGGCATACCATATAGCAAATTTGAAAAAGAAGAGACGTGATCGTATCTTTGTAGGCCAAATACGTATCTAATGATATTATTAAAGGACTTTTGCAGTAAATATTTGCTTCGGGAATCATAATTGGCAAAAACTTCACATGCATATAACAATCGTGGCATTAAATAGGTTTTGGCAATCAAAATTCTTATTTTCAAAGGCGTCATGTATTGCGTAGGCCACAAATTTCTCAGCATTAAATATAAATTAGCAGAAATTCTGCTAATATGGGTAGACCAATCCAAGTTGTTATTGAAAATAACTCCCAAATTTTTTGCAGATGATACACATTCTATTCTCTGGTTATTTAACATAATATCAAAATCGATGTTTAAATGAACGGTCTTTTTATGTATAGCAAGATATTTAGATTTCTGTGGATTAATTAAAAGTTTGTTGGCCGTTGCCCATTTATAGATATTATTAAGATCATGGTTGACTTTAAAAACATTTTCCTCTATGTGCCGTAAAGAGCCTCCGAGATAAATTTGTACATCATCTGCATAAAGGTGTATCTTGCAGTGTTCCAGATAGTCCGGAAGATCATTAATATATAATGAGAATAAAAGCGGTCCCATTATCGATCCCTGGGGAACTCCTTTGGTGACAGCCAAAGGTGATGAGTACTCACCATTAAGACAGACTAGCTGAAAACGATTACTAAGATACGATTTCAGTAAACAACTAGACGTGCTGGAGAAGTTAAAGAGTCTTTGCAGTTTCGTAAGAAGAATTTTGTGATCAACCGAATCGAACGCTTTTGAATGATCAAGTAAAACAAGAATATCAACATTGCCATTGTCAATATCGTACAAAATATCCTCACACAAATTAATTAAAGTAGTAATGCAGCTATGTTTGGCTCGAAAACCAGACTGAAATGGCGTAAGTAGATTAAATTCATTTATGTAATCATTCATTTGAGCGTGCAAAAGTTTCTCTAATATTTTTGATAGATAGGGCAGAATAGCGATTGGCCTAAATTCCGAATTAGATTTAGGTATAGGTATAATTTTAGCATATTTCCAATTACATATTATTTTCATATGATTAAAACTAACGTACGTTCCGTTACGTTTCATAAACGTTCGGCTTATTTTACCTTTAAACTTCGTTCGTTAAAGCCACAATATTTCATTGTACATTGTATTTTAACAATGTTGGTTCAAGTACAGTGCTCTGTGGTATGCTGCCTGTGATCCTATATTCTCTGACATGCACGTCTATTTTCTTCTGTGGTGTGATAAGTGGTAAGTAAGTATTGAGTTCCGTCAAAACAGTTTAGAGGCATTATAACGCTGTAGCGAATTAATGCATTTCTAACGTCCTGTGTAATTACCACACAGATTTTTATACTCGTAAGACCATCGTTTTTACCATTCCAATAGCATAGACTGTAAATTCGATTCTAAGAAAACCAAATTGTCTTTTGAAAAGACCATTCCAATCTGGTTATTTGACCTTGTGTGATTACCACACAGATTTTTATACTCGTAAGACTATCGTTTTCACCATTCCAATAGCATAGACTGTAAATTCGGTTATACGAAAACCAAATTGTCTTTCGAAAAGATCTTTCCAATCTGGTTATTTGCTTAAACACGTAGTCTGTATGATAAGTTCTGGTCAGGGCAATTATCAGGCTTAAGAAGTAACTTTAAGGCAGCTATTAGGCACAACCACACAACCATACATGGATTAGGTAATATCTCGGCTTTCAAAGCGGTGTCCGGTATATAATCTGAATCATCCGTCCCCATGTGCATCATTAAGGAGTACCCTTATTAACCTGATGTCATTCACGTATGCTTGTGCAGTATTCGGTTACGTTTTTTATGTGCACAACAATTCATTTTGAAAGTTTTTAGCTGCAAATGTGACAAAATAACTTTTTAATAACAAAAAAAAAAATAAAAAAAAAACAAAAAGAATTAAAAAATAAAATTCATAAAATGAAAAAAAGAAAAATATAAAGAAATGGAGAGGAAAATCTAAATAAACCCAAACTCAACATCTAAAGCAGACAATGCAATACCCTACCACATGTGAAATTAAACATCATTGTATTTGTAAAGGATTCAAATACCCCATAGAAATTGCTTGGTTAATGTATCTGACATAACTTTATTAGCAACGTGTTATAGGTTTCCTAAACAGTCGTTCTGTACTAGTGTGTCTGTTCTATGCTGTTCTGTTCATTTCACATCCCAGGTTAACAAATGCATTTTAGAAATCCAAGGGGAAAAAATATAAACTGAAATCTGCGGAAAAAAATAAAATTCCTTTGATTGTTGTCCTAACCGTTAGTGTTTGGAGCACATTTGACTGGTACTAAAGGGTGATTTTTTAGCTATTATCTTTTTGGCAACACTGGCTTAAACAGCTCACGCACGTTTCGTGTTTTGTTTCACTGTCAAACATTTTCAGTTTGGTCTATAATTTAACCATGAATCGTCTTACAAACGAACAACGCTTGCAAATCATTGAATTTGGCATCATTGGACCGTACTTCTTCAAAGATGCTGTGAATCGTAACGTAACTGTGAATGGTGAGCGCTACCGTGAGATGATATCCAACTTTTTTTTTTGCCCAAAATGCAAGAGCTTGACTTGCATGACATGTGGTTTCAACAAGACGGTGCCACATGCCACACAGCACGCGTAACAATGGACTTATTGAGAGGCGAGTTCGGTGAACATTTTATTTCACGTTCGGGACCGGTCAATTGGCCGCCTAGATCGTGCGATTTAACGCCTTTAGACTATTTTTTTGTGGGGCTATGTTAAAGCTCATGTCTATACAGACAAGCCCGCTTCAATTGACGCATTGGAAGACAATATTGAAGCATTTATTCGTGAGATACCGGCCGAAATGTTGGAAAGAGTATGCCAAAATTGGACTAAGCGGATGGACCATTTGAGGCGAAGTCGCGGTCAACATTTGCATGAAATAATCTTCAAACATTAAATTATATGGACCGTACTATCGATTCAAATAAAGATTTCATGCATTTTTCTGAATTTTATGTGTTTTTTTTTTGAAACATTTTCCTATAGCTCTTAAAAAATCACCCCTTATAACCCCAGCAATTCACCTGAACGTCGTGTTGGCTTGTGTTATGTTGCATTCGATCTTTTGAAGTTGAAACATAAATTTATTTTTATTTTATTTTATCTTTTTTTTCTTTTTGTTCTTTTGCTTAAAACTATTGTTTTTCCCCAGTTTATTTTTTAGTTTTGATTTCCTGTTAAAGACAAAAGAAAAAACAAAAACACATCTTCACAGTATTAAAATGAAAACATGGGGACTAATTTTTTGGGTGATAAAATAAGAGGAAAAATAAAAACGAAAATGAAAAAAAAGCAGAAGCATTAAACACATGTGCCATGAATCTCCTGTTTTTGTTTACAATGGTTTTTGTCCTTAAGCAGGATGACATTGTTACATGTTGTTGCAGTTGCTCTTTTAATTTGTCAGCGGTTTGAAATAGAAGGAGACAATATTAGTTTTTCCTGTGTTGAAAGAACCTTAAAGAGCAACTCTCACATCAGATAAAGAATTTAAAGTGACGAAAAATTCAGTTATTTTAGTCTACATAGGAGAAATGACGTATTATCCTGGTGAAGAACGATTTGTTTTTAACAGTTTAAAGAACATTTTGACAATTTGGTAATATAAAGCGATTAACATGCACTGCCGAACAACACTAAGTTATTAAGTACTTGAACAGGAAGTGCATGTTATGTTAAACGCTACAGAGATTGATATGGACAGCTATTCAAAACAATGACGAAAAGATTTTTATTTAAAAAGAAAAATCTGTTGCAAGCCAGCGCTCTTTATTTAGCTCGTTTTAAATACTCAAAAAGTCGCATTTCTTCTCATCAGCGCAGTGTTACACTTTGTTTTATATAAATTTAAATACAGAAAGCTTTTAAAAAAGACCCTGGAGTGGTGATTCAAACGTAGTTAGTTTTCAAGTATTATAACGTGATTATGGTCGTAATAATCGATCCATAGCGAATTGACAAAATTGTGAAAAATTTACAATTGAAAATTGACGAATTGACAAAATTGTAAAAATATGATTCTAGCCTAGTTGCAGCTTTGATCAGTCCTGTGCAGTTCGGTTAATCCGAATTTATCGATTTTTCATATACAAAATTCCAACTCATGCAACGAAGTAGATATTAAGTGCTAGATTAACAGACTTCAAAATTTTTTTTCGGTGTTGAAGCACATTTTTCACTAGATGGTTATGTCAACAACTAAAGTTTTAGCATATGGGACTTGGAGTACCCAGAAAAGATAGTGGAAATGCCGTTACATCCGAATAAAGTGACACTTTAGTATGCTTTCAGGTCTGGAAGAATGATTACCATCACTTTAAGATTATGAACTAGATGGTATGATGTTTCAACAAGACGTTGCCATTAAACTTGAGATTGGCTTTATTATATAAAAAGTTTCCAGACATTTCATATCTATCCTAACATTGAAGCCAACATTCGTCAAGTTGTCTTCGAGTTACCGCCCAAAATGTACCTAAAACTTGTCGATAACTATCTCAAAATAATCGATTGCTGCAATTTTGTTGTTTGTACTAAACAAACTGGCAAGGTCCAAGCTTCTCAATAAAATTTGTCGTTCGGAGTCGACTTTAAACTGTAGGTCCCGCCACTCATGTATAAAAATTAACACACACAACATGAGTAGTGTGAGAAGCTAGAACTGAAGGGTGCGGGCTTCTTGGGGACGATTGCTGTAGACTGCCTAATGGTGAAGGTATAGCACTGGCCATTTTATAGTCACCCAACAGCAACTCGTTTCCTTGCCGTTCGCATCTTGAGATGTCCACAAACACTACTCCCTCTCTTCCACCTTCCTAAAACCTGCACAATGCACTGCATGAGTAGGGGCCATCCCCTGAGTGCTGGTTTCACAAAAAAAAAGGTCCAATCATACATACATACATATGTATATAATTGGTTATTACAACCGTTTAGTCAGGATTACGATCTAGTTTCTCACACCACTTATGTTGTGTGCGTTAATTTTATACATGAGTGGCGGGGCATACAGTTTAAAGTCGACAGATTTTTGAAAAGCTTTTCATGGCAATTTTTATTTACTCTAAGAGTTCTTGCTAGAGATCTGCTGAGATGAAGTTGCCGAAGAAATATTTTTTATATTTGGTTTTTTTCTTTTTTTTTACCCGTGTGGTAGCGGGTTGAGAATACAACCACAGTGATCACCATACTTGTCGTAAGAGGCGACTAAGGGTGTTGCTACCAGTCAGGAACTATTTGGGGTTCAACTGGCAGCAGTCTGGTCTTGCTTGGCTGCGAAGCAAGACCAGAGGTCTTAATCTAGTACCACGGGTGCCGGGAGCCCCAGGGACTTGTCCCTGCCCGGCAATGGTGAGGAGAAACGTGGTGCCTGTGGTTTAAACCCAAATCGCGGGGAATGTGTCAGTACGGTGTGGCGTTACAACCTTAACGCATTGAAGGAGTTTAGATTGTCTCCGACCCCTAAACAAGAGGGAAATCAGGTCCAAAATTGCATGATTTCGAATTGCTACCCACTTACAGTGTTGCAGCCAGTATTTACAGCATGTATGTGGGGGCGTTGGTCTACGCATTGTATTCACTATGTGTTTTCTGACACCGTCGGATATGCCTAACGGCGAGGCTCACGTAAATCAGATTACTTTGTAGTTATTGTTTAATAAAGCCTATAACAAATTCAGAATCATAAATCAGTAATCGTAGGAAGATCCTTCTTTTTTACGCTTTAAGAAATCCTTTATTAGAAATGTGAGCATTGTTTCTAGACAACGACAGCCTAGGGCTTGCTGAGCCATAAGAAGATCAGTCAGTGTAATCCCTTGAGAAAGAGAAAAGCTTAATGGGAAAAGTTACTCAACTCCATAGCCAATAGGGCTTGGAATAGTTGGTCAATTAAATGTTGAGCTTGAAGTCGCCGTAGTCTAGTAGGTAGTGTGTTGGCTTATTAGACTGAAGGCCCGAGTTCGAATCCCAGGTCAGACATCAAAACGAAAATATGAAAATATTTCTTCGGCGACTTCCTCTCAGCAGATTTCTGGCAAAAACTCTGAGAGTAAATAAAATTGCCATGAAAAGCTTCTCAAAACTCTGTCGTTCGGAGTCGACTTTAAACTGTAGGTCCCGCCACTTATGTATAAAATTAACGCACACAACATGAGTGGTGTGAGAAGCTAGGTCGAAATCCTGACCTAGAATGTAAGTAGAAACATTTAATGTATGTATGTATGTAGAAACATTTAATTAATGAAACTGAATTGTAGACACAAGAAGAGAAATAAAAGAAATATGAAATAAACGGTTTTAAAATCTCAGTTCTCTTAATGACATACAAATAAAATCAAAAATGACTAGAACAATAGTTAGTAAATAAAAAATAAAAATGAAATGAAGTTAACTGATGAAGTACAAACAACTTTTAAAAAGACGACATTACGACATTTACAACGTCAATGTAGAATTTCTGAAAACAAAATAAAACCAAAATAAAAATAAATATGAAATGAACAGAATATGACAACTATTTGAGTTAAATAATGACATTTATTGTATAATTGCCAACACAAATACACAATAAATAAATCAGTTTAAATATTTAATTTTAAAAGGAAATTTATTCATGCGTACAACCAACAATACATGACAAGTCTTTTCAGTTTAGTGTGTAGGGAATGAAATTTTATAAAAATTTAAATAATTTAAGGTGACTGACTGTGTATACATTTATTATCTTACAATAAAACACGATCCCCAAATAAAAACTTTCTATAAATCCTATTCCTAATGAAAAATGCTCTTTCCTTTCCAAAAAAAATGTCTTTACCTGACACAAGTCTGTCAATTTTCTGGGTACTCATTAATAATTCTAAAAATGGATGAAGATAAACACAAAATCAATTACAGATAATTGTTGTCACAACTAATTTCAAACAAAACTTTTCATTTTAATTCTGCTATAGACACATATACATGCATACACTCAATTCCCTTAACAGATGTACATACATATGCATGCATGTATGTATGTACTCATACAATATCAAACATTTCAATTCTTATCCACCATGCATCACCCCACTTTCCTTAACAAAAACGAAAAGAAATTAAAATAATTGGTCAGCACGAGTATAAGGCCACCATCATACGATTTCATCCCACAATCGTATGGTGGTGGGTAAAAGTTAACGGTAATTATTGAAAAACTACAACAATAACAACAACAACAAGTATATATTTTGTAAGTTGTCCTACTACCATCGTAGTATGATATCGATAATGGGTTTCTTTGTACACATGTTCAGAACTGCTTGTCATTTTGTCAAATTCGTAAACAAAGAAACGCAGTGGGGAAGTGTGTTAAGAACGGAGGTATTTTAAAACTATTTTTATCATAAAAAAAAATTGTATTTTTTTTCCAGTCTATCAAAGCTTAATTGTTTGACTTTATTTTGTGTTCGACAGGTAATTTATTTGTGCTTTAAAATAATTAGTTTGTGGAACGATTTTGTATTTTGTAAAACGAAAATAAAAAATTCTCGGGGATGTATTATAAGATCAAATAGTTTTCATTAAGCACTAATTTGAATTTATTACGATTCCGGGTATCAAAGCAATACTGTTGGTCTCCTAGACTACTGCTTTGTATGCCATTTCTTTGACATAAATTTCTATATCTCCTGCATGAATGTACAGTTGAGCTTCGGAGTAAACGTTAATGATCGAGTTTTAATTGCATCTGAGGTTTTAAAATCGATTATTTCATATTTCTTTTATTTTTTTACTTCTTGTTTCTACAATTCACATACATACATAATTGGTCATTACAACCCTTCAGTCAGGATTATTGACCTAGTTACTCACACCACTTATGTTGTGTGTGTTAATTTTATACATAAGTGGCGGGACCTACAGTTAAAGTCTACTCCGAACGACGGATTTTTTGAGAAACTTTTCATGGCAATTTTATTTACTCTCAGAGTTTTTGCCAGAAATGTGCTGAGAGGAAATCGCCGAAGAAATATTTTTTGTATTTTGTTTTGATGTCTGGCCTGGGGCTCGAACCCTGGCTTTACGTCTAATAAGCCAACGCACTACCTACTAGACTACGGCGACTTTCTATAATTCATACACAGAAAGAAAAACTGCGTGCTAAAATCAACTTTTCTATTCTCAATTTTAGCCAAAAAACGTGCTTGAAAAATTAAGCCCGTTTTGGCTATTGTTTGCTTAAAACAAGCAAAAAACGGGATTGATGTGAAAAACTAAACCTTATATTACTAAAATCAACACTAAAAAGCTTAAATCTATTTAAAAAAGTGTTATTTTGAGTTATTTGTTATTTGATTTATGGAATTGTGGGTTTTTAAGTTCAAAAGTAAAAATTTTAATAATTCTCATTTAGTTCATGTGTATTTATACAATATATATCCAACAAAATGTCGTATTTTTCGCAAGTTGCATTTCTTTGGTAGATGACTTGCATTTTTTTTGGGTAGATCACTTGCATTTTTTTCAAATCAATCGATTTTAGAATTAAATCAAGTACGAGTTCGAGCTTAAATCAAGTTCAAAATTCTTGAAACAAGCTCGTTTTTGGATAAATTTAGGTTTAAGTCAAGTACAATTTAGGGCTTAAATCAAGTTCATTGTGCTCGAATAAAGTACGATTTGCCTCAATTCGATCCCATTTATAAGTTAATTCAAGTACGAAATCTAGCTTAAATCAACTTTATAATTCTTGAAACAAGTGCGCTTAAGGATTACTTCAACTTCTGATTCTCTTGAATCAAATACGAATTCGATCTTAAATCAAGAAAAAATATGCTTAAACCAAATACATGATGAGATCACTTTGATCCCAAAAAGCCTTAAATCGCGCTAAAATCAACACTTTTGTACTTGGCTGATTCGGGCTTGATTCAACTCTTTTGTACTTGATTCAAGCCAAACCGTACTTACCGTACTATTGTGACCGATATGGATTGATTCAAGACCGGATGGCTTGATTTTTTTTTGAGTGTACAATTCAGTTTCATTAATTAAATGTTTCTAGCTCAACTGGTAATTGACCAACTATTTCAAGCCCTATTGGGTATGGAGCTGAGAAACCTTTCTAATTAAGCTCTTCTTTTTCTCAAGGGATTACACTGCCTGATCTTCTTATGTTTCAGCAAGCCCTAGGGTATCGTTGTCTAGAAACAATGCTCACATTTCTAAAATACAGGCTTCCTTAAAGCGTAAAAAAGAAGGATCTTAATACGATTACTGATTTACGATTCTGAATTTGTTATAGACTTTGTTAAACATAGGCTATAGATATACTAATGAGATAAGCATAGATGTCATCACTAGTTAGCATCAACTAGATTTAATACCAATTTTGTATGTAATTTAAGACTCAGCCATAATCGTTTTTGAGAAACTTTTGGGTGCCCATGGATTTTTCTACTCAGATTCCCAAGTGCCTAGCAATGACAGAACAGATATTATATGGTCTCCACTTTTTACTCGTCGTTATAGCTGCTGTAGAAGACTATTGTGAGGTATTGTTGTCGCCGTGGTCTAGTAGGTAGACGTGAGGCCACGGTTCAAATCCCAGGTCAGACATCTTCAACAACATGAAATATCAATATTTTTACGGCAACTTTCTCTCAGCAGATTTCGGGCAAAAATTCAAAACTCTATCGTTCGGAGACGACTTTAAACTGTAGATCCCGCCACTCATGTATAAAAATTAACGCACACAACATAAGTGGTATAAGAAACTAGGTCAATAATCCTGACTGAAGGGTTGTAATGACCAATTATGTATGTATGTATGCATATTCCTTTTACTTCATCGACTATAGCTTGGTGAAGAAAGGCTGTAGAAATAGATACCTAAAATAAATTGGGTAGAGTACAAAAACTTGTATGCTTTGGTATAACGGGGGCAATGTGAACATGTTGTTTGCATGTGGATATCCAGCACATGGTGGGCGGTTAAAAGGTGCTTTTGGAACTATACTTTCGCAGGATTTTTAGGTTTAAGCTCTGAGCTAAACTGTTATACCACCAATGCATTTCAAACGAACAATAGTATCTGTGTTAGCGTTTATGCTTACCTCTACGAAACGTATCAACCTCAATAGCAAAATCAATGAATTTTTTTTTGGACAGGTTTTCATTTCCTAATTAATTTTCTTAGGGCACATTATCAACATGAGAATTGGATGTGAATGTTTGCAGAATATGATTGCAGGTATCAGAAATCAATCCCAATGATAAATTTTTTTTTTTTTTTGTAAAACCAGCACTCAGGGGATGGCCCCTACTCATGCAGTGCATTGTGCGGGTTTAAGAAAATAGGTTATAGGAAGGTGGAAAGAGGGAGTAGTGTTTGTGGACATTTGATTTAAATTTACCAATATCGTAACTGACGGGAAAAACTTCCGCAGGAAGATCATTTCACAAGCGAGCAGTGCGGGCAAAAAACGAATTTTCTCTGTAATGCATTGTGCGGTTCACTGGACAATCAACCACAAAAGGATGTGCTCTGCGAGAGGTACGAGTACCACGTAAAAATATGTGGTTTCCTTGAACCAAGCCCCTTATCTCTCGAGAACACCTCCCATTATAGTACCGATAGAACAATGAAACACACGCCACATTGCGACGATGTTCCAACGAATCAATAGAGTTGGATACCCTACTGTCATTAATAAGCGCCTTCGCCCTCTCCTGTACGCGGTCGAGAAGCTCCAAAATAGACTTTGAAGCACTGGCCCATACATGAGAGTTGTACTCCATCCTATGTCGGGTAAAGGTCCTGTAAATAGTAAGTTTCATTTTAAGTTTCAGATTTGGTAGCGTCCATAAGGAAAACTCTAAATCTACTAGACAAACGACACCAAATGGACACAATAGGTCTTATAAATCGTTATTATCGATAATAAAATTTACTAATAAAAATAAGAGCCATAAATAGATTCATAATTATTGTATTGTTATCGCAATATTTCCCCCAATCTATGCGTTCAATTTGTATTCAAAATTTATTTCAATGGAATTATAAATGAAAGGTAAGCAAATAACAACAAAGAGAGAGAAAGGAAGAAAAAAATGTGAATGTTTACACACCCTAATTTAGTAGAGGACGGACGGATTACTTCACATACGGACTCTTAACCAGCAAAAATGAAATGTTAAACTTTTATTTGAATTTTCCTTTAATATTTTCCTGACATTGGCTTCATTTTCCTTTCGATTTTCCAACAAAATTTTTTCATTTCATTTCCATTTTTCCGTTGAGATCTGGTTGTTATACACATTTTTACACGTAAAAAGTAACGATAATAAGCGTAAAATTTTTACGTTGTTTTCCTTCTTTCGCTTTTTCTTTTTTTTTGGGTAATTCTCGCCTCTCGAATCCAGCCATTCAGCCTTCTTGGAACCGCTATGTGTATGTATGTATGTATGTACAGTCGTTATTTTCGAGTTTCTTTGATTTCCGTTGAGTATATTAACAACGGAAGTCGATTGCTTTATAGCTTTTCATTTCAAGGAAAAGAAAGTGAAACGAAAATCGTTTTTTTTTTAATTTTTTTTTGTTGGTTTCTTTCTTTCATTTTCATTGTTTCATTTGTTACGTTCGAAAGGCAACAACGAGTGGATTTCATTTCATTTTCATTTTCATTTCGTTTTTTAATTTCTTTTTTGTGCGACAATATTAAAAACGTCACCATCAATTACTGGATATATTAGCTTGAAATTTATGTTTTATGGCCATTAAAATTAATGGTACTGTATAGGGGAAAAATATAAGAAAAGGCACAAAGAAAGAAATACGAGTTAATTTTAGTTTCATGAAAAGAGATTTATACCGCGTAGAAATTTTTAAGAAAGTTACTTACTCGTAATAATACATTATAATGGCATTAAAACTATGGAATGTTAATGCAGTTGAAACACTTGTTAGCTTAAAACAATGCAACTACGTGGAAATGAATAATTAAGTTAATACTTTCTTTTTTATGGCCATAATTACTCTTAAGGAACTCACAGGTTGGATGCTTAATTGAATATTTAGCCAGTGAGCGTCTATTGACATTGATAGCAAAATTGAGTTTCTAAAAACAGGTGATTTATCACATCAAAGGGGATTGAAAGCGGGTTTAGTTATTGTGTAATCGATAGGTACATTTTGATCATGTTCATAGCTTCGGTACTTCCATGCTCTTGTGGCTGTCAGTCTAAATACCGTGCTCACATTGACTTGTTTTCCCAAAACGTCAGGTGGAAGCTAGTGAAGAATAATAAACAATGTCTTAAAAGTGCTCAAAATCGCCACCATCCTCATAATCCGCATTACCCGAATTTGATGATTACTTTCCCCTAAAGACATGCACTAAACCTCAGCTCTTTAAATAGTATTGGTTTGATTACAAAGCCGTAAAGTCAGTATACATTTCATAATCCAGTTTAGGCATATTGCTTTTTTACAGCAATACAGATTAGTTGCTGGCTTACTGATTACATACATACATAATTGGTCATTACAACCCTTCAGTCAGGATTACGATCTAGTTTCTCACACTTCTTATGTTGTGTGTGTGTTAATTTCTTATACATGAAAGTCGCGACCTACAGTTTAAAGTCGACTCCGAACGACAAATTTTTCAGAAACTTTTCATGACAATTTTATTTACTCTCAGACTTTTTGCCAGAAGTCCGCTGAGAGGAAGTAGCCGAAGAAATATTTTGTCATATTTCGTTTTGATATCTGACCGTGGCCTCACGTCTAATAAGCCAATTGTGTATATACATATTGTTACGTTTTTACCTTTTAAAAACGTTAAAAATAGGAGTTCGTAGATTACAAATAAAATAAAAATAAATATGTGTTTAATTTTGAATAAATTCTTTATTATCTGCACAACTTTTGTGCCACTGTTCGAATTTCTTCCACTTATACAATGATAACTTTCACAATATGTGCTTGTTCGTGATATTTCTCGGCTTACAACCCTTTTTGTAAGCAACAACACTTGTTAGTTATTGTTCTTTGCTCACAACCTTCTTGTAAGCACAACACTAACAACTGTTTTCTTTACGCAACTTGTCTGCACACAAGTCCGACTGAATTATAACTCGATCTCGTATCTTCACACACCACTGGTTGAATTCTCACTCAATTCAACGTGACGTCGTCACACGACTAACTTAACTCGAACTCCGAGAATAACGTGTCTTCATACACGACTGACTGAATTCTAACTGACTCCTCGTTTCTCGCTTTATCTTGCCTTTTATATCACTGGATCAACAGTGTGATGAATGCCCTTGAAGGATGATGACGGCCTTCGGGAACAATCCAAAAATGTAAACAACTTGTTTCCAATTTTGTTGTTTGTATGTCTTATATGTATTTTGTTTTTGCTTGTTTACTTCTTAATTCGCTGCACTTTGTTGTTGGTTGTTTACCTCTCTGATCGCTATACTTTGTTGTTGGCTATTTACATCTTTTATCTCTTATATTTTTTTTTAATGCTAATGTTGTTGCTATATTTTTGTTTATTCTTTGATCACGTGAACAACTGCATTGTTTTGTTTTTTGAAGCTTTTGTTTATCATTTTATGCGTGATCAAGTCCATTGTGTTGTTTTTGGAGCTTTTGCTTATTATTTTAATAACACCATTTCCAGTTTTCGTAACAATATGTTCGAGTTCAGTGTGTTGACTAATTTACTATGGTCATGAGGTGTACTAGAGGAGCAAGGCCCTGACTTGTTTGTTTGGAAAAAGAATTGATGTTTTCAATTATACCACTTGGGCTCAATAATATGACTTCTTTCTACACTTTTATTGTACATATTGAAAGTTGTAACTGCATCTGCCGAAACTAGAGAACACTAGCTCTCTTACAAGACAAGAGCTGAAGAATGGTTCTTCAGGATTCTCACAGTGTCAATGAGTGTACTCCAGAACAACGCCAAGAATCTGTCTAATGCACACAAACTCAAGTTAGGGAATAGTCTTCTTCTAAATGCAATCAACAATTGAATTGAATTTTTGTTTCAATATTGCTTCTGTAGGTTTTTTTGTGAATTTTCTATGTTTTTTCAAAATTCTAATGCAGTCATAGGCCCTCAATTGCGTAATTTTACATCAGAATCGGGTTGGAAAAATATTTTCACTTTCTGAAATCAGTTATGCATCCCGACTTCCCGACTTATCCACATAATTTCATCAACAGCATTGTAGTCAATATATTGGTATGTTTTATTGTAATAATAATTTCTAATTTTTATGTCTCCTTAATATTGGTGAAATTCCGAAAAAATCTTCTTTTAATACTCAAAGCACTTAAAGACGTCTACATTTCAGTTTCTATACCATTAACACAACCAATTAATGAAATCAACTCATTACAATTGAAATCGATTTCCTTCGATTATCATCTTTTCGTATACATTATCGATTACGTCCCCGTTGTGGTTTCCTTGGGTGTGTGGTTTGTTTGAGTGTACGAGACTGTGGCTGTATTTAATCTGTACGTTTCTAAGGAATTCTTGTATACGTTTCACTTGGTTTCATTTGAAATCAACTCAATTCTTTTGAATGTTTCTGACAGGTATCAAAACTAAATAAATTATTTCAATGAATTGTAGAACTATTCGTTTATATACATATTTACGTATGTATGTGTATATGTATGTATTTCACTTTGGAGAAACGCATAAGTACAAATGTATTGAAGTTTCTTTACAAAATCCATAAACACACTGATAAACACAGACATTACAAAATCAAGTACCGTAGATGTCAATCTGGGCACTGTTATTGTCATTATTGAATGGTAACAACGCAAGCAATAACTTTAAAGAGATCATGGTCGGCTGTTTGGAGTGCTACAACACTACTTACTCATTAAAAATATTAACTTTTATTTTTTGTATTTCTTTTTGTTTCCTTAAATAAAACAGAGCTGACATAAAGCATTTCCTCATCATTTTTATTTCAGTCTTAATAATCAAGTTTTCCAGCCATGGTCAAGTCATGGTCGTATTGAACCAGATTCTAGGATGATAGGGTTGTTAACGCTCGTTGCTAACAAGGGTGAAAATGTGACAATAAATCAGGTGTAATAGCAACGAACTGTGCTGAAGATAAAACACCACAAGTGGGATGGAATTGGTCACACGCTCTGTAATACCTTGGACGATATAGCTTGAAATACTATCGATTGAAATTCTTAAGGGAGCCCAAGGTATACGTGGCATATTCAGCTGTCTGCTAAAGTTGATGTGTGTAAAATAAGGTAAAACCAAAGAATATGGATATATATATACACTTTATTTTCTTTGGTAAAACGAACTGAAGATGAGAAAGAGTGTGGAACAAAACCGAATGTTTTTTACAAGAACTAAAGCGTTAAATATAGACTTCATTGAATAATAGAACGGATTGTTTCAACTTCTTTTGGCCTGAATGACGGATCATCTATACACCAACAGGGGGCAACGAGCCGCGTAGCACACGCCACAACGAATGTTCTACACAAGTAATTTGAGGGCATGGTCATATCACGAGATCGTACGGTTTAACCCTGTTGGACTTTTTATGGAATTATCTTACGTTGCAGGTGAATTCAAATCAGCCATAAAAACCACAACGGTCCTCAAAGCTAAAGAAACCCATACCATCGGTATGTTCTGTCTGATTTAAGCGCCAGAATCATGGAAAATTGGACAATTCGGATGCGCACTACCTGGAGAAGTCGTGGCGGACATTTGAATGTTCCATCGTCCATGGTCGCCGTAGTCTAGTAGGTAGTGTGTTGGCTTATTAGACCTAAGGCCGCAGTTAAAACCCCAGGTCAGATTTAAAAACAAAATATGAAAAATTATTTCTTCGGCGACTTCCTCTCAGCAGATTTCTGGCAAAAACTCTGAGAGTAAATAAAATTGCCATGAAAGGTCTCTCAAAAATCTGTCGTTCCGAGTCGGCTTTAAACACACACAACGTAAGTGTGTGAGAAGCTAGATCGTAATCCTGACTAAAGGGTTGTAATGGACAATTTTGTTATGTAAAGCGTTAAATATAGAGTTCATTCGATAATAAAACAGATAATCAGGCGCTCAGTTGTTCATGCTAATGTAGGTGCTATACTATGCTATTTATTTTATGTGTTACAACCTCTAGCTTGAACAAACTATACTACCTATACGGTCACTTGTATAGTGTACAGAAATATTGAAAAGAGCAAACCGTAGTGCGACCATCAACTAAAAAATGACAGCAAAGAAAAGGATAAACGAGCTCTTTCTGTAATTACAGATGAATTACCATTTGATTAGGGTCGATAATTATCAGCAAAAAAAAAAAAAAGTAAAATTGGAAATGCATTGGAGATTTGACAAAAGAAAATTGTCATTTGTAGCACGTACTTACATACTTACGCACACTGACAGACGCTTTATATACATAAATAGAGATAAATGTGTATTTGTATTGGCATTTCTTATAATTGTTATTAAAAGTAATTACAAGTGTTTATGATAATCAGGACAATGATATTTAAAGGTCAATACAATTTCATATATGTACCTATACATACAACGAACACAAATTGATGGATATCTTTAATTGAAAGAAATTTTAATTAAACCAATTAATTATTTATGTTCAACCAGAGTCACATATCCCATCACGAGAATATAATTCGTACACTAGATGCATAATCGTTTGTTATATTATGTATGTATATAACTATATTATTATCGGGACTTTTTGCTACACGGTTGCCTCAAAGCATTAAGATAGGACGGGACTGGACCCCTAACATAATCATAAGAAAGTGTATGAACTGGATCAGTGAGCCAACGAGATTTAAATATCTTCACTGATAGTTAAATGACAAATGACAGGGCAATAGCATATAGGGACACGGGATCAAGGACTGTCAAAAGGCATAGCACATATCGCACACCCAGTACAAAAGTGACACAACTCAAAATTTTAATTTTTCAGAAATCGATTAAAAACTATTTTCGTTTTAATTAAAAATAGTTAGAAACAAAATCTTTAGACCATTTTTACTAACAGTTAACAACAACAAAATACGCCGATATTTTTTTTTTATAGATAAACAAGGGTATTCTACATCGTTTAAGCAAATAAACTCGAAAAATGAAAATTTTGAGTTGAGTCGCTTTTGTACTCGGTGTGCGATATGGCATATGGATACCTAGTTATCAAGGAGTAAATGTAAGTGGGGAAGCGATAAGTCTAGCTAATAGAGCTAGAGGAATACAGAATATTAATCTGGAGAACCCAATGGCTTTTGATGCATTGAAAACCAGGCTATCAAAGTGGGTGAAAACGTCACTACGGCGGTAAGGGACAAAGGCACAGCAGGCAAAATTGCAAAGATATTCTAAAACAATCCTGATAAATGGAAAATCATGAGCTAATCAAAGGCAACTTAAGGACACCAACGACAGGTTTCAACAAGACGGCGCTACGTGCCACACAGTACACGCCACTTCGGATATTCTGCACAAGTGATTTGAGGGCATGGTTATCTCACGTAGTGGTGATGTTAACTAGACACCCAGATCGTACGGTTTGACCCCGTTAGACTTTTTATAGGGTGTTTATACGTCGCAGATGAATTCATATCAGCCACAAACCTTAGAGCTAAAGCAACCAATGCCATCTGTAATATTCTGCTGATTTATACGCCAGAATCATTGAAAATTGAACATTTTGGATGCGCACTGCCTAGAGAAGCGGTGGCGGATATTTGAATGATTTATCGTCCACTGCCGCCGTAGTCTAGTAGGTAGTGTGTTGGCTTATTTGACGTAAGGCCACGGTTCAAATTCCAGGTCAGACATCAAAATGAAAATATGAAAATATTTCTAGAAAAAACTTTGAGAGTAAATAAAATTGCCATGAAAAGTTTCTCAAAAATCTGTCGTTCAGCGTTGACTTTAAACTGTAGATACCGCTACTCATGTCTAAAATTAACGCACACAACATAAGTGGTATGAGGAACTAGTTCGTAATCCTAACTGACGGGTTGTAATGACCAATTATGTATGTATGTATGTATATTCCACACATAATAACACAAATAGGTCAAATGTCACTGGCAGTTTTAATAAAATTTAAAGATTGGAAGTGCTTAAACAAAGACCCTATATAATCATACACTCTCTTCAAAAGAGGCTTAAAAACTAGATGTTCTATTGATTGTTTTGCTTAGTTGGTCGTCTCTATGCATATGATATGAAGTTTAATGCCTCTGCTTGTGCTATTTTAATTGATTTAAGAAAAACAAAAGTTTCTGTGAAAAAAATCAATAAATTGAGTTAGAAAATCAAAAACCAACAAAAACTACTGATGTGCCAAGCTAAAACCATTATATGCTCTAATGCTACGAACTCATCATCAATATCCTCAACTTTAGTTCCTTTAATGCTTACACATCCACACACAAGTAATTTCTATAAATCCACATGAAGCTAAGAGATGGATTTTTCCTTCGTTTTTATTACTTCCTTTTTCCCTTTCTATAGGTAAAGAAATCATTTACCTTTAAACGGATGTTGGCTGAAATGAATAGGAGTCACCAGAGTCAACCAGCGGATATGCAATACAAGTATGCAGGCAGTGGCATAAAGATGATACTTTTTCGTCTCTCTTGCCATCAATGAATGAGTTTTTCAGTTGACGCATGAATTATTCGCTGCAAATGTTAAGGGCAAAGGGAGTGGGTACCTGATAAGTGAAAATGTAGTGCGATAAACTAAATATTGAAAGAAATATTTATTTTGCCTTAAGCTATTAAAGTTGTTAGAGTTGTGTTGCCGTTTCACCATGAATAGACTGACGAACGAACAATTCTTTTAATCGTTCAGTTAATCAAACCAAATACATAAAATTACAAATTGATTGTGAAACTAAGACCATATGCTCGGCATCAAACCCAGTTTGAGCATATGAGGAGAACAGTGCCGCTCATGATAACAGTTGCTGTTAGAACTACATCATCTACATCAACTGTTATTTATAAACCTTAAACGGCTACCACCAGACCTGTTAATGAAATAAGTTTCTGCGAACGAGGAAATGAGATGCGAAGACTATAACAGCTTGGAAGTATAGTAGCATAGCTGATCGTAATGTTACTAACGTCTACACGTTAACTAAGCCCGATTTCGATTCAGGTTTTACAACTTAGATAAAGTATAGATCCTGATAATGGTCAGAGGATTAATGGATACAGACCACGTCACAAACTTACTATGAACATTAGATTGTCTCTTACTCTACACGATAACTTAAGTATTTACCATAGCCATAAAAATTGCCTCTTTACGAATCCGATATCAGAAAATATCGAAGCGAGTTATAAGCATATTTACTGTCAGTAAAATGTCCATTAGATCCTTAACCCTAGACGGTTACTCTTCTATTTTGTACATTAAGGTTACTCTTCGTTGAATCGACGAACACTTTCACCCTAATTGGTTACTGTTTGTCGAATCGACGAAGCTCATTTACTCTTTATCATATAATTCTTTTTCAAATCTTTCAAATTTCGCTCTTTTTATAAACAATGTTGATTGATTACGAAAGCTTGTAGTGAGTAAACGTAAGCGGGCCACCAATTTTTATAATCCTGGATGATCATTTTTGTACAGTAAGATTACTCTTTGTCGAATCATCGAACAAAAAAAAAATATTTTTTCGTCTACTGACTGCAAGCTTCTATTATCAAATAACGTTGTTGAAAAAAAGAGCGAAATTTGGTCAAACATAAGAGAGTTATATGACAAAGTGTAAATGAGCTTCGTCGATTCGACGAAGAGTAACCGTCCAGGGTTAAAGACTGTGTACGCCGCATCTATGATTGGAATAATGAGCCCACTTGCAGCCAGAGCAAACAAATCTAGCCTTGTATGGATATTTGAGCAAAAAAATTTGCATTAAACATGACCACAGTTCTTAGGAACGGCATAACAATTATAACAGGACACAAGTCTCCAGGTGTAGACTGGGAATACATACATAATTGGTCATTACAACCCTTCAGTCAGAATTGCGAGCAAGTTTCTCACACCACTTATGTTGTGTGTGTTAATTTTATACATGAGTGGTGGGACCTACAGTTTAAAGTCGACTCCGAACGACAGAGTTTTGAATTTTTGCCAGAAATCTGATGAGAGGAAGTAGCCGAAGAAATATTTAAATATCGTTTTGTTGAAGATGTCTGACCTGGGGTTTGAACCGTGGCCTCACGTCTAATAAGCCAACACACTACATACTAGACTACGGCGACCATGGACGATGGATCATTTAAATGTCCGCCACGACTTCTCCAGGTAGTGCGCATCCGAAATGACGGAATTTTACCGAAGCCATGGGTTGCTTTAGCTTTGAGGACCGCTGTGGTTTTTATGGCTGATTTGAATTCACCTGCAACGTAAGATAATTCCATAAAAAGTCTAACAGCGTTAAACCGTACGATCTCGGTGGCCAATTAACATCACCTTCACGTGATATGACCATGTCCACAAATTACTTGTGTAGAATATTCGTTGTGGCGTGTGCTACGCGGCTCGTTGCGCCCTGTTGGTGTATAGATGATCCATCATTCAGGCCAAAAGAAGTTGAAACAATCCATTCTATTATTCAATGAAGTCTATATTTAACACTTTAGTTCTTGTAAAACACAATATCTCACAATAATCTTCTACAGCAGCTATAACGGCGAGTAAAAAGAGGAGACCATATAATATCTGATCTGTCATTGCTAGTTACTTAGGAGTGAATAGAAAAATCCATGGGCAACCAGAATTTGTTGACTCAACGTGACTTGCCATAGTTGTTTGAATTGAATTCACATCTTCTTAAAACTATCGGAATGGCTATGAGATGGCCAGGAGTTACGATTGTATGGCGGAATAAGGAACATTGGTATTATAACGGTACCTTATAGGTCCTAAGTAAATTATGACCTTTGAATCGACTGCCAATTTAATCTAACCTAACCTAATGACTATGATTCCATACTTCAGGTGTTGAAAATATATACTTATTTATTTATAAAGAGAAATGTAAATATTTATTTATTTATACATACATATTTAAGGATTCATTTAATCCTTAAAAAAGGGTTTTTTTTCAATCGAAAACGTTATGGTAAAAATAATCCCTTTGGTTTTATGGATTTTTTTAATGGGATTATTCAATAAACATCTCGTATACAATATTTTATGGTTTAATGGTGATTTTTTATAATTTAAAAATATTTTTCTTGCTCGTTCGGTTGGATCAAATTTATTTTATCAACAACCATGTCAAGCAAGATAGGAAAACAATACAGAAAAAAAACAAAAAATTACTCAAGAGAGTCATTAAAAAAAAATGACAAAAATGCACTGAAAGAAAAATTTGCATAAGTAAACTGTAATATTTGTTAGAGAAAGAGATCTTTGGTTTAAAAATCTAACATTTATTGAACTCTTTTATACTTTTGAAATGGTATAGAAAGCACATTCGAAGTTAACTAACAGTTAATATATATCTGAACCAGAGATCAGCAACGAGTATTCAAAACGATGAGTAGATTCGAGTCATACTTATAATTTCAGCTACTTATACGTATTCATACTTATTTTAATATCATACTCATACTACTCATATTCAAAGTTAGAAATACTCATCGTACTCATACTTAGCAATACGCACGATGTTGTTGATTTCGACTCTCCATGATTCAACATATACACGAAGCACAAGATAAGTATGATTCGAGTACGAACACCACAATACTCGCTAGAAGGTTGTGTGTGTGCTTTGCTTGCTGTCTTTGTCTTTTCTTTTCTCTTCTTTTGTAAATGCAACAATAACTACTACTGTAAATTTTGATGAATGATTCGAGTGACTCGAATCATTCGTAAGTATTATAAGTATTTTTCTAAATTTATGAATCTGAATGAGTAGGCGTATGAATCAAACAATGAATCGAATGTTGTGAGTTTGATGTCAACGTTGTACTCATACAAATTGCAACCTATACTTATAAATCAATGTTGTAGCGAGTACGAATGAATCAGAGTAGTTGAATTTTAATACTCTTGACTCACTCATACTCAAAATTTCATAAGTACCTATGAGTAGCGAAAATACGATTCATTGATATATATATCGATTACTCGATAAGTATGCAGCAGAGATCAGGAATGAACCGTTTTTTTCGCTACTCATAAGCACCCGGGAAATTTTGAATATAAATGAGTCAACAATATTGAAATTTAACTATGTACTCGGATTCATTCATACCCACTACAACGTTGATTTATAAGTACAAGTTGCAATGAGCATGCGTACAACGTTCCCATCAAACTCATACCATTCGAAATATGTTTGATTCATAGGCGAGTTGAGTATAGAGAGTCGCAATGAACAACATCATACGTGTTGTTAAGTATGAATATGATGAGTACTTTAAACTTTGAATATGAGTAGAGGATTCATGAAATATCAGAATTTATGAGTACGATTCGATTTTACTCATCTTTTTGAATACTAATTACCGATCTCTGGTATGTAATTAATATTGTACAGCCTCTAAAATTGGTAACCGAACTTTCTTAAGAACGTAATACATATTTACTTACCACGTTTTGTTTTTTAAATAAAAATTCAAGAATTTCATTTAATATATATTTTTTTTATCAATCATATTTTTTTTTTAGATTTTTATTTTATTTTTAACTTTTTACTATTTAATCATTTCTTTTTTCATTATTATTATTTTATTATTAATTTTGTTTTGTTTTGAATTTTTTTCTTTCTATTATGATTTTAGTTTTTTTTTTTTTTTATAAATATTTCATTGTTTTACCATAAAATTAGACATTTTCTTTTCTTTTTCATGTTTTTTGTTGTTGTTAATTTAAATTTATTAATTTTATAATTTATTTTTTTAGTGATTTTTACTTAATTTTATTGGTATTATTATTATATCAGTTTCAATTTATAATTATTAAAGTTTTAATATTATTTTTATTTTTAATTTCTTTCTTTTTCTTTGACGGGTTTAATGTAGAGGATATTTAATGTTATTAAACAATGTTTTTATAAAGTGAAGGGAAGGGTTTATAGAAAATATATATTTTGGATAAAAAAAAGAAACAATTCCTTAAAAAAAAAAAAATTAAAGCTGAAATGAATTTGTATTTATAAAATTAAAAAGCAGAAATTTAACTTAAATTATTGTAAATTAAATTTTTATTAATAATAATTGATTTGATTTATTTAAAATCTTTCCGGTTTTTTTTCTATGTCTATATTTAAAAATAATTTGGTTTTTCTTGTTGTTGTATTTATTTTTTTTATTTATCAAAAATTTATGTGTATAAAATTCTTATTTATTTTTTAATTTTTATTTTTATTTTTTATTTTTATTTATTTTTATTTACTTATAAATATAAATGTTTAGTTTTTTGTTTATTTGTGTTTGCTGTATTTATGTATGTTTATATGTAATTGAAATTGATTTTTATTTTTATTTATTTATTTTTTTTTTTAATTTAACAATTAATTTTTTTTTTTTTTTAATATGCCTTTTTGTTTCTCATTATTTTTATAAAATTCTTATATTTAATAATTTATTTATTTATTTAACAATTATTTCTGTCTAGTCAATAACTTTTTGTTTTTATTTCTTTTCGTGAATTTTATTTACAAAATGTTTGTTTTTTTCATAATTTGTTTATTTTGTTTTTCTTAAATCTTAATATTCTTTTTTTTTTTCTGTATGTATATAATTTTAACAATTATTTTCTTATTTATTTTTTTTTATATAAAAAACTAAATAATTAAAATTTAACAAAATATTAAAAATTTCTTTTGTAATGTTAAATCATAAAATAATTATTAATTTTCTGTTTTTTTTTTTATTATTTAAATTTGTTTAATTTAACTTTGTTTTTTAAAATTATTTTTATTGTGCATTTCAGTTATTTTTCTAATGGTTTAATGGCTGTTGTTTTATTATTCTTAAATGTTCTACATTTATTTTTCTGCCATACTTTGTTTGCTGTTGTTTTTGTTTTTTTTTTTTTTTTTCATTTTATTAAATTATATTGTCAAGCACGATTTAATTGTTATTCTTGTATAGGTTATGCATTTGCTATGATTTTAATTTATTTAAAAAACTCAAAAAAAAAGAAAATAAATAAATAGAATTAAAAGCTTTTTTTTATTGCCCAAACTACAATGATTATTACCTCATATCTCTATACAGGGTTCGGGTCTGGAAATCATTTTCATATCCTCGTACATATAATGGTGGAGTAATAGCCACTGTGTTTTTACTAAAAATTCTCAGCTCAAAATGTTTAAATTGCTACAGTTTTAAATTAAAATTGATTCTTAGCAAATTTTTAATTAGAAACCTTTAATCAGCATTACAACCTAGCTTCTCACACCACCCATATTGGGTGTGTTAATTTTATCCTACAGTTTATCTTCTTGGCAATTTTATTAATATTCAGATTTTCTGCCAGAAGACTGAGAGAAAGTCGCTAAAAGAAATATTTTTTTCGTATTTCGTTTTGTTTGAGATGTCTGAGCTGGGGTTTGAAACACGGGCTCTCTCTCTCTCGTCTAATAAACCGACATATTACCTACTAGACTGTGGTGAGTTCGGTATATAAAGACCTTGAAATTCCCCAGACAATTAAATTAAGCATTGTAGAGAACAATGTATACTACTCGCCGTAGTCTAGTAGGTAGTGTGTTGGCTTATTAGACTGAAGGCCCGAGTTCGAATCCCAGGTCAGACATCAAAACGAAATTTGAAAAAATATTTCTTCGGCGACTTCCTCTCAGCAGATTTCTGGCAAAAACTCTGAGAGTAAATAAAATTGCCATGAAAAGCTTCTCAAAAAACTGTCGTTCGGAGTCGACTTTAAACTGTAGGTCCCGCCACTCATGTATAAAATTAACGCACACAACATAAGTGGTGTGAGAAGCTAGGTCGTAATCCTGACTGAAGGGTTGTAATGACCAATTATGTATGTATTGTAGAGAACAAAAATAAAATGAAATGAAATGTGATAAACTGCTGCATTATGTTGGAATGATATGAATGGATCTTGTGATTAATAATCACGATCTGGGTATAGCAGGTCAGGCAAAGCCGTGGACAAAATCGGAGATCCAGAAGCTAATTAATACGCAGGAGGTACGCCTCTACTAAGTCTGTGATAGGCTGCAGTAACGAATTCATTCTTCCCTTTACTGAGGGCAAGCTGTAACGTATTTACAGTTATTAAGCCGTCTTTACCAAGGTTCGAAGTCCTATATTGGAACTGATCTATGAACTCCAAATTTATACTCATTCTTTCCTTTACTATAGGGCAAGCCGTAACGTCTTTAGAGTTATTAAGCCGTCTTTACCAAAGTCCGAAATCCCTCCGTCTTATATGGGAACTGATCTATGAACTCCAACAATTTTTATACCTGATATTCGTTCATTTCGAGACACAGCAACTGGAATGCAGTTCAGAGTAAAGGATTACCGGATATATTTGTCCCATTCATACAGCCCCTAAGAACAGTATTTCAGGGCAGAGTGAGCATGTTAAAATGCTATTTTATCTCATATTATTGCTAATGATCGACGAGGTGCTTTGAAAGGGAATATATACCACTCCCAATATTCCTCCCTGGCAGCCAATTAGTATGAATCTAAGCGATTGAATGTATAATTTGTAATTGCTTGTGGAAGTGAAACTACGACCCCTAGCAATATTAAGGTTGCCAAAATGTGATTAAAATTTTAATCAAAATTACAAAAATAATTAAAGTACCTAATATTTGTAAATATTTAAATTGTAATTCAGATTATAACAAATTTTTTAAATGAATTCTTAATGAACAATTCTTCTTTAATGAAGTGTATAATAAAATTCATTGATTAAAATTTTTTTCTTTGCTAAAATTCAATTTTTTTTATTTATTTATTTTGTTTTTAAATGAAATTAAAAGCTATTGAAGCGTGAACATTAAATAATAATTTATGTTAACAAATTATGCAGAAGGACTAAATTGTTGCAATCAAAATAAAGTGAAGAAAAACTTAATTAAATTGAAACAGTTCCAATAATTTGTTGTTTTGAATTTTTTTTTTTTAAATTCGAAAGACATTAATCATATTAGCATAATATATGTATGTATGTATGTGTGAGAGTATGGTTTTTATCCTCAGTTTCATGATCAGTTTTTAAATATAATTTTCTCTTTCCTGGCAATTACTATTTTGTTGTTGTTTGTTTGTTTTTAATTCAAGCGTTTTTATTATTATAATTATTATTATTAAATAACTGCCAATTAATAACAAATAACAATTTTATTTTATTTTTTATTTAATTTTTTTGCTTTTTTATATGCTTTTTTTCTGTATATTTAAATTTATTTAATTACTATAACAATTATATGTTGGTTAAGTGTTAAGTGTTGAGTGTAGATGAGAGTTGAGTGTAAGTGACTGTTGTGTGTGAGTTGTATTAGTGTAGAGCAGCGATCAGCAATGAGTATTCAAAAACATGATTAGAATCGAATCATACTAATAATTTCTGATACTTATACGCATTCATACTTATTTTAATATCATGGAACCCCGACATATATTCAAAGTTTGAAGTACTCATCATATTCATACTTAACAACACGTATGATGTTGTTCATTGCGACTCTCTATACTCGACTCGTATGATGTTGTTGATTTCAACTCTCCATAACTCAACATATGTATGTACCTATGTATACACGAATCACAACATAAGTATGGATCGCGTACGAACACAAAAATACTTACTAGAAGGTTGTATGTTTCCTCTGCTTGCTGCTCTGTATTTTTTGCTTATGTGCCTTTTTTCCTTTTTTTTGCAAATGGAACAACAACTAAGACTGTAAATTTTGTTGAATGATTCGAGTCACTCGAATTATTTATAAGTATTCTAAGTATTTTTCTAAAGTTATGAATCTAAATGAGTATGCTTATAAATCAAATTTTTTTTTTTTTTGTGAAACCAGCACTCAGGGGATGGCCCCTACTCATGCAGTGCATTGTGCAGGTTTTAGAAAAATTGGTTATAGGAAGGTGGAACAGAGGCAGTAGTGTTTGTGGACATCTCAAGATGTGAACGGCAAGGAAACGAGTTGCTGCTAGGTGACTATAAAATGGCCAGTGCTATACCTTCATCATTAGACAGTCTACAGCAATCGTCCCCAAGAAGCCCGCACCCTACAGTCCTAGCTTCTCACACTACTCATGTTGTGTTTGTACATGAGTTGTTTTATACATGAGTGGCGGGACCTACAGTTTAAAGTCGACTCCGAACGACAAATTTATTGAGAAGCTTTTCATGGCAATTTTATTTACTCTCAGAGTTTTTGCCAGAAATCTGCTGAGAGGAAGTCGCCAAAGAAATATTTTCGTTTTGATGTCTGACCTGGGATTCGAACTCGGGCCTTCAGTCTAATAAGCCAACACACTACCTACTCGACCACGGCGACTTCAAATAAATTTCGAATGGTATGAGTTTGATGTCAACGTTGTACGCATAGTCATTGCAACCTGTACTTATATCTAAATCAACGTTGTAGTGAGTATGAATGAATCCGAGTACATAGTTAAATTTCAATATTGTTGACTCACTTATATTCAAAATTTCATGAGTGCCTTATACTAAGTAGCGAAAAAACGATTCATTGCTGATCTCTGGTGTAGATGAAAGTTGAGTGTAAATGACTGTTGTGTGTGAGTTGTGTTCGTTTAGAGGCTATTTTATTCCTTTTCCTTTTTTTGTTTCTTTTGAATTCTTTTTTGTTAACCAATATCCTTTTAATTTTTTAATATTTCTTAATTAATTAATGTGAATTTTTTTGTTTGTTATACAATTACTGTTTGTTTTTTTTTTGTCACCTTTACTTTGTCTTTTTCAGTTTGTGTTTGTATGAGTATGATTGTTATATGTATGTTGGTGTAGTTAAATATGTTTAATAATTTAATTTTTTTTTGTTAATATTTATCTAATATACCAAGTTAACTTTATTTTTTCCATTTGTTTTTTAATTTTTTTCTTGTTTCATGCCCATACTTGTTCTAATTGTTGTAAATTTGTTAGGAAATAAAAAAAAAGACAAAAAAAAAATATTTAAAATTAAAATGTTTTATGAAAAAAATTGCTTTTTGTTACAAGTTTTGTTTTATTTTATATTTTTTTTTTTTCTAAATGAAAAAAAAAATATATTTCATTTTCTATTTTTATTATTAAAAATAGTTTAAC
Organism: Sarcophaga caerulescens; assembly: GCA_927399465.1. Classification (NCBI taxonomy): domain Eukaryota; kingdom Metazoa; phylum Arthropoda; class Insecta; order Diptera; family Sarcophagidae; genus Sarcophaga; species Sarcophaga caerulescens. Next base: position 134,335,496 of record OV656872.1, on the reverse strand, counting down.
AATGTTTTTTTTTATTTTTTTTTTGTTAATTTTTTAAGGAATTTTTTTTATCGTAAAATGATCACAGTCAAAAAATGTTTTTATTATAATTAATGTTTTTGTTGTTTTTGTTTTTTCTTTAATATAAAACTTTATATTTTTTTGTTTTATCAAAAAAAAATTAGTCATAAAAATAAAGAGAAGACCAAAACAAAAGTTAATAAAAACAACTGATATTATAACTATAACAGGCTTAAGGAAATATTTTAATTTTTATTTTATTTCCTTTAACTTTTATTTTAATTTTTTTTTTTTGTTATTTTGTTAATTTGTTTTAATTTATTTTAAGTGCAGTTTTAGTTTTTTTTTAAAGTTTGGTTTCTAATTTTTTTTTTTTATTTTTCTTTCTTATGAGGGATTATTTTATAATTCTTAGGATGGATTAATTTCGAAATCTTACTTTTCATCTTGTCACATATTTTACGGTTTTAGTTTATTTTATTTTTCTTTTTTAATTTCATTTTTGTATTTAATTTAAATCCTTTTAAGCACATTTAAAAATCATACTTAAATTGTATACCATGATTTGCCAAATGATGAATTCTAAAAGAAAATTATAATTTTTGTTGATATTTTTCTATAACAAGATACACTGGCAATATATTCTGATTCAATAGAAAGTATTTAAAAATATTAAAAAAAAAAAAATTTGTTTTTAAAAATTCTTAATGCAATGAATAACTTATAAAAGATATTGGATTGGTTTGCTAAACTGCGTTGGATCAGTGAGTTTAGCATCACAAAATTTTGCTGCCATTGGGATTTAAAAATGTAAGCAAAGGCAAGCTTTTAAGACTTTTTCTGCAAAGAAAAATAATATCGGGACTTCTAACGAAACTTCCGAACTTTGATAATCTATAGTGTCATATGTACCAATCCACATGATATTCAAAAACTCGCAATACATCCCGCAAAAGTTTTTGTTTGTTTGGATTTTGGTCGGGCGGCTTCATCGGTCTTTATTTTATTTGAGAACGGCGTTGGTCAGGCCATCACTCATCAACGGTAAATACCATAGGTCGATAATTACCTACTTCTTTTAGCTTGAAACAGAACGCCGTTATATACCATAAATCTCATGCCACACTGGATATTCTGCATGAGCGATGTGGTTATCACACTGTCTACCGAGATCATTAAATTTGACCCGGCTATAATTTTTCTTATAGAGTTTTCTTAAGTCGCAAGTGCCACAGCGGCACTTGAAGCCAACATAACCCATGCCAATGGTCAAATTCAGCATGATTTATGAGCCACAGTCATGAAAAATTGGATATGTACTTTGAATGCACTTCAACCAAAGAAAGTATGTCCCACATTTGAATGATATTTTATGCCACATATGATGTTTGTATACGTCTTTCAAACAAATAAAATATAATTCGATGATATCATACACACCAGAGATCAGCAATGAGTATTCAAAAAGATGAGTAGACTCGAATCATACTCATAATTTCATAATTAATTATTTTAATATCATGAAACCACTACTCATATTCAAAGTTTGAAGTACTCATCATACACATACTGAACAACATGTATGATGTTGTTGATTTCGACTCTCCATAACTCAACATACATATACACGAATAACAAAATAAGTATGAAATGCGTACGGAGACTAAAATACTCACTAGAAGATTGTGTGTTTGCTCTGCTTGCTGCTCCGTCTTTTTCTTTTTTTTTGCAAATGCTACAATAACTAAAACTGTAAATTTTGATGAATGATTCGAGTCACTCAAATCATTTATAAGTATTATGAATATTTTTCTAAATGAGTAGGTTTATGAATCAAACATATTTCGAATGGTATGAGTTTGATGTCAAACTGTTGTACGCATAGTCATTGCAACCTGTAAATAATTGTTATATGCAAATTTATTAGCTTGTAAATCAACGTTGTAGTGAGTATGAATGGATCAGAGTAGTTAAATTGCAATTGTTGACACACTTATATTCAAAATTTATGAGTGCTTATGAGTAGCGAAAAAACGATTCATTGCTGATCTCTACTCCAGAGCCTCAATGAAAATGCAACTGCTGTTCAAATGGATAAGCAGATGCTCAGTAAAGCACTGCAGATTTTGAATGATTTGAAAGAATTTTAAATATTTTTTCTGAATTCTTAATTGTGTTTTCGTAATTGTTCTTGAATTGTTGTGAACTTTTTTAGAAGACGGTTGTATATGTATATGAATCCAGGATATATTGTCAATGGAATTTGGAATGAATGGTTGTCATATGTTTTTAAAAACAATGGATTTGTTGTTTCTAATTTATTTATTTATTATTATTTTGTTTTGTTATTATTAAGTTGTTTGTCATGGTTGCATATTGTTGTCAAAAAAATATCTAATTTTTGTTGGTTTGTTTGTTTGTTTGTTTGTTTAATATGTATGTATTTATTTATCTAAGTTTCAGCAGTACAAAAATTATTTCATTGCATTTAATTTTTATTTTTTTTGTTTGTTTTCATTTTATTTTTAATAATAATTTTATAATAAATTTTCATACAAATTGTTACTATACTAATTATTATTTTCTGTATGTAATTATATTAATTTTAATTTTTTTTCTTTTAATTTCTTCTTATAAAACTAAAACTGATCGTAGTTATGAATTTATTTGTTTGTTTTTTTTTTTAAATTTAATAAAAATATGTTTTTGGTTTTTTTAATGTTTTTGTTTTTTTATTTCTTGTTCAATATTTTGCTAACAGTTTTAGTTTAGATATTAAATTTTTTTTTAATTATTTATTAAATTTCTCATTATTATTACTTAAAATTAATTAATTCTTATCATTTAGATTAATTAATTACACTTATGACAACTACTCTGTGTGTTCCATTTTGTTTTCGTATTTATTATTATTTTTATTTTTGTTTTTTTTTTAATTAATTTATTATTCTAATTGTTCTTTGTTTGTTTTTTCTTAATCAATCTTAGGAATTGTTCAGTTGTTTAAATATATTGTTTTCTTAATTAAATTTATTATTTTTGTTGTTGTTGTTGTTTTGTTTTTCAGTTTGTTCATATTCATTTTATAACAAATTTTATGTTTTGTTAGTTTAAAAAACAATTTTTGTTTTGGTTTTTAATTAATCTAAACTATTTATTGTTGTTGTTGTTATTTTATTTGTTTATTTTTTTATTTTATTTTTTTTTTTTTTTTTTTTGTATTGGCAGTTGCCTTTGCATTTCATTTCATTTAAATGTTCTTTTGTTGTTTTTCCTCCTTTTTTTTCTATTTTATTTTTCTAGTTTCATATCTAAATATATACTCGTTTTGCTGTTATTTAAATGGTTTTTAAAAATTCTTTTAAATTATTTATTCTATTTTATGCGAATTGTTTATGCTGTGAGTTTCCTTTTTTTTTGGAGGGTTGCTTAATGAATTTGTTTTGAAAAGATATTGTTTTTAACCGTTTTATTTAAATAACTGATTTTAATATAATAAATAAATAAAATAAATAATATGTATAAATATAATTTGTAATTGTATTATATTTAAGAAATAAATAAATAAATAATATGTATATAAATAAATGAAATTATAATTATGAAAAATTAATCAAAAGGATTTCCAAATTTAACAGATTTTAATAATACCACTATTTGATGTTGTCATAACAAATTAAAGTCTCAATTTATTGTAATTTAATTGAACTATTTTTGCGTAAAAGGTTGTCATATTATTGTTAGGAAGTATTTCCCTATCTTATATCCTTTTAGTTAGGTTTACAACCTAGCTTCTAACACCACCATACTTTTTGCGATGGTCCGTAAATTTTAAAGTTTTTCACCTCATGAATAAAAAAAAAATAATGTAATTAATTTAATTTAGATTTACGGTTTGGGGATAAACAATACTGTGTAAAACCCTAACTCAATTATGAGAACGAAACGTGGATCTACCGTTAACCAGGACTTGTCTGTTTGGTTTGAGGCATCACTTCAAGGGACATTACAGTGAACCACTATGTTTGCTCAAGTAAGCTATGATTTCAGTGAACTTATCACTTCCTCCTATCCTATCTTCATACATGCAATCTAAGTTTTTCAGCTTTTTTCGTTTGATTTTTCGGGAATTTTCTGCGAAATAGGTTAGGTTAGCTGAAAAACAAACTCCACTAAGAGACCAAAAAAAGATCATTAACAAAAACCAAGTACACTAGAGCGCCGACTTGCGTCGATCCGCTATGCGTTGTTTCGATTTGCGTCGCTTTTTAAAAATTGACAAAACTCAGCTTGCGTTGTTGCAATTTCAACTTGCGTCGATTAAATTTAGCCGAATTTGAAGGAATGGAAGAGGATGACACTAATGAACTTTTACTGTCTCACGATGAAGAGCTTGATAATATTAATATATTATTTATTATCCATTAATATTCATCATGCTTTAGAAGATGATGTTATGATAATTGATAATACATCAGAGGAAAAAAAAAAATAACAATCTCCAATATTTCGAAAGCTATGCAATTAATTTCTCATGCATTGGATATATTTTCTGAAAACGATCCTGACGAAAATCGTAGCGAGGGCGTAGCAGCATCTGCTGACCAAGCCATTAGTTGTTACAAGGAAACATATCAGCAAAAAAATCTCTAAAAATTCAACAAACCTTTTTGTTAACAAACCTGTAAGACCACGTAATCAAATGGAGTGTTATTGATTTGAATTTATTATCTGAAGAAAGCACCACATAAACTAAACAAAGCATAATTTCTTCTTTAAAATTTATTTTTTTATAAATGAATTTTATTGATTTTTGTTAAGTTTTTTTTGTTAATTTATATTTTTGCTATTTCTTTATAATAATTAGAGAAAACTTTACTGAACTTAATAAAATAATGAAAAATGTTTTCATAATTCTGTTTTATCCGAAATATTAAGTTTTTTTGCTTCATTTTGATGAATTTCAATGCATTTGTATAGAAAAATTTGATTCGATTTGCTTCGCAATTCTCCGGTCCCCATTAACGACGCAAGTCGGGGCTCTAGTGTATACGATAAGAGAATTAAGAAACTTAGAGAGAACTGGATGAAAAACAAATAAAAAAATTTGGGAGTAACAAGTTTCAAAAGTAAAAGCAAAAAGAAGATAGAGATAGAGGAAGACAAGTACTATTACCAGAAATGAATCTCCGAAATCTCTGTAGAAACAAACGGTCTAAGGTGATTTTTCAGAAACATTTGGAAAGTATCCAAAATCTTTGGCTTTGCCATAATAACCTAAAGTTTCTCTAATCCCTTCTATTATATAGCCACGATGTGTTCATTTTCTGTCTGTTTATTCTATCGACCAACTTGAAAAATGTCCCAAAGGAGTTTTAAATGATCACTCTATCAGGGCTACTCATTTCGCGGCATTATTTCTAGTCAGATCATGTCTAATCTCATTGCCTCCCATAACACAATAACCTGGAAAACAGCTTTTTTGCGGCAAAAAAAAAAAAAAAAAAAAAAAACTATAATGTAGATAAAGCAATACTTTACTAATTGAATTTCTGTCCAATTGTTAATTAAAATTAGTAATTGGCAGCATTGTCAGTCATCATTAAAATTCATTTCAAATCAATGTCATTAAACATAACCTCACATTTCTGTGATTTATCGAACAGTTTTTGTTGTTTTTTTTTTTATACAAGTATGTGTATGTCTATTACGAATGAGTATTGCCATGTAAATAACGGTTACAGAATACGAGAATGATTATCATATGTATGTATGAGTTATTCGGTTTTTTAACTCTCTTTTCCGACATTACATTCGTGTCTTATGCTCGCGTTTACTCTTTAACAGTTGAGTATGTATATACAATTTATGACTATATTTACTATATGTGTTGCATGTGTGAAGGTTTGTGTCTTTTTTTTTACAAATTGTGTGCTCATGCTGTTCGTATATTTGTATATGTTTAATGTGTTTACATGCATGTGTATGTATGTATATGTATGTAGGTATTTATGAGTAATAATGTTGTACATATAAATGTTATACAAAGTTTCCTTGTTTTTTTTTCTTCTTCACTTACGCTTTTCACTTTGTATGTGTTATAATTAATAAAAATTATTTCGTTTTTTGTTTTGCATTTGTTGTTGTTGTTTGTTGACCGTTTTGTTTTGTAGTTTCTCGCTTCTTTGCTGGTCAGTAGTTAATTTTGCTTTTGCGGCTTTCTTGCTGTTGTTGTTTGTTTGTTTGTTTGTTGGATTCTTATTAAATAACATTTATTTTTTCTCTTCTTTGGTTTTTCCTTTTCTTCTTCTTTATATATGTACATTTATTTCTATATATATGTATTTCCTTTACTATATAGGAGTATGTATGCATGCATGTTGGGTTTTCACATGAAAAATTTACTGACTTTTTTCTTTCTTTCTTTAGTTAGTTAGTTTTCTTTTATATGTATATATGTATGTGTATGTGTGTGTTTTATTATTATTCTTATTTATTTTTTATTTATTTATTTTTTTATTTTTAGGGTTTTTTTGTTTGTTTTTGTTTTTGGTTTTGATTGACACTATGATGGAAGAACAAATAGATTATCCGTAGTAGTAGTAGTTGTTGTTGTTGTTTTAATATTAGTACTAGTTATAGTTGTTGTTATTGTTGTTTCTATAATATTAGCCTCAGCTATTGTTGACATATTTGTTGTTCTTATTGTTACATTTGCCAACGTAGTATTAGCCGCCTCCGCTGTAGTGGCTACTGTTGTTGCGGCTGTATTTAAAGCTGCATTTGCTAAATTAAGCTCAACTTGTGTGGTTATTAGCTTTTGCTAAAAATCGCTACTCGTCGATGGATTACCTAAATTGCTCTCCACCGTGTCATCCTTGTGTCAGAGTGGTGGTTTATAGACTTCGATGGCCGGCGTCAGCATGTCAACTCTCGTTGATATTGAAGTATCACTGCAAATAAACGCAAACAGGAAACAATAGCAAATTAAATTATTTCTTAAATGAGTGTTAAAAAGAGAAAGAGAGAGAGAGAAAGAGAGCGAGAGAGAGAGCGAGAGAGAGAGCGAGAGAGTATAATAAATATGTCTTCATTTAAACAGTTTAACAGTCATAGTATGAGAACAAAAGCAATTTAATAATTGTAAGCTGCTTAAAATCTGTTATTAAAGAGGATTTGTTAGAGAAAAAAATATTAAAAAATAAATACTTAAAAGAAAACAAAAAATACCAACTAAATAAATTGCATGAAATAATTTTCATTAAATTTTACAGATTTTTCCTTTACTTTCATATTTCTTCTTTAAGTTCGTCATATGAAAAGTGAACGTAGCATTATGCTTTCAAATCTAGGCTTGAATTTATAAGTCGAGTTTTTCCAACTAACCAGTTGACTGTATAAGGTCCTAAGGAAATAGACTCACCATCTATCATATTGTTGAAACAACAAATTTTTCTGAAGATGTGGCTTTGCTTGATAGATATGGCTTTGCTACTCATAAGCACTCATGAAATTTTGAATATACATAAGTGAGTCAACAATAATGAAATTTAACTACTCGGATTCATTCATACTCACTACAACGCACACTGTCGCGATTTCATATAACGAGTGGCCAAAAATAGAAGGAGTAATAGTAGAGTAATGAAATTTGGCACACCTATATTAATTGGTAAAAAGTAATCATACCTAAAATTTGGTCATTTAAAGTCAAAGGATTCGTGTCCTTCCCATATATCCTGAAATTAAAAATTGCTATAACTTGAAGGAAAAAAAAGATATGTTAATAAAATTTTACACTTATTAGTTTTAATATGCTTAACACTTCCTCCAAATTTCGTTCAATTTGGAGCAAGGATACGCCTACCTTAAAAATGTCCTTTTTCAAAAAAGTATCAAAAAGACATAAAAGACTTTTTTCGAATCGCAAATTATGATTCAAATGTTTTACTAACTCATTAAAATTTAATTTTCTTACATTCCGCATATCCTTAGAAACTTTTCCTGCTGCTTTAGTAAGAGCATCAGCAGGAGTGGACGCAACAAGCTCTTCGATTCGTCTTCTTTTTGTTCGCTCTGATCCATCTTCATAGCAAACAGATGGTCGACCCTTACCGCTACTTTTACTTGGTTACTAATTGAATTTATTTATATTTAAATATAAAAAATCTATGATCTAGAAAAACTTACATCACAAATATCTTGACAAAATAGCTCATTATCTAGCCAGGTACTCAACTCAGTTTCAAGCCTACTTTTTCCGCGTCTATATTTTGTCCAATTATTACTAATTTTTAAAAGAATGAATTTTAGTTTGTCCTTCTCTATATCTGTTAGAAATCTTTGAATACGACTTTCCACAAATTGTTCAATATGATGCAACACATTTGTTGTATTATTTTTCTTAAGCCGCGCCCATTGGTCAAAAATATCAGGAATCTGCAATGATGTTGACACTAAAAACATTTATAACGCCCACAAAAGCAGTCAGAAGCAGCTGAAATTTATATATGTTAAAGTACATACTTGTGGCAATAAAATATCAAAAAATTTCAAAAGTGATTTTGGGTGTTTTTTTTAATTCACTACTGAAGTTAATAAATGTATGAAAATCTTAATTTTTTGAAGACCTGTATTTTGGCTAACGGTATTTCACTTATGATTAATATTTGTAAACAATTACAGCTTTGTAATTACAACTACATACCTGGCTTACAATTCTATTACAAATAATTTAGCCGTTACCAAAGAATTTTTGAATTTTAACTATGACAAAAATATGTCAAATTTCAAGTTTTCGCACAAATTTTCCATATTGCATGGGAATTCTTAACTTTGAGATACAATAACCTAAAAACCACGCAAAAGTTTTAAAAAAAATTTTACATATCAACTAATAGAAGTGTTTTCTATAAGATAAAGGTAAAAAAATAATGAATCTCCAACATTGACTTTAACCATTTTTGGCCACGCTCGCGACATTGTGCAACGTTGATTTATAAGTATAGTTTGCAATGAGCATGCGTACAACTCATACTATTCGAAATATGTTTGATTCATAAGCCTACTCTTTTAGATTCATAACTTTAGAAAAATATTTATAATACTTAAAAATGATTCGAGTGAAAAAAAATAGACACATAAGCAAAAAAGACAAAGCAGCAAGCAGAGCAAACACACAACCTTCTAGTAAGTATTTTAGTGTTCCTACGCGATTCATACTTATTTTGTGATTCGTGTATATGTATGTTGAGTTATGGAGAGTCGAAATCAACAACATCATACGTGTTGTTAAGTATGAATATGATGAGTACTTCAAACTTGGAATATCAGTGTAGGTTCCATGATATTAAAATAAGTATGAATGCGTATAAATATCAGAAATAATGAGTATGATTCGAGTCTATACATCTTTTTGAATACTCATTGCTGATCTCTGATAGACACCAACCATAGTATAGATCTGAGTTTATTGAACTATTGATAATAAAAAAGTTTCATAAATACTTCGTTCATATTTTTATATTGTAAGAATTACTTGTATTAGAAGCAAGTACACTGTGTATAATATAATAATGAAATCAAAGTCAAAAGGTCTGCATAATATGCATAAATCTTTACTTTTTACTTTGTTTTAACAAGCGTTCCATAAATTTTTCTCCGTTTTCTAAGTACACATAAACTCTTAAACTTTAACTTTCTCAATTTAATTTATCACTTTCATCCCCTGAAATTTATCAGAACATAATTAATCTGCACTCATACTAACTCGCATACATATACATATACATACATACACCCACTTATAAATACATATATACGGTCACCCTAACTTGCTATTGCACTTTTAAAACTAAAATTAATTTGTTTTTAAAGAAAAGCAAGCGTTAAAAGACTGATTTTTTCTCACTGGCAACCAACCAACTGAACGTTAAGCTTTAAATGGCCATCAAATGTTGTTTTCATTTTAAAAGTGAAACAAACACCACAACAAAATAACAATGGATGACTAAAAGGGAGAAAAAATAAATGAAACAACACAGCAGAACACGGATCAAAATATTGTAAAAATGAAATGAAAAAAACTGGTAGAAATGAGAGCCGGCAATAACGACCGCCGTATAAAACAACAGTAATGAAAACTAGTGGGTTGTGTGCTAGACTGTTAGCGTAAGGGTTGTTGTTTCGATTCCCACCAGAGACTTTGGTGTGTTAGGCTACATTTGCTACTTCTACCAAGCCATAGATGAAAACTAATAGAATATTTTCTGTGAACGCTGAAAGAGCATGACAACAGCAAAGGTTCTCTAAGAATTAAATCATTAAAAACTTTTGGAATTCCAAAAGACAGGATCCCTTATAAAATATTTGATCGGTCTTTATGCCACACCATAATCAAACTATTAGTTTTGACGTTCAACTTATAAGGCCTGTTATATTTAAATCTCCTTTGCGAATCAACTTTGGCTGCTAGGCAAGAAATGATACTGAGGAAGGTAATCTGTTGGCAATTTATGCTATATAAAGGGTTCGCCAAATAACTTTTTTTTTTAAATGCTTTAAAAAAAAAACTACTGAGTATTTTCTCAAATTTCTTTTTTTATTTGAAAGTACAATCCTTCCGGTTAATAATGGAAAATAATTTCATTCAAATGGCTGCCTCGGCTGGCCATGCAGTAGCCTACACGATCGGTCCAATTTTTAAGCACATTATCGATTGTGTGCAGCTGTATTTCACCAATGGCTTCACGAATATTGTCCTTTAAAGCGTCAATTGTCTCTGGCTTGTCGGCGTAACACTTATCTTTGACGGCACCCCACAAATAATAGTCCAACGGTGTCAAATCGCAGCTCTGAAGTGGCCAAACGACATCAGCTTTGCGGCTGATAATGCGATCTTCAAAAACAGGGCGCAAAACATCGAGTGTAGCTTCGGCTGTGAGGCACGTAGCGCCGTCCTGTTGAAACCAAATGTTGCCAATATCCTCCTCTTCAATTTTTGTGAACAAAAATTCGTTCAACATGGCCCGATAACGATCGCCATTGACTGTAACGGCCACTCCTTGCTCATTTTCGAAGAAAAATGGCCCAATTATGCCTCTGGACCAAAATCCGCACCAAACAGTGACTCGTTTTGGGTGCGTCGGCTTTTCAATGTATGCGTGCGGGTTTTCTGTGCCCCAAATGCGACAATTTTGCTTGTTTACATACCCGCCAAGATCAAAATGAACTTCATCTGAAGAGATGATTTTTTTGACAAAATCGGCATCTTCTGTAAGTCTATCGCAGGCCCACTTAGCGTCGTTGTTCAAGCGTATACACAACCATATTCGTTCAGCGGAAGGATAAAACTAATTATCTGTCAAATCAGACATGAGCTAAGTGTTACCATTTACGAAATAAGCACTAGTTGAACAAAAAAACGTTAGATGGCGTACCCGATACCATGTTGCGGTAAGATTCGCTTTTTAAGAGATTGCTCAACTCACTCTTAAGAACGCTCGAGGACAATATTAGCAATAATATGCTTATTGAGATGCCCCATTTACCTAAGAGGGTTCTACTCTTGACAAAATTTTCCTTATAATATTGCGATGCTGTTGGAAACTATATTATCAGACCCAAGAATTTTGTTAATGTGATGTACGTGTAATTTAAGTGCTTCTCAACTGGTTACTACTGGGTGGTATTTGATTTATTTAAAACATACTTCGGACATAACACAGATCAGTCTTATACAGACTTCCGATTTTTCTTTTAAATACAGTAATCCCTCGATTTACGTCGTAGTTGGTTCAAAAAAAAAGGCGACGTAAATCGAATGACGACGCAAATTGAAGTTAGAGGGAATAAAAAATTTTACGACGTAAATAGAAACAACGTTAATCGAGGCGACGTAAATCGAAGGATTACTGTATTCCCGCATGTTTTGTGGCACCAAATTTTTTTAACACCGTTAAGCAGCTACGTATGTGTATGAGTATGAGTGTATAGCACAAAAGATGAATTAGGTGAGTGTATCAGTGATCAGCAATGAATCGTTTTTCCGCTACTCATAAGCACTCATGCAATTTTGAGTATGAGTGAATCAACAGAATTGAAATCCAACTACTCTGATTCATTCGTACTCGCTACAGCATTGATTTATAAGTATAGGTTACAATGAGTATGAGTACAACGTTGACATCAAACTCACAACATTCGAAATGTGTTTGATTCATACGCCTACTCATTCTGATTCATAAATTTAGAAAAATACTTATAATACTTATAAGTGATTCGAGTGGCTCGAATCGTTCATCAAAATTTACAGCCTTTGTTATTGTTGCATATACAAACAAAGAAGAAAGGAAAGACAAAGGCAACAAGCAAAGCATACACACAATCTTCTTGTGAGTATAGTAGTGTTCGTACGCGAATCATACTTATTTTGTGCTTCGTGTAAATGTTAAGTAGAGACGAGTCGAAGTCAATAACATCATGCGTATTGTTAAGTATGAATACGACGAGTACTTCCAACTTTAAGTATGAGTAGAATGAGTATGATATTAAAACAAGTATGAATGCGTATAAGTATCAGAAATAATAAGTATGACTCGAATCTACTCATCGTTTTGAATACTCGTTGCTGATCTCTGGAATGTATGGTGTGTATTTGAGATGTACATTACACGGTATAATCAATTTTTTTTTTTGCACTTAAAAAATCTTTCTTTTAACGGCAACAAGTTTCTGAAATGTTTTACAATTTGATTGATTGGTTTCACGTGACTAAATATGTAATTTCTTTGAAATTTACATACACGCGCATACACATACTATATACACACATACATATTTACATAGATATATTATATATGTATGTAAATGTAGCAAAATACGTAACAACAAATAAGTTTTCGGTAATAAACACAACAACAACCACAAAAAGAAAAAGTTAAAAGTTTTAAAATTTCAAAAAGAAACTGAGTGATGGATTATTACTAACTCTCTGACTTATTAAAGTACACACACAGCCATACATACATTTATGTAAATGAGTACTGTTGTGCTTACGTAGTTCTTAGTTTTTGTTTCTATTTTATCAGGAGATGTTTGTTGCAGTTTTCCAAACAGTGTTCGGGCATTTAAAAAAGTGCATTTACATTTTGAATTAGATAAGAGTATTTATAAATTTTTAAAAAAAAGGCATTTATTTTTTAAATATAATACGCCTCTGTTATGAATTTCATAGTGAAATCGATCAATTCCAATTTTTTACTATAATTTCCAATAAATCTGGTCGTATGACTATAAAAGTGGTCTCCAATGTTTCAAGAGTTTCTTGTCGTCTGTGCAACAGACAGACGAAAGAGAGGGTCAGCTAACAGGACCAATGCTGCAAAAAATGTTGTTAACAAATTTATTTGGCGGCAATAAATCAATTGTTAAGCACTCTATATGGCAAGTTTCGTCGTTTGCATAATTAGTGACATCTACTACCGTTTTCCGATGGTCAGCTTTTACTATTTTTACCATTTGACGGTCTTGGCGGGCAGTAGATTTACGAAGTCGACCACGATATTTGTTTGACGATATCGCGATGAAATCGGACAAACCATTGATTTGTTGATATTAAATTGATGAGCAACTTCATTCATTGATTTGCCTCTTTTTGTCAAAGACCATACAATGGCAAATTTGCTATCTGCTGACAGCTGTTTCTATTTTAAAATTCACAATTTGCAAAGTTTTCATTAAACTTTTATTTTAATTCCTATAGTTGATCTCCTTTTACCTTGACCACATTGAGTTGCATTTTTTTTTCTCGCAAAATTTTTTCACTTTTTTTATAAATCGAAAAAAATTAAGTAGAAAGAGAAGCAAACAACGCTTAATGATACCTTTTATTAAAATTTAGAAATCAATGAATAAAAAAAAAACAAAAGTGGAGTGGAATTGGATAACGTTATAAGTTTCGAGCCTCGATTAAATATCATACAACATAGCGTTGCATTTTTTTTTCTCGCTACTGTACATGAGTGACGGAACCTACAGTTTAAAGTCGACTCCGAACGACAGATTTTTGAGAGACCTTTCATGGCAATTTTATTTACTCTCAGAGTTTTTGCCAGAAATCTGCTGAGAGGCAGTCGCCGAAGAAATATATTTTTTTCATATTTTCGTTTTTGGTGTCTAACCAGGGGTTTGAACCGTGTCCTTGCGTCTAATAAACAGACACACTACCTACTAGACTACGGGGATGACATCGGCTAGTGTCAAGTGAATACAATCAACAGAAAATGTAACGTGAACGATGGTGTTTATGCTTCAATTTCAATTTTCAATGGCACGTAGACTAAGTTTCTTATAAAAAATTTTCCACGTACAAGGGTAAAGGTCAACAAGTTCAGAACGACGATGTATCTTCAAGACTTCCCGCTAGTAATATTCTCTTTGGTAAGTAGATTGTTTTTTGTTAGTGTTTTTGATTCGAACAAACTAAAATTAGTTTGAAAATATCACACTCGGCGGAACATGGCGGAATGATCAATCTCCTAATTTCTCTGTTATTATTGGCCTTTTCTTACACGAGTTGTGCCAACTTAATGACCTTGCAATGATCAATCATTACATTGCTGCAATCCATTTAAACCTTTTATGTTTTCTTTTTCTTCTTCTAATTTATAGGTACAGTTTCTGTTTTATATTCGGCCAAATCACGATATCCTTCAATATATTCCTCATCATGAAATAAAGAAATATTTTTCATATTTTTCTAGCTAAGGTTTGAACTCAAAGTACTCGTCTACATTACACTACAGTGAGATAAAAACTTTAAGTACTCTTTTACGGCTAACTTATTATCGCAGTTTAGATTTTTATAACCTTTCAACAATACAGTTTATTTAGCTTAAAAAATTGATTTCACATCTGTCCTATTCTACACCAGCATACCATTGTTGATGATAATAAAAGATGATAATATCACATGCATGTTACAACTGAAGAAAGAAAAAAGAAAGGAAGACTGAAATTAAGAAAAACCATCAAATGATTCGCGGAGTGATTTTTATTTGTTTGACGTGCTTTCAACAATTTTTGATTGATTAATTTCTAAATTGAAATGTATGTGTATTGTAATGTATTTATATGTGTGTGTGTGTGTGAGTGCGGATAAGTGAAAATGTATTTGTGTAAATAAATTTGCTGTTAAAATACTAAGTGAGAGAGGAGTGACAACGAGAGCGAATGAGAGTGAGTGTTTCTATTTTATTTGTTATTGGTTTTTATAATACTCGTTTGGGTTTTCGTTTAATATTGTTGTTGTTGTTGTATTTTACGGTATGTTTACATGAGTATTTAGGGGAGAATAACGTTTGTTTTTGTAATGTTTGTATTATTTAATTGCTTTTCTCTCAAAACATGTTATTCTTTTTGACTTTGCTTTACTCTTCAATTTCACTATTTTCTGTGTTCTCTCATTCCATTTATATTTCAACACAGTTTTCTACAGCCTATCGTAGATGGATGCTGTTTAGTTTTTGAAGGGGAATACTCAGTTACCGAAATTGAATCCTGAAACTGATTTTGATCTGAAATATAAGGCTTCTAAAAAATTCCTCCAGGTTACTTCCTGCAGGCTAATCATGAGTTAATCTTCATATATAGCTCTCATGAGCAACCTTCTTCTACGTGGTATTTCGACAAGAATTAGAGGATAGTCATCATTTATGCTGTAAAGTTTTTTCCAAAAGTTTCAAATTGACTTTGAGGCACCAGCCCAGAGATGAATGTTGTATTAATTATCAACTTTCAAAATTTTTCCAGCTATCCCATTACCACGGTTCGAAAGGGGACCCTTGGGGCTAACATTTGCATATTTGTCTGTATGGTGTACTATTTCTTGTATATTCCAAAATGGCCACTGATCTTCTAGAGAAATTTCAAGCAAAAGATTGATATTTTCAAAGCCATACCATTCTCAATACCATATCGATTTATATGTGACTATGTTGTTGATTATATTAAGAGGCCTTGAGACCTTTCTACTCATAGACCTAGAGTATTTCCCAAAATTAGCTCCTAAACAAGTGGGCTTGTTCAGATGGATACTGTTAAATAGTGCTCTGTTAATGGCAAATTTTGTTCTTTTAACAGGAAATTTTGTTCTGTTAACGTCAAATATGGCGCTGCTAAAATGTATGGATTTTCAAATTCGGATTTCTCTTCACACACATCTTTAATTAAACCACCTTCGTCTCGGTTATGATTTGATCTCTAAAATCAGCCTTATTCCCCCGAAAACGAGTGATATTATCTCATGGATTTTGCGTTTTTCAAAACTAAACCGACTATCATTCAAAAATTGTTCAAATGATTTTAATATCATTGTCAAGTCGCTGTAGTCTAGTAGGTAGTGTGTTGGCTTATTGGACTGAAGGCCCGAGTTCGAATCCCAGGTCTTCGGCGACTTCTTCTCAGCAGATTTCTGGCAAAAACTCTGAGAGTATTAAAATTGCCATGAAAAGCTTCTCAAAAAACTGTCGTTCGGAGTCGACTTTAAACTGTAGCTCCCGCCACTTATGTATAAAATTAACACACACAACATAAGTGGTGTGAGAAGCTAGGTCGTAATCCTGACTGAAGGGTTGTAATGACCAATTATGTATGTATCATTTTCAATAATACCGAAGAGCTCAAAGATGGATAAATCTATTAAACGGACTATGGTCCCAGTACAGGCGAAGCTCGTAATCGTATGATAAAGAGGAAGGCAATTTTATATGTCCTGTTGTTTAAAGATACTAAAGATACACCTATAAAAGGTTTGGAAAATAAGAAAATCTCTTGAGAAGAAGCAAATATTGTGTTGAGAAATGAAAATAACGAAGGTATCTATTTATAGAGTCATTAAACCTGATTTGGTACCTCGATTTAAAAGAGCCGTACAGGATTATATTGAATATGTTGTCCATAAAATGGACGAACTGCTCTATGTACTTTCGCAATTTGGAAGCGTTGTTCTGGCATTAAGCTATTTAAACTTTGCTGGACAAAAAAATGTTAATGCAGTTTGATATTCTCAGCTGTAAAACCATAGTTAACGATTTTAATTTTTCTGATTAAGCTAAAAATGCACCAGATAAAGTCATAAACGTTCGCCTTTAAGAACATTCATCAGACTGTTTACTTTGCTATATAAAAGCCTAGGCAAAGCAGGCGACCGAGTTAGTGAAGCTTAATCAGTCTTGTGTGAAGTCGCGGTGCGTTTGAAGAGAGTAATCGTGGTTTGAAGATCTCCGTTACAAAGATCTGTCGAATAATTGTCAAGTAATAGATATTGTTTATGCAAAGGGTATAAACAGAGGAATAACAAAGAAAAGCAATTGTTGTTGTTTTCATCAAGTTGGGGACAGTGGCACATAGAATTGTGCGAATAATAAAGAATTTTAATTAAAACCGAAACAGAAATTTATTTTTATTTTATTTGCAATCTACGAGCTTATATTTTAAACGTTTTTAAAAGCTAAAAACGAAAATGTTACGAAAATGGAAATGGTGTTGTTAAAATAATAAGCAAAAGCTCCAAAAACAACATAATGGACTTGATCACACATAAAATGATAAACAAAAGCTACAAAAAACAAAACAATGCAGTTGTTCACGTGATCAACGAATGAGTAAGCATATAGGAACAAAAACAACATGGCTTGCTTACAAGATCGATGAATAAACAAAAATATAGCAACAACGTCCGTGTATAAGAAATATAGCAGAAAGACAAACAAACAAAACAACAACAATTCTGCCTGGACGAAAGTAAATAAGATACACGAACAACAAAAATGGAAACAAGTTGTTTACATTTTTGGATTGTTCTCGAAGGTCGTCATCATCCTTCAAGGGCATTCATCACACTGTTGATCGAGTGATATAAAAGGCAAGATAAAGCGAGCAACGATGATTCAGTTAGAATTCAGTCAGTCGTGTATGAAGACACGTGATTCTCGGAGATCGAGTTGAGTTAGTCGTGTGACGACGTCGCGTTGAATTGAGTGAGAATTCAACCAGTGGTGTGAAGATACGAGATCGAGTTATAATCCAGTCAGACTTGTGTGCAGACAAGTTGCGTGAAGAAAACAGTTGTTAGTGTGGTGCTTACAAAAAAGGTTGTGAGCAAAGAAGAATAACTAACAAGTGTTGTTGTTGCTTATAAAAAAAGGTTATAAGCCGAGAAATATCACGAACAAGCACATATTGTGGAAGTTATCATTGTATGCGTAGAATAAGTTCGAACAGTGGCACGAAAGTTGTGCAGAAAATAAGAAATTAATTAAAAAATAAACACAGATTTATTTTTATTTTATTTGCAATCTACGAACTCATATTTTTAACGTTTTTAAAAGGTAAAAACGTAACAATATTTTATAAAATCGTCATTATTGAACTCATTGGTAGTGTTACCCAGTCTTTGATTGTTTGATTGTTGGTATGTTTAGAAAACCATAAAAGTTTGTTTTGTTTTTATTATTATTCTGTAAACTTTCATTTATTATTTTTTGTTGTTGTTGTTGTTTTATTAATTTTTATTAAAACCTACACAAGTATTGGAAAATCATTAAAATTTAATGACTTATCAACACCTTTAAGTCAAATTTATTGTAAATATTACGTGTTTTCGTTTATTTTTCATTTTCATTTTCATTTCGGCATTTATTTTTTTTTTTTTTTTTTTGTATTTTAAATACAATCACTTCAATACATAAACACAAATATTTATTCACACACACACATACACTCACATAAAAACAAAAACACACTTTAATTAAAGCAAATAATAAAAGAATAAAGAAAAAAAATAAAAACACAAAAAGACAGAGAGTAAGAGTAAGAGTAAGAGAACAAAAATCATTATCCAACACTACGTATGAGTAACTTTATTATCGTTTGGTTTGTATTGTTGTATGAGAAACGTTTGAATATTTTCAGAAATAAAAAACAAAGGAGAGGCAATTAACGACACCATAAATGTGTCTGTGTGTGTGTGTTGAAAACAATACGAGTATTATGGGGCGTATAATTATGGTTTAATTAATGCCATCATTTCCTTTACTTTTCTTTGTGTTATTTCTTTTAATTCTGTTCCATGTTTTTATGAACTTTTCTTAAGAAATTGTCAAGTTGAACTATAATTTTCTTTTATAATCCATTAATGGTTTAAAGTGTACAGTTTTTCTACTGAAAAAACATTATAATTAAAGGAAACGAAAATAAGTGGCATGCAAATTATTTGTTGTCCATTAAAGACAAGGACAAAGGCCAGCTATTATCGCTGAGAATGAGAGAATGTATCATTCAGAGAGTAATATGACACTTTCAATCCTATTATGATTACTGCATTTGAAATCGTTCAAAAAAATTCATCAAAAATGTCATTACAGAAGTAAAAGTAGAACAACGAACAAGCAAGAACATTCCGCTATGCAAGGGCTATGGCATTTTCACAACGAATGATGCTGGCAATTAAAGTAATTTTTTTTCGATTAGAATTCAATTGCAATAATATATCGATAATTTGCAAAGTTGTCAGTGTCCATGATAGACGAGAAAATCAGCGGTAGGTAGACTATGCATCTTCTTTTCAAAAAAAAAAATATATATTAATTTTCCCAAAAACAAACTATTGTTTGCACTACGCCAGTAAAGCGGTGAATAAAATTTTATAAAATCAAATACAATAACAGGACTTATGCTCAGTGGAAGCTATCATTAAACAATTTAAGCCTGAAAACAATCACAGCAAAACAATAAATTTAAGCTGATTTTTCCTCTTTAACTATGCTCAGTAATAACAGCGACAATGGTTTCCACCAGAGAGAGAGAGAGATACAGCAGGGGAAGGTAAAGTACCGGGTTATCCATTTCGTGGTTTCAAAAGTAAACGTAAGTAATAAAACACATATAAAATATTTTTTTCATGATATTTTTTTTTTTTTTATTGTAAAGTTTGAACGTTGACATTATGTGTGAAACACTACATCATTTAAATGACCTCCACGCGAAGTGTTGCAAGCATTGATTCTTTTGAGGTAATTTTCGACCACTTTTTGACACATAATGGGCGGTATCTCAGCCATAACTTGACGAATGTTGGTTTTTTATGTGTTTAAGAGTTGAAGGTTTATCTGCATAAACACGGTCTTTTGCGTAGCCCCACAAAAACAAGTCTAATGGTGTCAAATCGCATGATCTTGGTGGCCAGTTGATATCGCCACGACGAGAAATTACGCGGCCAGGAAATGTCTCTTGCAATAAAGCCATATTCGCTCGAGTTGTGTGGCATGTGGCAGCACCGTCT
The DNA here is from genome assembly GCA_927399465.1 of Sarcophaga caerulescens. Lineage (NCBI taxonomy): Eukaryota > Metazoa > Arthropoda > Insecta > Diptera > Sarcophagidae > Sarcophaga > Sarcophaga caerulescens. Next base: position 134,315,155 of record OV656872.1, on the reverse strand, counting down.
TTTTGAAACCACATATTCTCCAAGTCGTATTCTTCAATAGCAGGCAAAAAAAAAGTTGGTTACCATATGACCATAACGCTCCGAATTGACGGTGACTGTCGTTCCATCGTCGTTTTCGAAGAAGCAAGGTCCAATCACACCTTCGGACCAAAGAGCGCACCAAACAGTAACTTTTTCTGGATGTAATGGCCTCTCTTCAATTACTTGAGGATTCTCAGAACCCCAAATACGACAATTTTGTTTATTAACATACCCACCGAGTGTGAAATATGCTTAGGTTAGGTTAGGTTAGGTTAGAGGACGTGTACTTGTCAACTGTGACAAGTACAGTACCCGGAGGTCGAACAGACCCATTGTACAACGTCCTAGCTTCTCACACCACTCGCGTTGTGTGTGTTAATTTTAAACATGAGTGGCGGGACCTACAGTTTAAAGTCGACTCCGAACGACAGATTTTTTGAGAAGTTTTTCATGGCAATTTTTACTCTCAGAATTTTTGCCAGAAATCTGCTGAGAGGAAGTCGCCGAAGAAATATTTTTCATATTTTCGTTTTGATGTCTGACCTGGGATTCGAACTCGGGCCTTTCGTCTAATAAGCCAACACACTACCTACTAGACCACAGCGACTTCGTGAAATATGCTTCATCGCTGAAGAAAATTTTGTTCGATACGTGGCTGTGGCAGAATCACCATTTTTGTAGTAGGTTTTGATAATTTTTATGCGTTGTGTGATAGTTAAGCGATCCATTTTCGTAAATGTCAGACTTTCAACTGAAAAGAAAAAAATTGGTTTAAGTTGTGACGGATGTCGAATTCCAGTCCCATACTTTTGAAACCACGAAATGGATAGCCCTTTATTTTCTGTATGTGTATCCTTTTGTGAGTGTATTTAATTGTTTTTTAAATGTATTATCTCTTTGAGAGCATAACTATGGAAATATTCATGCTTTACATACATACATACATACATATGAAAATATATACATACATATGTGTGAGTGTGTATGTAGTACAGAAAAGATATACAATTTATTGGTCATGGTACATAAAGTTTTATTCGCATTGTTTACAGTGAGTGGCAAAAACTCTTTATGGTAAATTTTTCTCTAAGGGCTCTTTCAACACAGCTATTCAATGGACAGCAATTGAATTTATCATTGTTGTTGTAGTTATTTGTTGTTACTGTTGGTGGTGGCTAGAAACAAAACAAAACATTCCACAAAAAGGAAATAAAAAACAAACAAAAAAAAACAACAAAATAATAATAAAAAAAACACTTAACAGCAGCAAAAAAAACTTTTCATTTACAAAATTTTGTTATTGTGTTTGTAGTTGTTGGTTTGAGTTTTTTTTTTCTATTTTTATTTATTTTTTTTTTATTAGGGAAACAAAGAGAGAGAGAGAGAGAGAAAGTATGTAATTGTTTTGTTGTTGTTGGTATTGTTTTACAATATTATCATAAGTGCGCCAAAGGGATTTATTTCATTTTTTCATACAGGTTCTTTTAAGTTCAGGACTAATATTGACAAGTTATTTGTCAGATGCAATAACAATGCCAAAATCTAGAAAGCTATTAACTAATGCCAAATCTAATATCATAATTATACATAAAAATGTTCTCATGCCTTTTGCTTTACTGTTTTAAAGATATTGTCCGGTTAATCCCAAGTTATATCATAGAGTTCTTTAAACGCAATTTCGATATGCTCGCCCGGTTATCCAGTCACTTACAATTTAAATAGTTTTAAATTAAATGTCCACTAACATTACTTCCATTGTTCTTGATACACTATACGAATAGAGGTCGTCGTACGTTGAGAACATTTGCGGGGCAATTATTTACCCTCTAAGCTTTTAGCTAAAGATTGTTGAAAGGGTGGTTGTCGTAAGAAATATATGTAAGGGGTGATTTTTTAAGAGCTATAGGAAAATTTTTCAAAAAAAAAAAACACATAAAATTAAAAAAAATGCATGAAATCTTTATTTGAATCGATAGTACGGTCCATATAATTTAATGTCTGAAGATTATTTCATGCAAATGTTGACCGTGACTGCGCCTCAAATGGTCCATTCGCTTAGTCCAATTTTGGCATACTCTTTACAACATTTCGGCCGGTATCTCTCGAATAAATGCTTCAAATTTGTCTTCCAATGAGTCAATTGAAGCGGGCTTGTCTGTATACAGTGTATAGACATGATCTTTAACATATTCCCACAAAAAATAGTCTAAAGGCGTTAAATCGCACGATCTAGGCGGCCAATTGACCGGTCCCGAGCGTGCAATAAAATGTTCACCGAACTCGCCTCTCAATAAGTCCATTGCTACGCGTGCTGTGTGGCATGTGGCACCGTCTTGTTGAAACCACATGTCATGCAAGTCAAGCTCTTGCATTTTGGGCAAAAAAAAGTTGGATATCATCTCACGGTAGCGCTCACCATTCACAGTTACGTTACGATTCGCAGCATCTTTGAAGAAGTACGGTCCAATGATGACAAATTCAATGATTTGCAAGCGTTGTTCGTTTGTAAGACGATTCATGGTTAAATTATAGACCAAACTGAAGATGTTTGACAGTGAAACAAAACACGAAACGAGCGTGAGCTGTTTAAACCAGTGTTGCCAAAAAGATAATAGCTAAAAAATCACCCTTTATGTTACCAGGACTGATATTTGAACTCTGAACTCTCGTATTGTAAGCCAATACACTTTAACCAACATGCGGCATACGATCTGAAAATGTGTGATCCATATTAAAGGTAGTTTGCTACGTATGAACAGAGAGTGTATGATCTGGACCAAAGATAATTTTTAAATTTAACACAAACGAATTTAAATATCTTTACCGATGTTCAAATAAAATTATGACAACAGCATTCAAGAATACGGAATCTAGGACCATCGCGGACAGTAAAAAGACAATACATATTACACGCGTGCTCAGTTACCATGGAATGATTGAAAAAGAAGAAACGATTAAACTGGCTAATAAAACTAAAGAATTACAGAAGATAAACCATCTGAACGATTTCCTGCTGAAAAATGTGTTCCAAAAGAAATTCGAATTTTGAATACACTGTATTACTAATTTTTAAACAACTTTAATACCTTAAGCGTATATGCGTGCCTGTGTAAACAATTAAATCTTCACACTTTATACACATGTTTGTTTATGCATGTGTTTGTTTTTATTTTTATAATGTTTGAGTTAACAAATAAACCAATTTTTATGATTTTAAAATTATTATTTTCATTGGCGATTTATTTGAAACTTAATATTGAAATTGAACACATACATACATACTATAATTGACAATGCAAATGCAATTACAATTGTAATCATTATCCTTCAATCATTCATTTAAGCGCTGTTTATATGTATTTTGTTTTTTTTACAATGTTTTTTGGTGTGACGCCATTTTTGTAATTCGATTTTAATGGCTCGCATTGCGTGAAATATTTCAATGCAATCGATTGTTTTATCAGTGCATAGCAATTGTTATTGTTTTTGTAGTACAATTGAACATAATTTTTGTTTTTGCTTTTATTGACTCAAAAATAAATTCATTGCGTATAATTTTTTTGTTTGTTGTATTATCATTCCATTAGCATTGTGTAGTCCATTGTTTACATTCGGAATTTTATTTCCGGTTTTTTTTTTGTTTTGTTTTGTTTGCCTTTTTGGAACTAGATTATCTTAACGGTTGGACGGACAATAACTGATAATGTTTTATTCGATCATTTATTACAGTTGAATAAACAAATGGATTAGAAATAATATTGCAGAGAATATGCAATACAATTGAAAAGGATGTTCCATAACATGCATACATTGATAGTTTCATTTAATGATATCCGAAAAATGAAAATTCAATGAATAATTTCCATCATATGAAATGATGATAGGTTTTGTTTTAGAATCTTTATAACCTTTATATGTGACAGAGATGTTGAATAATACTGAAGCTCTGAGAAATATGCCATGAAAAATCTTCTTGACGTTAAACAATAGGTCCCTTTACTCAGTGATAAAACTAACACACACAGCGTTCTTGGTATGAGAATCTAGGACTTAAGGGTGTGTTAATGGCCAATAAAATAAAAAAAACTCACATCAAGTAGGACCAAGCTTGCAATAACATCAACAACAGCGTCTTCAGTTTGCCAAATGGAATGTTCAAAGACAATTAAGCGATAACGATTGGCGAAAAGTAATTTTTTCGGCTGAAAAAAAGTTTAATTTGGATGGCCCCGATGGCTATAACTTTTATTTTCACAATATGCGTAAATTTCTGAGCCGCCATCACAGCAGAGAGGTGGCGTTATGGTATGGGCTGCAATTGAACATCCCATGCCATATGATCTTTGGCAAACTGAAGGCGCTGTTGTTGACGGATTGCATTTAATGGAGATTCTTTCTTTCTTAGTTTTCGGAGTTGTAAATGTTCCCTGCTTAAAATATCGCGACGAATTGTTGATTTACTTGCATTAACTCCTGCTAAATGCTTAATTTTAGAGGTAGAATGGGCTGAATTTGAGGCAATTCGAAGAATTTTTCGCTTGTCCTGTGGTGTTAGAGCTGTGTAAGTACTTCCTTTGTAATTTTTATGATATCTTTCACTATGTTTTATGTAATCCATTACCACGTATGACTTAGCCCGCTTTTTCTACGGATTTAGCGATATGAATAATTTTCAGAATGGTAAACATCAATTTTTACCATTTCAGACGAATTTAAAGAACTTTTTCTTCCCATATTGTTTTAGCTAACTGCAGTCACAAACTGTAATTTTAATTTTTTTTTTTGGTTTTTACAAAGCTTTATTACAACCGCCCACTGATTTAAGTTAAAAATGCACGTGGTTCTATTCTGTTGAACCAAAAAATAAATGAAAAATTTTATACTGACTACAAAGAAAGAGAAAAAGTACCGTTATAATCGATTTTTATACTATTTTTTGTGTTTAAATTATCATTTACAGTATCAACTATTTTTCTGCAAAACTAAATTTTTTTATTTTATCTTTATTTGCAATTTATACAGCTTTTTTGCTTTAAAAAGTGTTGGTTCTATCCTGATGAACCGCAGTGTATGTATGTATATGTCATTCGATTCCAAGATATGGTAGTGTAATGTGACAGTCAGGCCATCCATTTGCCATTCTTGTGAGGTTTACCCGAGAATAGGATGGTGATTTCTTAAACTTTCTTTCTGAATCAATCCATACTAATGATGGGTAATTACAGTAGGACAAGATTTAAATCATGCGCCAGACTATAATGAGAATAGTCCCCTGCCTTCTGACCAGGACATATAAGGGCATCATGTGGTTATTCCAAGATAGACTGGACGTGATTTTGCTGACGACATACGGCCACTAGATCACTGCAAACTATGGTACATTAGACTGTCGATAATGCAGTTCAGTTCCTGGACCGCAAATCAATATCTCTAAAAAAATTTAAGGATTTGCACATAAGATTTGCATAAAGCCCTCAAAGAAGTATAAATGTTGTGTTTCCTGGCTGTATTATTTATTATCGGGTATTTATAATCAGTATAAAAGATCGTATAATTCGTCGACCATTTGGAATGTTTAAAAAAGTATGGAAGTCTACAATATTTTCCCTACGAATGGAATGGCGTGCATAATAAAGGGTCCGCCAAATAACTTTTTTTTTTTGAAAATGCTTTAAAAAAAAACTACTGAATATTTTCTCAAATTTCTTTTTTTATTTGAAAGTACAATCCTTCCGGTTAATAATGGAAAATAAATGATTATGCGTTTTCGCTTTGCTAAGTGGGCCTGCGATCGACTTACAGAAGATGCCGACTTTGGCAAAAAAGTCATCTTTTCAGATGAAGCTCATTTTGATCTTGGCGGGTATGTAAACAAGCAAAATTGTCGCATTTGGGGCACAGAAAATCCGCACGCATGCATTGAAAAGCCGACGCTCCCAAAACGAGTCACTGTTTGGTGCGGATTTTGGTATAGAGGCATAATTGGGCAACCTCAGAGCTGCGATTTGACACCGTTGGACTATTATTTGTGGGGTGCCGTCAAAGATAAGTGTTACGCCGACAAGCCAGAGACAATTGACGCTTTAAAGAACAATATTTAAATACAGCTGCACACAATCGATAATGTGATTAAAAATTTGACCTATCGTGCAGGCTACTGCATGGCCAGCCGAGGCAGCCATTTGAATGAAATTATTTTCCATTATTAACCGGAAGGATTGTACTTTCAAATAAAAAAAGAAATTTGAGAAAATATTCAGTAGTTTTTTTTTTAAAGCATTTTCGAAAGGAATATGTCCATAAAAAATGGACACTCGAACAACTATTAACATTCTTTGAATACGCTTTTAAAATTCTATAAAAAAACATCTTCCGCGTAAAGTAAAAATCTTTAAAAATATGAAAAAAAGTTCGCTTCTACATGAAAAAAAGAGAAATTCACTCCATAAGTGGTAACGATAAAGTTATGTGGTAAAACTAGCAAAGAGAGGGAGAAGGGCAACATGCTTTAAATTCATTTCGGATAAAATTTCTGTAGAAAAAAAAAGCGCTGAAGAAAAACCTAAAATTTGTTGCTGATTAACATCTACTACACCTGACTTTTCTCACTTATTGCGGTTTATGCTGTTGCAGATGATACTGACGATGAAATTGTTGGCGAAAACGTAGATGATAATGACGATGACTTTTGAATGTGATGATGAACAGGATGTGAATGTTGCACATGTAACAAGTTTAGAGTTTTTTTTTTCTCTTTTTGTGGTCGTTGGTTTGTGGTTTTCATATTTTTTTTTCTTTTTTTAGGTTATTCTCCATACTTTCTGAACTGGAAACATTCAACTGAAATGAAGTCAAGTCAAAATGTGCTAGTCAGCATGATGATGAATTTGAAGAACATGGCGAAAGCATTTAAGACGACGACTACGAATTGCTAGCAAATGCATTACAACTTAAGATCATCATGACATTAATTTGTCATAAACTTATCAACGCCAACTTATGTTCAACGACTAAAAATTCAAGTATTCATCACTACAACAAGTGCGATATTATTCCTGCATTGAGATGAAGGAGTAAATTTTATTTTTGTAATCATCATACATTTTTTTTGGGGGAGATAAGGCTGATGGTGATGATGGGTCATGGTTATCTAACGCAGTTAAATCAACAGAGTGTGTTCATTAGGAAATACAAGGGGAATGAATTCTTTACAGAGCACATGTGTTTTAAAGAGCACTAGAAATTTTAAGTACTTTCTGGACACTTATTTTATTTTGAAAGGATAGTTTAAAAATTGTATTGAACGAGTTTTAATTCATTTACACGAAATATTCTTTTTTATTTCCATAAATTTTCCATCATATTCTCCATTCATGCCGTTTGTAGGTGGTTTCAATACAAATTTCTTTTCATTTTTAAACGTTTTTTTTTTCTTTCATGTAAAAGCGAGTGTTGAAGTCCAGTAAAAAAACTGTATCATGTGTCATGTTCTATAAAATGAACGGATATTAATAAGCGGAAATTCCAATGTATACAGACGGAAAACGTACCAAAAACTGGATTGTTTTTATTTTTTTTTTTTTGTTGAGCTGAATTTTTGGTATATCAGTAGTGGATACAATTTTTAAATGGAAAAAATTTTAAATTGCTTTAACATGGAAGAAATAGCCGAGTATGAGAAACCTTATTCAATTCAGCTAAAACAAACAAAACTACAAAAGAAAAATGAAATTTACTTTCACTTTTGCTCCAGTGGGTTATTATAGATAATATGATGCCGTATAATAAAGGGTGATTTTTTAAGACCTATAGGAAAATTTTTCAAAAAAAAAAACAAATAAAATTCAGAATAATGCATGAAATCTTTATTTGAATCGATAGTACGGTCCATATAATTTAATGTTTGAAGATTATTTCATGCAAATGTTGACCGCGACTGCGTCTCAAATGGTCCATCCGCTTAGTCCAATTTTGGCATAGTCTTTCCAACATTTCGGCCGGTATCTCACGAATAAATGCTTCAATGTTGTCTTCCAATGCGTCAATTGAAGCGGGCTTGTCTGTATAGACATGAGCTTTAACATAGCCCCACAAAAAATAGTCTAAAGGCGTTAAATCGCACGATCTAGGCGGCCAATTGACCGGTCCTGAACGTGAAATAAAATGTTCACCGAACTCGCCTCTCAATAAGTCCATTGTTACGCGTGCTGGGTGGCATGTGGTACCGTCTTGTTGTAACCACATGTCATGCAAGTCAACCTCTTGCATTTTGGGCAAAAAAAAGTTGGATGTCATCTCACGGTAGCGCTCACCATTCACAGTTACGTTACGATTCGCAGCATCTTTGAAGAAGTACGGTCCAATGATGCCACCAGCCCATAAACCGCACCAAACTGTGACTTTTTCTGGATGCATTGGTAGCTTTTGCAATGCTTCTGGCTGATCTTCACTCCAAAATCGACAATTCTGCTTATTTACGTATCCATTGAGCCAAAAATGAGCTTCGTCACTGAACACAATTTTTCGATAAAGAAGTGGATCTTCGGCCAACTTGCCAAGAGCCCATTTTGATAATAAAATTCAATGATTTGCAAGCGTTGTTCGTTTGCAAGACGATACATGGTTAAATTATAGACCAAACTGAAAATGTTGGACAGTGAAACAAAATACGAAACGTGCGTGAGCTGTTTAAACCAGTGTTGTCAAAAAGATAATAGCTAAAAAATCACCCGTTAGTTTTTATACCTTTTTAAGGAGATTTTTACTATTTCTTTAGTTTCATTAATCAAGTTCTTTCAGTTACACAGATAGCAGTTTATAGGAAACAAAGCCTAAGGGAAAGTTAAGGAACTCGTGATCGATTTTATTCCGAATTTATTTTAGTCACGATTCCCGTAATTAGCCTCCTAGACACAATGCCCTTTGTGAAAATGTATAGGGGTAGTTGTTTTGGATGTACTTGTGGAAAAATTTGCTTATTCAGCCCTCAGCTCTTTCTCAAGAAACAATATGATATTATGATGAGTGGAGAGTCGACGTAAACACCATTTTTCGTTTACGGAGAAAAAAAATATATAATCTGATGATCATTAATTGATTTGATATTTTCCCTTACCCTATCCATTCTGTGTCATGAGACCTTTTTTGCTTTATGCTTGGATTTAGTGTCCTATCAAAATCGAGGCTATTTCAGAACACGTTAATAGACACGGTCTCCAAGAGTTGATGTATAGAATATCACAGAAAACATTTCAGCATGCGTATCAAATCTTGGCAATCCAACTACATTTCCTCCTCTTTACTTCAGCGTAGTTGTTCGGCTGATGCTTAGGTAGGTAGGTAAGTAGAATTGGCGAACTTGTCTTTTGTATGGGCCCTAGAAGGTAGGTCCTCCGTTGATTGAAAGAAATCTTCATTAATACAATATAATTGGTTCCGGCAAATGGTTTACCGAAGCACTTCACTTTTTTTTACTCTTGGTTAACTAATGCAAGGTGAATTGGTGTTGACCTGTAGTCTTTATGAAGAACTGAAATCAATTCAGTAAAAAAATTTATTTCTTGGGATGAGATTGATTCTTAACCGTTTGACTGCTACGAGGCGCAAAAGCGCTGCATTAATTTGTTACGAAAATCGCATTTGCGCTGCGAATTTCAACGTAAAAATTTAGTCAAAAAGCTAAAATAAAATCAAAAGGCGAGAAGACCCTATAAACATTTATAAATAGGTTATTAGAATTTTGTAGATTTTTTTTTATTATAATAATTAATTGTAGTTTTCAAGCAGTTTTCGAACGTTCTCACCAGAATCGCTTAGCAGTCAAACGGTTAATCTTTATGGGATTTTGAAAATATAAAGGACAGAAGAAATTAAAAAAAAAAAAATTCTGATATTTGATCTGCTACATGACTTCCACGACTTCTAAATAAAAAATTTCTAAATATTTTATAATCAAATTCCTTCATCCATGCCTTTTGAACAAGTGCTATGAATTGAAAATAAAATTAAATTTAATAAAAAAAAAATAAAGGAACAAAATTATAAAAAACAAGTACTTCCAACGCATAAATAAGAACTTTTGCAAAATTTTAAACAATTAAAAAAATAAAAAAAATATAGAAAATAAAACCGAATCTAACAACTGCAACTATTTCTATAACAGATGCTTGAAACTTTCACAGAAACTATTGAAACATGAAGCGTGTTGCAAATATTGAATTCCACAACACTCTCCATCTCTCTCTACAACAAAGTTATTGTTTTGTTTTGTTTTTATTGCAACACTAAAATAATAAAAAAGCAATAAAATATTATAAAAAAAAAAAATTAAATGAAATGAATAATAAACTAAATAAACTTTTTTTTTATGAAAAAGTTAAAGTTTTTTTTTAATTTTTAGTTGAATTTTAAGCACCTGAAGAAGATATATTTTGGAAGTGAATCTTTGTTTTGCCAATATTTTGAAGAGCAAAAAATACAATAAAATAAAATAGAAATTGTTAGATTCAAAAAATATTCGTTGTAACATTAGAGCACACGTATCCCTTGCAGGAACTGAGTAATTCTCAGGGCATACTAATCTAAAAAAATTTTTTTAACGGTTACATGCATACATAACATACATAATTGGTCATTACAACCCTTCAGTTAGGATTACGACCTAGCTTCTCACACAACTTATGTTGTGTGTGTTAATTTTATACATGAGTGGTGGGACATACAGTTTAAAGCCGACTACGAGCGACAGTTTTTTGAGAAACTTTTCATGGCAATTTTATTTATTTTTTATTTTTTTTTATTATTTTTGCCAGAAATCTGCCGAAGAAATATTTTCATATTTTGGTTTTAATGTCTGACCTAGAGTTTGAACCATGGCCTTACGTCTAATAAGCCAACACACTACCTACTAGACTATGGCGACTACCACTAAACTAAGCCACACTTCCAGTTTAAAGGTTATTGCGTGCAAGTGTTGCCCGTGGCTTCACAGTAATTTGACATACTTTTTCCAGCATCTCGGACGGTATTTTACCAATGACTTTACTGGATGTACCATGCAACAATCCTTATTTTCTTTTCTTCAGTTACCTAAACTTCTTTTGTCTAGAATTCCTTATTTTGAAAGGCTATCTTTATTATGTTAATCACAAAAAGCAAGCATGTCAATACGATCGGTTTGCGTCTTCCTAAATGAGGTCACTATAATCAGTTGAGTCGGTATCGACGTTAAAACTGTAGGTTCTTTCGCTCATGAATAAAATTAAAACACTCAACACAAAATTCGTGTAAAGATCTGGGCAATAATATTGACTAAAGCCTTTTAATGGCTAATAACGTGTGAAATGTGTTACATTGAAGACGCCGTAGTTTAGTAGGCAGTGTATTGGCATGATAAACGAGAGTCCGCAATTCAAACATCTCGAAAAAAATATTTCCTTCGGCAATTTCCTATCAGCAGTCTTCTGGCAGAAAAATTTCTCAAATATTTCCAACGGAATGGAAATATGCCAAAATCATACCAGTTCCAAAAACTGGCAATGAATATCGCCCAATATCAATTTTACCATACCTTTCTAAAGTTTTTGAGCGGCTTATTTATAAACAAATGGTTGAATTTATAAATCAATACAAGTTATTAACTGACCGTCAATCAGGTTTTCGATCTCAACATAGCTGTTTAACCGCCCTGACCGATGTAATCGAAGACATAAGAAATAGCTTAGCAGATGGGAGAATAACATTCTTAGTTTTGCTTGACCATTCAAAGGCCTTTGATACGGTTCACCATTCAATACTGTGCTTCAAGCTATCTAGAATTTTTAACTTCTCGACTACTGCCGGAATACTTTCTAAACCTCTTCGCGTGACAAGAGGTGTTCCGCAGGGCTCCATATTGGGACCATTACTGTACTCCATTTATGCTAACAATATACCAAAGCAGCTCAAACACTCTAGAATTCAAATGTATGCTGATGATATTCAGCACTACCTTGATTGCTCTTTAGCTTCCATCAACACTGGAGTTAAAGACCTTAACATTGACCTTAATAATATTTCTCTTTGGGCGACTGCAAATGGTTTAAAGATTAACCCTAAAAAGTCAAAATGTATTGTAATATGCAAAAAAATCCACAAAGATTAAATCTAGTATTGATGTTTTCCTGGGTAGTAGCAAGATTGATATTGTTAATTTTGCCAGAAATCTTGGCGTGGTTTTCAACAGTACGCTAACCTGGTCGGATCACATAAACCAAACATGTGGAAGGATATATGTATAGTATGCTAAGGTGCTTCTACTTCTACTTCTTTCTAAAACTTATTTAATACCAACTCTGCTGTATTCATCTTCTCAGTCTTCTCCGGCTGTAATTCAAAAAACCTCAACAGTACTTTCAACAACATTGTACGCTACATATTCTGCCTAAGGAGATTTGATCATGTCTCTCACTACTCCAACCGCATATTTAATGTTTCCTTTAATAACTATATAAAGTTAAAAAACTTGGTTTTTCTACACAAAATTATTACATCAGAGCACCCAAAATATCTTCGCAAACGCTTAAGATTCATGAGGTCTTTAAGAGGAAATGGTATTTTGCAGATTCCTCATCGGGATGCAGCGTCTGAGAGACAATTTTTCATATTAAGCATCCGACTCTGGAACCAACTTCCTCCAAACGTGCAAGTTATTAGCAACGCAAATAAATTTTAACATGTACTTTATAAATGTTATCAAACGTAATCTAATGTAATGACCAGTTAAGTAGGTGTTACGTCTCCTCATGGCTTCTTATCTCGTGTTTCCTTTCTGCTCTAGTTGAAGGCATTTTAAAAACACCGTACGGTATGTCTCTCTAATGGATACAGAGTTGGACCTAGACCTGCTCCTCTAGTTTTTTATCTCTCTTTGCAGGCATTGCGTCTTGAGTTTGGGAAATTTTTGTATTTCTTTCCCACAATCCTCATACTAGTATATTAGCGAATTACTCATTAGGCTAACAGTATAACATTTGAAATCAATGGAGGCATTTTGGATAGGCTAAAAACCACGCATTAAAAAAAATATTTAATGTAAAAAAACTCTTCTAAGCCTACAACTAAGTTTGAATACGTTTCCAGAGCGTTTCCAGAGTAATGGAGTGTTATTTTCCGAAAATTTTAATTTTAAGAATTTTGGTTTCTTTAAGATTTTTAAAAAAAGAAAAAATAGATTTGCTTGTTATTATAATTTTTAGACTTTTACTCTTAAAATATTGTGCATTTGCATTCAATTTACAATAAAATTATAAGAAAAACTATGCCGCATCAGTAATAATTAAATTGCTTGAGAGTGTAATTTTAACGACTCCAACGTCTATTTCGCATTTAAGTTGAATTCAAATTAAATTTGATACTAATGAGTGTTGTTTGATTCAAAAGAATTTTTGCAAATTAAATGGAAAACTTAAACTGACTGATAGACAGACAGACATAAACAGAAAGACGGACAGTTAAAAAAGTTAGGAAGATAGGAATAAATGAATAACAAAAACAACAAAAAAAAAAAAAAAAAAAAAACTGGAAATACTAGACGTAAGGAAATGAAGGCAAATGTTTAACCATTATTTTCCTTATTTTAATGAGTTTAAAAATGCAGGCATTAGGACAGGGGCGAAGGGCGGCAAAGAAAGCAATGAACATAGAAAATTGCTCAAGTCATTACTTTATTTAGTTTCCTGCTGGCTAAACAAACTCATTAGTAGACGGGCAGGCTTAAAAGCCAGGCAGTTAGTCACCCAGTCAGTTAGTCAGTTAGTTGGTTAAGGAAATGCAACTACGATTACACACTCGTTTCTATTTTTATTTTCTCTTTCATTTCATTTGAAGCCGAAAACGAAAAACTTCATTTGAATTTTTAAGTGTGACGCTTAAGACTCACTAATGAATTTTCAAGCACCTAAACAAAATGAAAATTTTGAAAGGAAACGCAAAAAACAAATAAAAGAAGGAAAAAAAATAGAAAATTAAAAAATACAAAAAAAAAAAAAAGAAAAAATAAGATTAATAGTTAAGAATTCTAAGCACGTACTATTTAAATACCACCAACAACGAACTCACATATGAGTAATTGAAATTACATACATTCCATTGGGACATGAGGGACAACATGAGGACCATAAAAGATTTGCCATTGCAAGTGTAACCCCAAAAGCTCAACAATAGAATTTTCATTTCGTTAAATGATAGTTCAGTATGCGTTTTAGTTTTTGGCTTACAAAACAAAATCCAAAAATATTTAAAAATTAATTTCACTTGTGTTCGTAATTGAAGACAGTTTTTTCATGACTTCATTTAGTATATGTATGTATACTAATAAATACCCTGAAGGAAACATGTCGACAAGTGTCTCCAAGTCACCAGTTTTGTCGACTATATTGGTGACTTTATGGTTACGTTGTGATCGAAGCGTCAACAATTATTTAATTTGCCTTTGATGAGAAAAAAAATTGTCAATTGTCAAATTGTCAAGAAATTATAAACGTTTAATAAAAAAACAATCAATGTTATATAAAAATAGAAGTAGTGAAAATGAGACAATTATAAGTGTAAATTGTGAAAATTTTGTGGAGCCTGAATGTTCTGTGTCGTCTCAAATAGATTTTCCAAAATATAGTTTACGCGAGAAGATAAAAAATTTGGTATATTGCACACAATTGTTAAACAAAATGAAATTGCTCCAAATCTTATGGAATTTTTCCCTATCAACTCTGAAGAAAAACTGAGAGAAATCGATGCTATTTTGAAAACTCATTCAGACCCATACGTAAGTATTTACTTTTATTGTGGAACTACTTCAACGAATAAAATTGAATTTTTTGTTTATATTCAATAGATTCGATAAATGAAATCACCCCTGGGGGCAGAACGAAACCTTCATGAAATATTTGGCCAAAATATTATCATGAATTTTAATGTTGATGGCTCTTTTGGCAAAAAGAGGTTGCGCGAATACTTAAATGTTTTTAAAGCCCTAATAGGTAATAAATGCTTGTTTGTGTTCTCATAAATATTTGTAATATTTTAACAATTTGTTTCGTTTTTTTAATATCAGATGTAATATCAACTTTCAATGAAAATTCGGACAAAACACTTAGAGCAGCATTTCAGCGCCAAAAGAAAAAATATTTCAAACAAATGGGTCGCAGCAAAACCAAAAATAATGAAAATCGTGAAGAAGACGACTCTCCCAAAGAAGATTAATAATTTTACTTAATTTTATTAAAACAAAAAAGTTATTTTGATGTTTCTATATAAATAAGAGAGACTTAATTAATTGTACCTTTTTAGTTTTTATATTTAATAAAATATCAAATATTTACAAAAATTGAAATTTTATTGTCGACTTTTACTACAGAAAAGTACCAAAAGTGTAGACTAGAACTGCTAAATTGTACTATTGATTCACTGGTTCCAATGTCTATATATGGTCCCAAAAGAAGTACCTAGTCAATAGTACTAACGTCAGTAGTAGATTTTCAATGACACGCACATGTTAAATGCCTATAGTAAAAAGCATTGCCTGTCATATAATAAGTCAGTAGTACTGGTGACTGTGTCAATAGTAAGTCAGTACAGTTTCACTATTGACATTTCCTGCAGGGTAATAAATAAATTCTTCTTGTAAAATTTTAATCGAACAATTAAGGTTTAGTCTTTCAGACAGTTAGTATTAAGTTGGAGATTATTTCCACATAGCTTCATATTTATGCTTAACTTTGCATTTTGTATCCAATTTCCATGCTTACTAGCATATGAGCTGTTATTTTTGTGCCTTCCAGTGTAAGGTCCTAGTACTCAGAGGACTGTGTATTTCCAGATATTCCTTGGTTGACCTTGGATTCTGGAGTTTGTAGTGGCATCGTTGTGATTTTATTTGTGTCACTCCAGTCAGTGCAGCACAGTCAATTCGTCTTTATTTTCTATGTTTAATTTATAACAGTAAAAAGTTCCCGAGATTCATGTTACCGTTGTCTTTAGTCTAGAATATCCGAAATATGACTCTGATTCAATTGTTGATGGATCATTCTAAGCTTGAATAGTCTCAATATTTGTGGATTTTTCCATACTTATTGTAATAGTATGAATGTTCCTCGTTGAACTTGCATCAGTTTCTGCATTAAATGTTCGTCATCACTATACTGTCGCATTACAGTATTCCCTCGATTTACGTCGTAGAATGTTCCGGAAAAAGGCAACGTAAATCGAAACGACGTAAATCGAATTTCAAATAACTCATACTATCAGATGCATTTATTTATGTACATTTCACAAAAAAGAAACTAAAATAATTCAATTTTTATTTTATGCATTGAATTTTTTTTAAAGAGGGAATTCCCCTGATTTTGTTTATAAACAACAGAGGCGACGTAAGTCGAATGACGACGCAAATCGAAGTTGAAGGGAACAAAATTTTTGACGACGTTAATCGAAACAACGTAAATCGAGACGACGTAAATCGAGGGAATACTTTAAAAGTCGCCGTAGTCCCTAGGTTAGACATCTTTAACAAAATGAAATATGAAACCCTGACAGTAAATAAAAAAAAACCCTGACAGTAAATAAAATTGCAATGAAAAGTTTCTCAAAAATTTGTTGTTCTGAGTCGAATTTAAACTGTGGGTACCGCCACTCATAGATAAAATTAACTTACGCAACGTAGGTGGTGTAAGAAGCTAGGTTGTAATCCTGACTGAAGGGTTGTAATGACCAATTATGTGTGTAAGTACGTAAGACACAAAAGATGTATCATATTCGCTTAAAATATCTGTTGTTCTGCAACCTATTCATTCATAAAAGTTTGTGGACTTGATTATGATTTCTTGTTATGATCAACACTGTAGATGCCTCTCTATATGCTACACAAAAACAAAAAGGTCTGAAATGAATGCTTTTGGATTGTGAAACTCTTTGTTTAAAGGTTCGTGGGATTTTAACCATTTGTTGTTGTAGATTTTATTAATTTAACTTAATTTTTTTTGTAGATTTAAAACCTATTTACATTATTCTTTAATTTTATAATAAAAGAAAAACTGTTTACTTTGCATTTTTTTGTTCATTACTTTTTCTCCTTTTAAAAGTGCCTTTAACTATGACTACGAAACACAAAAGTACACAAAAATTTGGCCTGAGTAATGTTTATGCAAAACTAAGGGTTTCTTCTTCCTTTTCTTTTTTTTCGAAAGCGTTACTGTATCACTTCAATTTCAATGATAAACAGAATAAAATTACTTTGAGTTGGTTTTTCTAAAATAAAAAAGAAAAATAAGGCGTCATAAGATATGATAAATAAAAGTCAAGGATGTCAAGTGTTGCTGCTGTGATCGGAATCCCTCGGCTTCTTTCAGAATAAAAAAAAAAAAAAATCCGAGAAGCAGAAAACGGAAAGCGGAAATATTCTATACATTTTTACACCTTTTCCACACCTTTTTTTTTGTCGGCTTTTCCCCTTTTGTTTAATTTTTTGCTTTTTCAATATGCATTTTACTTTGAGTTTTGCAGCATTGGGAAAAAGTCTTGAATATAATGGTTTGGTGTCTGTGTTTGATTTTCTGGTCTCTAGATTCTTTTGCAAATACTCAAACACACATATACACTCATCCTACTTTTAGATACCGCATTGAAAATGCCGTTCATCATAATGTTATAGGCTGGCTGCAAGAGGAGAGTATGAGTTTCAGTGTGGTATAAATCTTTAATGTCGCCTTTTTCAATTTTTTTTATTTTAACTTAACTTTGTATGCGTGTATATATATGTAGGTGAATGTGTATGTCTGTGAGTTGCACTTTTTGCTACACATCTCACCTGAAATCCTTAAGGATTTCAAAGGGTTATTAAAGCTGCTTCACAAAGTGTACCCGTGCTCGGCATGTGTTTGCATTTCTTAGTCTCCATGTGCTATGTTTTTTTTTTTTTTGTTTTTTTAGTTTTTCGCCAACTTCAAATAGACTTTTAAGCCTGCTGTTGGCCTAGTGATGCCATTTTATTTATTCCGGCCAACTTTACTTGTTTAATAACTCTTATTTTTATGGTTTTCTCTACGATCTACTCGTGACGCGTACCTGCAGGGCACGCACAGTGGTTAAATAGCCAAGTAATTTATGAATTAAATGTTGGAATTAAACGAAATTTGATAAGCTTAGTGAAGTCGCCATGGTCTAGTAGGAAGAGTGTTGTTGGCTTATTATACATGAGGACTCAGTTCAAACCCCAGGTTTATTTATTTATTTATTTATTTTGCCTATGGAAATGTACCTTGCAGGCAATTAAGTAACATTACAATATTAAAATACTAAAAAACTAAGAATTTAAATATTTAATTACATTATTTTTTATAACATTATTTGATAATGAAAAATCAATTATCATATACAATTTATTAAATTCATAACACATTCTCCTTATTGGATCAGCACCAGCATAGTTGGATCTAAAAAATTGAATTGATAATGGGGAAAAATGACGTGACGGACGTTGAGGAACATTAAATGAGATGTTATGAATTAAAAAACTGGAGCCAATATCATCAGTAATTACATTGAATATGAACGAGATATTTAACATAGTTCTGCGGCTTTTAAGTGTCGGAAGTTTGATTAATGCTAGTCTGGCAGAATAAGATGGTAAACTTGTGGGATTAAAATTCAGTCCTCGGAGACAAAACAACAGAAATTGCTTTTGTACAGATTCGATGACGTCGGAATATTTTATATATAGAGGATCCCATATTATTGATCCATACTCGAGTAAAGGCCTTACAAGAGATGGGTAGAGCGACTTAGTAACATAAGGATCGTTAAATTCTTTTGCCCACCGTTTTATAAAACCAAGTACACTTCTAGCTTTATTTACTGTCATAGCTATGTGCGGAATAAAATTTAGTTTGGGATCAAGTAGAACTCCTAGATCCAGGAAGTTATCTACAAGCTCAAGCTCATATCCATCAAATGCATAGTTTTCAGGAATCGGATTCTTTCTTACAAATCTCATATATTTACATTTTTTGAGATTAATCTGCATTAAATTTAAATTACACCATAAATGAAACGAATTTAGGTCTTTTTGAAGAAGTTTTTGATCGGAAATTTGGCGATAACTTAGGAAAATTTTTACGTCATCAGCGTACATTAGGATGTTGGAATAGTAAATAATATCAGGTAAGTCGTTAATAAACAATGAAAACAGAAGCGGTCCAAGATGACTACCCTGTGGTACACCAGAAAGGACTTCAATACTTCTGGAGCTGCAGTTTTTGAAAAGTACGGTTTGTTTTCTGTTGGTTAAATATGAGTAAATCCATTTTAAACTAAGATCAGTAAAACCCATTAAATTTTTTCCTTTTCCTCCTCAAAAGTACATGATTGACTTTATCAAAAGCCTTGCTGAAATCCGTGTAGATAACGTCTGTTTGTTGTTGATGAAAAAATCCTCGATAAACAATTGTTGAAAGATGAAGCAGGTTTGTTGTTGTAGAACACTTCTTTCTGAAACCGTGCTGATAAGGAGATAGAAAGGTAGAAACTTGATAACATAAATCATCAGTAATCATTTTTTCAAAAAGTTTTGGAATTATGCTCAGTTTTGCAATACCACGATAATTTGTAACATCGGATTTATTTCCTGATTTGAACAACGGAATAATGAATTAGACATCTCTAACTCAATAAAATATGAACAAATTTCAGCAGATTTCTAGCAAAAACTCTGAAAGTAAATAAAATTGCCATGAAAAGTTTCTCAAAAATCCTTCGTTCGGAGTCGACTTTAAACTGTAGTTCCCGCCACTCATGTATAAAAATTAATGCACACAACATAAATGGTGTGAGAAACTAGGTCCTAATTCTAACTAAAGGGTTGTAATGACCAATTCTGTATGTATGTAGTATGTTGATAAGCTTAGTATGGACTCCATTTAATATGAATTTTTTTTGGAGACAGCTGTTGAATAACCAACTTTGATTTTAATCTGGTATTCAGAAAATTCCTTTAACAAATTCTATAAATGTGAAGAACTTTTGCTTCACTGTATGCAACAACATCATATTTTTTTTTTTTAATTTTAATTTGATTTTTTACGTTTTCTATTTAGTCTTCGTTATATTGCAGATTGTGTCATTTAACTTTTTAGTGTTTCCCTCTTACTCATGCAGTATCAAGTATTTTCATCACTTGATGCGAAAACTTCTTCTGCTTCTTTCTCTTGCTTCATTGCATTTTCACTTCTATTTGATGACATTTTTTTCCTTCCTTTTTTACTTCATGTTTTTTTTTTTTCATCTTTTCCTAAAAAAGGTGTGTATGCGCGTTAGGCATGAAATATTTGTTCTGTTTCTTGTGTCGCTGTATAAATATTTAATTTAATTGAAAATAGAATTTAAATAAAGTCCTTTTACAAACAAAAAACATTCCTACTAAAAAGTTCTTCTATTAATATTTACACTTGAAATTGAAAATAAAATAAAAAATAATTTTAGAGTGGACACTTTTAGCGGGTCAGTGGTAGATTTCAAAATATAAACGCTTTAGCCTGGAACATCAATCGATTTCCCCACCAAAAAAAAATTATGAGGAAAAGTTAAAATATTCGAAAAGGTGGCCATTGAATATACATACGTTATCAAAACAAATACAGCCATCCACCACTGATTTATACAGTAGCCAAGCCTATGAGCCTATACATATGGGGGTGATAGATATACCATACATACCCCATACATATGAGGGTGACATAGCATACATATACGAGTGCAGCTTAGTTATCGCCAGAAAACACAGTTTTGAGTAACACAAATAAGAACAACAAAAATTCACTTAAATGTTTGCAAACTCTATTTGTAAAGAAGAAAAACAAAATGGGGTTTAATAAGCGGTATAAATATTGTCAGCCAGAGGCGTGTGAAGTTCACAGTGTGAACTGAAACCAAAAAACATCAAAAATTGTTATGCCACTCATTTCAGAACTTTCATAACCTTTATTGCAGTAATAGAAACATCAAATACGTAGCAGAGATCAGCAACGAGTATTCAAAACGATGAGTAGATTCGAGTCATACTTATTATTTCTGATACCTATACGCATTCATACTTATTTTAATATGATACTCATACTACTCATACTCAAAGTTGGAAGTACTCGTCGTATTCATACTTAACAATACGCATGATGTTATTGACTTCGACTCGTCTCTACTTAACATTTACACGAAGCACAAAATAAGTATGATTCGCGTACGAGCACTACTATACTCACAAGAAGATTGTGTGTATGCTTTGCTTGTTGTCTTTGTCTTTCCTTTCTTCTTTGTTTGTATATGCAACAATAACAAAGGCTGTAAATTTTGATGAATGATTCGAGCCACTCGAATCACTTATAAGTATTATAAGTATTTTTCTAAATTTATGAATCAGAATGAGTAGGCGTATGAATCAAACACATTTCGAATGTTGTGAGTTTGATGTCAACGTTGTACGCATACTCATTGCAAGGTGTACTTATAAATCAACCATGTAGTGAGTATGAATGAATCAGAGTAGTTGAATTTCAATTCTGTTGATTCACTCATACTCAAAATTGCATGAGTGCTTATGATTACCGGAAAAACGATTCATTGCTGATCTCTGATACGTCGTATGTTGCATGAAAACTATCGCTATCAATAATAATGCTTTGACAGATGAGAAGAATTTGACATTTCTATTCAGTAAGATTTGGAAAGTCATCGTGAATCATTTAAATCAAGTACAACGCTTCATAATTGTGGAAATTTATGACTAAAAAAATATATCTGTTCGCGACGACCATAAAGCACTTTGTCCATATGATGGTCAAAATAATTGCACTAGTGAGCAAGCAATTTCTGCATTAATTCACTCCTCTGGTTCCGATACCATAAACAAGACAAAGAAATGTGCATTCCAAAGAGAATATTACTTCTGTAGCATAAAGTTTAGAAAAAGACAGCGAAATGTCGATTCTCGTCGTTCTCAACCTCTTAGCTTTTGCCTTTGGACTGACTATATACATACATACATACAAACATAATTGGTCATTATAACCCTTCAGTCGCGATTACGACCTAGCTTCTCACACCACTTTTAATATTATACATGAGTGGTGGGACCTATAGTTTAAAGTCAACTCCGAACGACAGATTTTAGAGAAGTTTTTTCATGGTAATTTTATTTACTTTCGGTGTTTTTACCAAAAATCTGTCGAGGATTCATTTTTTAATGTTTCGTTTTTGTTAGAGACGTCTGACCTGGAGATTGAACCGTGGCCTCACGTCTAATAAGTCAACACACTACCTTCTAGACTACGGCGACTATACATGGGAAGTTTTACAAAAGAACGTTGGCTTACCTGCTTTTAAAGGGTAGCTTCATACAAGAATTGAAGCTAGGTAGGTAGGTAGGTAGAAGTGGCTGTCCACCCGATGAGCGGACACACTTAGGCCTCATACAGGGCCCATTGTGATACCACAGTTTCATCTTTCCCCTATTCTAGGAACCACTCGGAGCTTCCGATGAAGCGACTTAGACTGCCAATATCCACGCATGACAGTTCATCTACGTCACCCAGGAGTTTCTTTCTCCTCCGACCAAGTGCCGGACATGTGCAAAGTAGGTGAAGAATAGTTTCATCCTCCTCTTCATCTCCACAGCTTCTGCAGAAATCATTCGCAAGGTGTCCAAGACCAATACGCCTCGCATGTGTTCCTATAATACAATGCCCCGTAATAACCCCGATAACAGCTTTGAGCCTGCTTCTTTGGAGCTTAAGCAGAGTCGTCGTGCGCCTGCTATCCAGCTTTGGCCAGATTTTTTGCGCCGCTCTGCCCTTATCCGTAGCTGCCCATCTACTATTGGCAAGGTCCACGATTGCATTGTTAATCATAAGCCCACTGGTACTTAAAGGGATCCCCAATGTAGAGAATTCATCAGAGAGCTCGACGGTCGTGTACCCCTTCTGGCCAATTCATCCGCTCTGCAGTTGCCGGGAATGTCCTTATGTCCCGGTACCCATGTGACACAAACATCACATCGGTTCGCCATCTCATTGAGACATCTGCGACAGTCGTAGACTGTCTTGGAGTTTATCACACTAGAATCCAGCGCCTTGATGGCCGCTTGGCTATCGGAAAGTATAATGATCCTTCGCTTGCGAACATTTTTTTCCGCAACAATTTTCACCGCAGCTTGAATAGCCGACACTTCCGCCTGAAAGACACTGCAGTGATCTGTTAGTCTCATAGACTTGGATATTCCGATTGATCTCGAATAGATGCCAATACCAACGGCTCCTTCTAATTTGGAGCCATCGGTGTAGATTTGTGAGGCATTTCTCGTTAGGTGCGCCACACCCTTTCCCAAGAATTGAAGCTAAACGATCACCAATTGTGTCGCGTGAAACATTTTCAAAGTGAACATTTTTAACAAAGAATTGTGTTTAGCAATGCAATTCTTTAACAAGTAAAATTGTCGTATTTGTTGCGAAGGCAGTCCTTAAGCCGTTAATGAATCATTATCAAATCCATTAAATTTGTCAGTTTGATGCGTTTATAATATACTGGCGGCATAATTGCACTTTGTTTCTTTCGAAATAAGCAAGGAGTTGACATTGCGAATGAATGGCGAGTGTTACCTAGCAATGATTTTGCAATAAATCGAATGTTATGAGTGCTTTATGGAGAGTTTGAACGATTTACGGAAACCAAATTAATCAGTCAAACCTCATTGACATTTGGTTACGACAAGATGGCTCAATTTTCCATACAGCGCTTTCATAAGGTTAAAGCGAAAATAGTATGGGATTGTCTGCAGAATTTAAATCGGCTAGGAAGAGAAAATAAGGTTATCCTCTGCTGGCTGCCAGGCCATGTGGTAATTCTTGGCAATGAGCAAGCAGATGAGCTAACGGGGAAAGGTTCTCACACATCGCTGATGGAATCTGAATCTTTCTGTAGAGTGGAAGCAAATGTATAGAATGAAATGCTCAACGTATGTTTAAATTAAAGAGAGGAAAAATCTCTTCTCAAATCAAATGGGTTTGTGGCAACCGAATCTTTTGTTGCTACCTATGAGACATTAATGCATCCTGCCAAGAAATGCCTGGGAGCATATCGAATGTTAAGCAGGGAATTCTCATTGGTTTACCTGGTCTAGAGTAGTGTTTATAAAGTTCACAAGTTGGTACAAACCGCTATTATCTATTTAAAGCTTGTAATTACAAGACTATGTATAACTAAAATTCTAATGTGCTTCAATATTACAGTCCAGTTTAAGTGCTCAGATAAAAAAAAAGTAAAATAAATTGCATCCTATTTAAGATACCGCCTTTTAAAGCAATTTACAACTCTGTTAAAGCTTACTACGGCTAAAATAATAAAAAATTACACTGAAAATTGTCAACGTCATAAAACGTCAAACTAAATGCTGCACAATTTAAAAAAAAAAAAATTCACTTTTTTTCCACTGAATTTATCAACATAAAACCCTGCATTTTTGCTAAAGAAAAAAGGAAAATTGTTTAAACAAAAAAAAAAAAAAAAATAGGAAAATGCTACTAAAGGACATGAAAATATTATGGCCCACAAAAAATGGACACGAAAAAAAAAAAAAACAAAATTCTACCAAAAATGGGCGACAAGAATGCATTGAAGCTGATACAACAGATGTAAAATAAGCAACTTGCAATAGACTGGGATACTTTTTTTCCTCTTTTTTTGTTTTTTTTTGTACTTTTTGTTAAAAAAATGAAAATAAAAATGAAAATATCCATAATAGACTTCCCTGGTTATTGTTATAGATAAAAATGGCAGATCCAAAAAAAAAAAAAAAAAAAAACAGAGAAAAAACTGAATTTTATAAAGTAAATGATATTAGATGCTGCATAATGCCTGCTGCTTGCTGTTGTATGCAACGAACAAAAAAAAAAAAAAATAAAGAAAAAAGAGGACCAGGAAAAATAAAACGCAACTAAACGAGAGGACAATGTTGCTAAACGATGATTATTTTTTAGTTTCATTTAAAAAAAAAATTTTGAAAATATAAAAAAACTGTTGCTTTTCCAATGCATTTGACAATTTAACTAAAGGACCAGCTGGATAGGGAAAAAAAAAACAAAACAAAAATCGTTTTAACCCTTTAACTACACTAGTGTATACTATTCTAAATAGTGTTATGATGACATTAAGCCTTTGCTGTGGTAAAAGAACAAGATAAACAAATAAACAAACAAAACAACAAAGAAATTATGGAAATAAGAATAAGTAAAGATAAAATGAAAAAAAAAAAAAAACTAAAGTACACAGAAAAATAAAAAACTTAAATAACAATAACAAACCAACAGTAAGGTTCTAGAAGTTGCCAGATCGCTAGAGGGTTGTAGTAACAGGGTCTTCCAACACGGACTTTCGAACGTTGATAATGTATTTTGCCAAATCACTATGGACGGATGTAGCATTCAACAGCAGGTGAAAATAATCAAATTGTTTTATCAGAACGTGTATTCTGTGCGGGCAACATACCACCCACTTTGCCTGCTTTGCAATCTCAATGAATGAATACATGAACAAACAAAATTGTCGTGATCCAAGAGCATCCAATGAATCAAGAAAAAATCTGTTTTTGGTGTGGATTTTAGATTGATGGCATCATTGATCCATATTTATTTAAGAACGATATTGGCCAGGCCATCGCTATTAACGGTAAGTCGATGATTATCAACTTTTGTTGAACTGAATTGGATGATCTTCATTCTAGCGACAAGTGGTGTCAACAAGACGGCACTTCGTTTCACACTATTCGTATTTCCGAGAATATTCTGTACGAGCAATTTGAGGGCGTGGTTATCTCATGTGGTGGTGATATGAATAAGCTGTCGAGATTGCACGATTTGACTCCGTTAGATTAGGTTAGGTTTGAGGATATGTAATTGTCATTGAGACAAGTACAATACCCAGAGATCAGAATGATCCATTGTAAATACGTCCAAGAGGAGAGATAAAGAGGGAGATGGGCAAATTGGAAAAGGAAAGGAGAAGAGGTAGGAAATGAAGGAAAAGAGACGGAGGAAAAACAGATGGACCACAAACACACAAGATGGCAGACTGACTTTTTTTTTTTTGATGAAACCAGCACTCAAGGGATGGCCCCTACTCATTCAGTGCATTGTGCAGGTTTTTAGGAAAATGGGTTATAGGAAGGTGGAAGAGAGGCAGTAGTGTTTGTGGACATCTCAAGATGCGAACGGCAAGGAAACGAGTTGCTGCTAGGTGACTATAAAATGGCCAGTGCTATACCTTCACCATTAGACAGTCTACAGCAATCGTCCCCAAGAAGCCCGCACCCTTCAGTCCTAGCTTCTCACACTACTCATGTTGTGTGTGTTAATTTTATACATGAGTGGCGGGACCTACAGTTTAAAGTCGACTCCGAACGACAAATTTTATTGAGAAGCTTTTCATGGCAATTTTATTTACTCTCAGAGTTTTTGCCAGAAATCTGCTGAGAGGAAGTCGCCGAAGAAATATTTTTCGTTTTGATGTCTGACCTTGGATTCGAACTCGGGCCTTCAGTCTAATAAGCCAACACACTACCTACTAGACCACTTCAATCTAAGCCCAGCAACAAACCTGTCCTATCACTGTCTATAGCAGCCCATAGACACTTAGCATTCCGGTCCATTCCGTAGAGGTGGCAGATTCGGAGATCAGATCAAATCGCCCTCAGAAAGTGAACCTAATCTAGCGAGAACATTCGCTGTCTCATTACCAAGTATACCGCTATGTCCCGGAATCCAGCATAGACGGAGTCGATCTGGTCCAAAGGTCCTTGATGACTCTTTGCACTCATGAACAAGCCATGATACACCAGACCGACGAAATGACCCTTGGGGCAGACTGACTGTCAACGAAGATCATATAAGATTCCGAATCTGAAGTGGGTCTACTAGCTATGGCCTCAATAGTCTTCAAGATAGCAAAAATGTGTGCCTGAAACACGCTACAGTCATCCGTTAGACTTTAGACAAACCATATCACTCTTGAGAAGCAACATAACCCATGCCATCGATCAAATTCAACTCGGTTTATGCGTCAGAGTCATGGAAAACTTGACATTTCGAATTACATAATTACTTAATTGATCATTACAACCTTTTAGTCAAAGTTACAACCTATCTTCTCACACCAACCCTGTTGTATGCTAATATGATACATGAGCGGCGGGACCTACAGTTTTACGTCGACTCTGAATTATAGATTTTTGAGAAACTTTTCATCGCAATTTTGTTTACACCCAGACTTTTCCATATTTCGTTTTGTTCGAGATGTCCGAAGCTAGGTTTAAACCATGGCCTCTCGTCTAAGAAGCCAACTCACTAACTATTAGACAACGGCGACTTCAACACACATTGTTTTATTTAAATTTAAAGATAGAAAATAGGAAGTAATAAAATATACATTTTTTTCATGTGATATTTAAAGGGTTAATATTAGAGAAAATGTAAAAGCAAAAATAACAATAATAATAGTAATTTATAATAATAATGTCATAAATTTTATTTCGTAAGCTCTTTATATTGTTACGTTGTTACGTAAATTTAAATGGGACTGTTTGTCTTCTACAACATTTTCAACGTTGTTATTATTGTATACGAAGTATAAATAAATTAAGATTTTCCAATTGGAATTATCAAAAATGATTGAGTATCATTAAGGCAAGGTATGGTATTTTCAAATAATGATGAATAATGCGATAGTGTATCTCTTAAAATATAGCTTTAATCGATTAGGTTCCTTTTCAAGATTTATTAATCTCTTCGTATACTTCTAGGAAATACAATATTTATAGACTTTATTATTGTTGTTCTGTAATTTTTGTTACAAAATCCATTATATAGTGTTTCATAATTATCAGGTCAATTTATTTATTTATTACTTTATTTTATTAATTGTTTAAGTCAGCAGTAGCTTGTCAAAAGGGCGATTACTAATCTCAGGTTATTTGTATATTTGTAAGTAAGTATATTTGTGTTTTCTCCTACTGGAAGCTCATCTGCCTGTTCATTGTCCCCAATTCTCACATGAACTAAGAACCACTAGAGGGTACTTCTACTTTCCCTAACAAGCTGATTCAGCTTCTGCAGAGAGACCCATACTATTTTCCATTCAAGCGACTGTTTAGATGGTGGCCTGATAGTCAGATAGTATTGCTATGTCTCGTCCTTTATTTCCGACGGCATAGACTTCTTGGAATATACTCGTGAGTTTCTCCACCGGCCACCGGTATTTCATTTTGAGACGGTACATTTACGCTCCTGTCAGTAGATACATTCTTAATCTATTCTTACCACCAAATGGTTCCTTAAAAAAAATATGTAGTGCCCAGATTACTCGTTGCGTAATATTAGAACCAATTTACTAGGCTACGAAATCCTTTAATGAATTTTATTTTAAACTTGTCTCCCATTATCCTAACGATAATCCCCAAAGGCTTAACCAGAATTGAGCTTCCAGCGCTGCGGTAGAATAGCCGTTGTTATATTAATACAATCTAGTCTCTGAATCTTGTCCAACTCCATTTAGGTTATTTTTCGATTTGTCGTGTCTGTCTAGACAGTGGCCCTGACCATCACGGTACACATCCAGTGAATAATACTTCGGCTTCCCCACAAGCCTCCTGCATATAAACACTATCTGTTGTATCATCTTGCTCAGGAATGTATTTGAAATTTAGAAACTGTACTCAGTCTAGTAAATATGGTCTATTGTAGTCTTGCCCGGATTTATCCATAGGCCTATTGATATGCAATATCTACTTAGAATCTCAAGACTTCTGTGAATGATGTCGCAAAGAGTCTCTTCAAATTTTTTTTGCCATTAAAGTTATATGAGTTTATGTCCGTATCAGATAATTTTGACAAGAGTTCATCGACAACCAAGTTCCACATTAGTGGTAAAAGAACAGCCCTTATTCTCATGCGTTCGGATAGTAGGGCTTATTCTTAAGCCTCTATATAATTGAAAACATCCGAAAACTTCTTTTCTCATTTGAAAAAAATGTGGGTTCCAAAAAACAGTGCTTTTATTCTCATGCACAGAACTTCAAGCAGGGACTTCTAACTGGCCAGTGTGCCTATCAATCAGTAAACTACTTTGGGTCTTTTGAGCATATCCCACAATGTCATATGAATATTGATTGTAGGTCAGATGCAATCAACATCAAATTCTGTCTGTCAGTCTGTAGCATTGAAAGATATTCTAAATATATTATGAAGTCTAGGGCCTAATTCATGGACACAGCTGAACAGTTTTGAACCTGAAGCTTAAATTTCTTAACTTAAAGAATAGAATCACATTTATAAAGTAAAACAAAAATAATTCCCTTCCAGCTACCTAAGAAAGTTGCGAACAATTTATTCTTTCCCATTTTTTCTTTACCATTTCAGAACCTTTAAGGTTCTTTTCCGTAGCGTTGTTATTAAGAATTCAATGTGATCGTAAATATTAATGCTGCTCCTTATTATTCCGTATCTCTTTTGAATATTTTGAATTAAAATCCTTTCTTCTTCCTCATGACTATATCCTTAAGGATATTTTTTTGTTTTCTTCTCTATTTTATGGGCAGAATTTTGTTTTTTTTTGTTCATTCATTTCATCAAGTTTCAGTTTTCGTTGCGTTTCTGTGCCATTGTTGTGTTGGTTTATGTACCAAGACAGTGTGTGTGTATTTTATTTCCTTCTCTATTTAGCTGTGTGTATGTGTGTGTGCGTGCTTGTATGTCTTGTTGACTTTTTGTATACAAATGAAATGAAATGAAATGTCCTTTTGTTGTAATTTTTCTCTTAAAAACTGTTTATTTTTACATAAGTTTTGTTTGTTTCTTTTTGCTGACAACTGTTTACTTACTTATTGCATAATAAATAAATTTAATATTCGTTATTTACATTGGTTCGTATTTAATTTGTCTTCAAATGAACAATGTTTTGCACAAAAATAAATATTTCCTTAAGGACCAAGCAGCATGCTCTCAGTTGGTCAATAATGCAAACAAAAATACTCATCAAAATGCAACAGAACTTATAAAGTTAACATGTGTGTTTAAGTTTTATAAAATAAAAAATCGTATGATAATTTAGTGTTGCATTTTGATGGATATCTGAGTGTTAAAAATATAAGTGTAGGTTAGGTTAGGTTAGGTTAAACTGACAGTCACCTGAATAAAAATAGCTTACTTGGGTCCTAGAAGGTCCCGTTGTAAAACTGAAATTAATTATTCTGCCACACAATTATAAATCCTGGTTGACATCTTTGAGCCAACCCGATAACTTTAAGAAAGTGTGAATTCAATGCAAAACCTCTTTGGCTAAACAAGTACATACATACATAATTGGTCATTACCATACTTTAGTCAGGACTACAGTAAATAAAATTGCCATGAAAAGCTTCTCAAAAACTGTCGTTCGGAGTCGACTTTAAACTGTAGGTCCCGCCACTCATGTATAAAATTAACGCACACAACATAAGTGGTGTGAGAAGCCAGGTCGTAATCCTGTCTGAAGGGTTGTTATGACAAATTATGTAGTCAGGACTACAACCTAGTTTCTCACACCACTTATGTTGTGTGCGTTAATTTTTTATACATGAGTGGCAGGACCTATAGTTTAAAATCGACTCCGAACGACAAATTTTTGAGTAGCTTTTCATGGCAATTTTTATTTACTCTCAGAGTTTTTGCCAGAAATCGGCTGAGAGGAAATTGCCGAAAAAATTTTTTTTATAATTCGTTTAGTTCGTGATGTCTGACCTGGGGTTTGAACCGAGGCCTCACGTCTAATAAGCCAACAGAGTACCTACTAGACTACGGCTAACAAAGTATTATCAGTAAATTCTGGGTGCTCAAGAATCCTTCGGCCCAAGAGGCGCCGTCATACGTATTTTCGATTAGACCGATGGCTTTACTAAGGAATCCTGTATTCTAATGAGATCACATGGTGTATCATAGTGTCGAACGCTTTTTTGAAGTTAATAATGCACATGCAAACCGGCATGTGTCGTTCAACGGACTGCTCCACAATTGTTCGCAATGTGTTGATGTGATCGACGCATAATCGATACACCACAAAGCCAGCCCACTAGTTTATAAGCCGGAAAACGTTTAATATCACTCTTGTAGTTTAACATATTGGAAAGATAACATATTGTTACGAAAATGAAAATGTTTTTACATTGCTTAACATTAAAATTATAGACAAAAGCTACAAAAACAAAACAATGCAGTAAACAAACCTGTTTACAAATTATCGTACAGCTTAATAACAACAAACACCAGCATAAAAAAGTGGTAAACAAGTAAACAAAAATATAACAAGAACACTACAATAATAATTTGTTGTTTACATTTATTGGGATTTCGAGAAGGCGAAGACATGAATGATCGCCTTGAAGAACATTCATCAGACTTACTTACTTTGCCATATAAAAGGCAAGGTAAAGCAGGCGACTGTGTTAGTGAAGTTAAGTCAGTCTTGTGTGAAGATGTGGTGCGTTTGGAGTAATCGTGGCTTGAAGATCGCCGTTACAAAGATCTGTCGAATAATTGTCTAGTAATTGTTATTGTTTATGCAAAGGATATAAACAGAGGAATAACAAAAAAAGGCAATTGTTGTTGTTTACATCGAGTTGTGAACAGTGGCACACAGAATTGTGCGAATAATAAAGAATTTTAATTAAAAGGAAACATAAATTTATTTTTATTTTATTTGCAAACTACAAGCTCATAAATTAAACGTTTTTAAAAGGTAAAAATGTAACAATATGATATGATTTTTGCTAAGCAGTACCGAAATATCAACAAATTTGTCTGGAAAGGAATCGGAATGCGTAAATGTACATGCGTTGGACTTTTGTCAGATGTCGTTCATTATTCACAAATCGCGTATTGTTTAGTACATTCGAAAGGTCTTAACTGGACACTTTCATAATATTTTTTACCAAAATTTTTGTGTGAGTGTTAGCAAGCATTTATACTCGTATTTCGTAACACAAAATTATTTTATTACCAAAAAGTAGCAACTGTTGAAAGAATTGAACACAATAAGTAAGTAAAAACTAAGAAAAAAAAAAAACTAAAAATATTCATCATTATCATCATCATGAGGAAGAGATTTAATGTTGCTGCCACATTCAAATTGAAAAAAGGAATTATTTTCAGCACTAATATGGCACTGTCATGTGATGGGGCTAGGTCATGGCCACTACATAAGTTTGTATGTATTTACGAAAATACAAATAAAAATCAACAGTTTATTACCAGACAACGACAATAGGAAGTTCTAAGGGTGTATAATCTAAGGACCACCTACTGTGCTAAACAAAGTAACTGAAAACGAAAGATTTCATTATGAAAGAGCATCAACATCCTTTTGGATTACAACGAAAGCAATAAATAAATGAATTGAATTGAAATGAAAAGAAATGAAAAGAGAAGAGAAGAATTAAATGAACAAAACCATTCAATATGAACAGACCAACCCATCAACAGAACAACAGACAATATAAATAAATGAGTCTGCTTTTGCATAAATGTTTGTTTCCTGTCTTTAACCCGAGCTTAAGAACCTAGCGAAGAAGATGAACCTATAAAGGCTTAAATGGAAGTAAATGACAAAAAAAAAAAAAAAAATTAATATCTTCCTTAAACAGGAATTAAATACTTTCTTATGAAATTATACGTGTATGATAAACGAACGAACGAAATGAAAAAAATATTTTATTGTACCACCACCGATGAATTCCTAGAATTTAAATTTTCTTTTTTTAAATTCTTAAGGGTACATCCCTATCTTGCATTGGGTGTAGGAGGATTATTATGCTGATTTGAATACGAAAATTTATTATTTTGCTTAGCCAAGATACTTTCAACACTTGTTGTCATGAATTATTTTTCTGTCTGGAAAGTAATTTGCCACAATGAATGACACAAATAGAAGTGCCTTTAAAAGAAGGCATTACAATGACGTAGAAGAGTAATTAATATGGCAGACATTGTCGTGAATTATTAAAATTAATTATTAATAAAACTAAAGTGTTTTAAAAAAGTATTCAGACAGCTGTCAGAAAATTGAGTTCTAATGTAACAGACTATAAGAGGTTTTACGAGTGTAACGAATCTCTTAGCATGGAGCAGAGGTACGGCATCGTTGCTATATGACTACCGGGACATAGTTGTACTCTAGAAAACTGGTCAGACATGAAAAAAATATCGAAACTCTACGGTGATTGAACAACAACATGGATTCGGCCAAAGGATACGTGGGCGACTTGGATACAATAAAATAGAACAGCAAAGTTGGCTAAAGCTGAATAGAGGGCGCAAGAAAAGTCTTCTCAAACTCCAAAGCAACATTCTCAGAGTGGATGTTGCATTCATTTCTGGACATTGCACTTTGGGCACTCATGCGAAAAGAATTGATCTTGGACACATGACAAACGATTTCTGAAGAATCTGTAGAGACCAGGAAGATGGGAAAACTTTTTTTACTTATTGGATATAAAACCCAGTGTTATGTCTAAAGGACATAAATGATCTATGATGTTCGATATTAAGAGTGTAAGTTGCTTCATCAGAAGCTGTGAATGGTAAAATGGATGACAGAAGTATCACAATGGGTCAGTTAGGGTCACGGCTAAGTTTCTCTCACCAAATAAAAGTATTTGTTATCATATTTTTTTTTTCGAAGGTGACAAAGCTAGGATTTGAACTCTACGCACTCGTCAAGTAATGCACGACTCTAGTGAGTCTAGTGACAGCGAAATTTTAATTTTTGAAACAAATTCAAGAAATTGTATGAAAAATGAAATGTAAAGCCAGACAATTTTAATCAATTGTGAGAACAGTCCTTGTTACTTGTTTTGTATTTTATTTGTTGCATTTAAAATAAGGTTGGACTAGGCTGAGTTTAACGAACAGGAGAATGCTGTTAATCCCATCTCCACTGTGGCATACGAATTATTTGCAATCATCTGTCTGTGGTGGTAATTACATTCGGTTGTTAAGCAACATAACCATTTTGTATAAGTTCATGTATTCATTTAGCCCAGTTAATGTTCATAAGTAGAAATGTCTTAAATTAAATAATTTTATAGATAACTAGCTGACCCGGCGAACTTCGTCCCGCCCAAAATTGATTTTTTTATTGCCCAAAACAGGTCACATTATGTATTTATTGTAATACGCTGCATAAAAATAACTAACTTACTATAAGTGTGTGGATCTATCTATCTAGTTAAAAATTTAAAGTCGGTACGTTATTTAGGTGAGGCATACAAAGAATAACAATAAGAGGTCCGAATCATGGGTAGCGCTGACGAAGTTGTAGTTTTTGTACTCGCTCCAAAACAAAAATAACAGACATACATGTTAGATATGTATGTACATATGTAGTTATAAACCATCGAATTAGCCGACTTATCTTTTAAAGGGGGAGGGTTTGTCATGCCCATTTTTGGTGAGTTTGTCGATATCGACTCTACGAACTTATCCACCAAATTGCATTCGTCTACGATCACCATGTCCCTAAATATTAAATTTTAAAGGTTTGCCACGCCTACTTTTTGCTATGTCGAATTTTTTTTTTAAACCATATAAACCTGATAAGCTTTCGAACAAAAAAAGAATGGTTAAAATCGGTTCAGTAGTTTAAGAGTTATTGATATCACTTGAAGGGGGAGGGTTGCCACGCCCATTTTTGGTGGGATTGTCGATATCGACTCTATGAACTTACCCACCAAATTTTTTTTCGTCTACGATCAATATGTACCAAAATATTAAATTTTAACGATTTGCCACGCCCTCTTAACATTTAGGGATATGAAAAATAGATGTTGTCCGATTCTCAGATCTACCCGATATGCAAACAAAATTTCATGAAAATCGTTCGATCCATTTCGGAGGAGTTTAACCACTAACACCGTGACATGAGAATTTTATATATTAGATATCCAAGCTTGTTCAGAACATAGCTTCGAATCGCACCAGCTTGCTGCTACCTTCAATGCCTCTGAGTTCAGGAACCCATATAAGATATCCCGGTATCCTCTACAGAGGCACTTGATACGCTTGGACAGCCTTCTACAATAGGTAGGAGATTTGTGGAAACACCTTTTTCATACACTCTAAAATTCCTCTGCGACAGTTCCTATAGCCATTATTACAAACAGAGCCAAGGCATTTATTAATAAAAATTATTCGAACTTTGCACTAGGAAAAGTTATGAAATGAGTATCAAGGACGATGTACACCTTGGACGCTTCAAAGGAACTGTAACCAACGAAACAATTTTTCACGAATGCAATGTGAAGTTGATCGAGATAGCTGAGGCACTAAAGATAACAAAGCAACGCGTTGGTTATATCGCGTATAAATATTTGGCTGTGTGAGAACTGTGCTCAAATTGGGTGCCACGTGACCTCACAATTGTCACAAAGGATAATGAATTGATGAAACAGAGAATGGTTTGCAGCAGTGCCATTTTGTTCGTCAATATGCGACAATTGAAATACTAAAAAATATTGGCCTAGAAGTTATATATTGCAATAAATGGCAGACCAAAATGATTTGGGAAAGATGAAAGCGTTTAAATTAGTTTTCAATGATAAAAGAAAATACGTTGATCATTTAACGTCGCTTCGTTTTAAATCGTTTTTTTTTTTGGCTTCATTTACAACATATTAAAAATGTTGCTACTCTTCTTACAACGAAATGTTTCTTTTGTAACATAAGCGTTGCAACAAAAGGGTTTCTAAAACCCTTTCTAAGTAGGTTATAAACTATGGAACTATAGGATTTCTTGAAACAAGGAAATATTCATCGGCTTTTAATTCAATTTTTATTTTTAACAGCTAGCTGCCTGCAGCTGAGCTAAGCTTAATGCATTCGTGGCACAACAGAATGAGAAGAAGAACAGATAGTGATGATGATAACGGTGTTGCTACAATGTTGGTGGTACCATTCATATTTAGTGCTTAATTCCAGCCTTTTGATTTCATAAAATCTATTGAAAAGAGAGAACTCTAAATGGAAACAGAATAAAAATAACAATACTTGACTAAAATCCACAAACTTTATGCAGGACAACAAAGGCAAGAGAGGTGGCCAGTGTTGCTGCAAAAACGGAGTGGGGAAAAGCGTCTAAACGAAACGAAAGAATGGAAAATAATTTAATCCACTTGTAGAAACACTTAAAACTACAGTTGTGGATATAATTTCTATATACAAACAATACCAACAACAATAACAAAATGGAAAATAAAGAAGGAAAGTGTGTAAAGATAAGAAAGAAAATTTCATCGCCCAACAATGATAATCTGAAGAAAAATAAGAATTAAAAAATTAATTTTAATGAGGAGAAGAAGTAGACAAAATGAGAATAAAAGAAACAATTAAACAAATACTGAATGTCGAAATTAATTTGAATTTGAAATACAACAAAAAAAAAAATAATAAAATTAAAACAAAAGGAAAAAGTTATTTTTTTTCCCCATTCCTAATGGCATGTAATGCAACAAGAAAAAGTTTAAATAAAATCTGAGGAAGGAGAATACGAAAAATTCAAATGAATATGGATAAGCTTCTCATAAAATGTTTATAAAGCTTGTTTTTGTAAAAATTTGTGTGTTTTAAGTAAATCCCTTATTCGCGAACAATAAGTACGAGGTTCGTTTAAGGTGTTCTGGGGGTTCAACAATTTTCATACTAAGTTTGATACGCATCCAATTATGCTTCGCATGGAAGAGTTCAAATATTTGCGCATCATAGTGAATAATAAAATTTACTTGAAACCTGCATCTAACGTTAATTATAAAAAAGGCTACAAGTATAGTTAGGACTACTTGATAAATTATGGGGTCTAAGCCCTAAAATTACCTACGGAATGCAAACTATGTGATATTGTAAAATGCTGATAAAACTAAACAAATAACAGCTGGCCTCAGATTTTGAAGAAGAAATACAATTGCTCTCTCAATAATACAAAACGAATATATTTAATGCTCTCGTAACAAAAATGAATGATAAGGCCGTTAAAAAAATACTAATTGTCTGTAAACACTTATAGATCTTCTCTAGAAACATTGATAGATCTACTCTAGAAAAGTGGTCAGACATGGAAAAAATATCGAAACTCTACGGTAATTGACAAACAACATGGACTCGGCAAAAGCATACGTGAGCGACTCGAATACCACAAAATAGAAAAGCAAATTTGGGTAAAACTAAATAGAGGGCACAAGAAACGTCTGCTCAAACTCCAAAGGAGCATTCCCAGAGTGGATGTTGGAGTCATGTGTCTCATGCGAGACAAATTGATCTTGGACACATGACAAACGATTTCTGAGGAATCTGTAGAGACCAGGAAGATGGAAAAACTTTTTTTTACTTATTGGGTGCAAAACCCAGTGCTATGTCTAAAAGGACATGTCCAAAGGACATATATGATCTATGATGTTCGATATTATATGAAGTCGCCGTAGTCTAGTAGGTAGTGTGTTGGCTTATTAGACGTAAAGCCAGGGTTCGAGCCCCAGGCCAGGCATCAAAACAAAATACAAAAAGTATTTCTACGGCGAGTTCCTCTCAGAAGATTTCTGGCAAAAACTCTGAGAGTAAATAAAATTGCCATGAAAAGTTTCTCAAAAAAATCTGTCGTTCGGAGTCGACTTTAAACTGTAGGTCCCGCTACTTATGTATAAAATTAATACACACAACTTAAGTGGTGTGAGAAACTAGGTCAATAATCCTGACTGAAGGGTTGCAATGACCAATTATGTATGTATGATGTTCGATATTAAGAGTTTAAGTTTCTTCATCAAAAGCTCTCAATGTTAAAATGGAGTTAGGGTCACGGCTAAGTTTCTCTCACCAAATAAAAGTATTTGTTATCATATTTTTTTTCGAAGATGACAAAGCTAGGATTTAAACCCTGCGCACTTTCACACTCTGTTAACATTGATAGACCTTTCAATAAGTCGCCGTGGTCTAGTAGGTAGTGTGTTGGCTTATTAGACTGAAGGCCCGAGTTCGAATCCCAGGTCAGACATCAAAACGAAAATATTTCTTCGGCGACTTCCTCTCAGCAGATTTCTGGCAAAAACTCTGAGAGTAAATAAAATTGCCATGAAAAGCTTCTCAATAAAATTTGTCGTTCGGAGTCGACTTTAAACTGTAGGTCCCGCCACTCATGTATAAAATTAACACACACAACATGAGTAGTGTGAGAAGCTAGGACTGAAGGGTGCGGGCTTCTTGGGGACGATTGCTGTAGACTGTCTAATGGTGAAGGATAGCACTGGCCATTTTATAGTCACCTAGCAGCAACTCGTTTCCTTGCCGTTCGCATCTTGAGATGTCCACAAACACTACTCCCTCTCTTCCACCTTCCTATAACCCATTTTCCTAAAACCTGCACAATGCACTGTATGAGTAGGGGCCATCCCCTGAGTGCTGGTTTCACCAAAAAAAAAAATAAAGACGATTTCCAAATATTATATAAAAATATTCTACGGATGAGTATGTGTAGAAACATTTTATTGTGTTGAATATTTCATTGTATTTGGTTGTAATGAATTCAGTTTAAAACACACGTAGCTATACTTATACCAGCATAAGGATTTATTTCTACTTCCCCTATAATTATATGCTACAGCGAAAGGAAAATATATTTTTCATAAGTTTAAACATCCTTTAAATTTAAGCTTTTTAATGAATGCACAACCACTTTGTAAAGTCTTTCCTCAAGCTGCAGCCACGAAACCAAGACAAAAACACATACAAACACACACACACTCGTAACTTGAAATAAAACATTTTTAAGCGAAAATAATGAAAAACGCTGCTTACAATAGACGTTTAATAATGAGTAATTCGTAAACACTCATACGCATATTCATACATAGTTTGCGGCGTTGGCAAATGATGGTGGTGGCGGTGAATGGTAGCAGAGTGTTGCCAGTTGATTGTGAGTCAATATATTCACATCATTCGCATTGCATTGCACAGCAAACTGGTGTTGCATATGCAACCACATTAATTATGTTCAGTTCTGGTAGCTGCGGGCTTCTTTTTCCATTTTAGAAAATTCTTGCAACGTTTTTCAAACCTCTAAAGAATGAACGTGTTTCATTTAATGCAACACATTGTAAACAATCATGGCAAAAATATGAAAAAAAGATTTTCCAAAAATTTTATGAAATTTCAGTTTCAGCAGAAAGTTTCGTACAAGAAAAAAAAAATTACCAGTTATAGTTGTAGGAAAACTTGCTGGGTCTGAATACCTCTCACTCATATTGAAATGCAACAAATTTTGTTATTCTTATAATGCCAGTGTATGTGAAGAAACAAAAGTATACAAAAGGTAACGAACGCTCTTAACGATTGTAAGAAGTACAGATGGTAGCCAACAAAATCGTTATGAAATAAAAAATACAACATAACGAGAGCGTTTTCATTAACGTGATTGATCAATTGATCTTTGTTGTCTGATATTATTTTGTATATTAAATTTGAAATCTTTACGATCATATTTAATGAAACTGGTCTGACATTTATTTGCCACATTCTGTATTACTTGCAGAATCAGGTAAATCTCAGCAAGTGTTAATGTCGTGTTTATTCTCCCACGTTGCATGCTGTAACTACTTAAATGACTGTGAACGTTTATTTTCTGTTTCTCAAAATCCTTTTTCCTTTTTTGTTTTTTTTTCTTGTTTATTTCCCCAATTTCTCCTTGTTACAGAGATGGGAGTGGTATAGTTCGCGAATAAACACTTTGTTTTGCAGTGAATATATTTGCAACACACTGAAAGTAATAAAAATGTTGAATAAAAAGCAAAGTGTTTTACACGGTGCATCAAAAGAATATTCATATTTTGAATGTAATGAGTTCCAGTGGTGTGTAATACTCGGAACATGTAAATTAACAGAACTATCCTATTGGCATAGTGCACGTTGCCATTTATTCAGATTAGTCAGAATTGCGACTTAGTTTCAAGCACCCAGCCTTGACATTCTGGCACTACTGAGCCCGTTAACGACTTAACTGAAACCTAAAAGTCACCAAAAAATATGTAAATTCGCTATTTTTATCGATCTACTAAATATAAAACTTTATATTGCCTTTCCCTGTGGCTTAACAACATGTAACGATGTTGTTTTCATAGTGTGGCACATTTCTTCCTTTTTTTTTTTTTGGTGGTGGCAAGTACTAGTGTGTGGGCGTTTGTATTCATTTAAACTGAGTTTGAAACTCGTTAGTTAATTGCTTAGAGCATTGGGTTAAACTAACATTTATAATCAAAACATAGTTTTAAAGAACATTTTAAGTGGATTAGGGGAACGTTATTGATTTTAAACTAAAAAAATTTTCATTTTACTTACAGTCTGAGCACTGAAATTTAATGACAAATTATTACCTGTAATGGAAGGAAAAAAAAACGAAGAAATTAAATGAGGTTAAAACAGCGTTTATTTCTTAAGCATTAAATAAAAAAATTTTAAAAAAAATATTCAATTCATATTCAGAAGATCATTTGTGAATACAGAATATAACGAATGGAGGAGATACTGTGAGCATCAAAAGAAAGTGTACAATTCAAAAAAATATACATTAATAAATAATAGTTTTTAAAATTGAAACAAGAAGAAAAGAATTAGAAAATTTTGGAAATATTGTAAAATTTTTTCGGGTACTCTCCTTAAGTGGAAAACTTGAGTTGAGATTGTTAGAATTTTATCCATAGTGTACACTTTCTTTTGACGCTCACTGTATATGCATATTTACTGACAGTAATGTGATCATTAGATTAATAGAGAGTGCCTACGCCGTAACGAACACAGTTTCAATGTCTCTTCTTGTTTGTGGATCTGAGGAAGAGGCTGCCAGATGGTTTCACACCAGCTTCACATCTTTACGGAACAACTCACTTGTTGTGGGATCAGATAGATGTGGTAAAATGTGAATACAGAATATAACGAATGGAGGAGATATACGAATATTTACTGACAGTAATGTGATCATTAGATCCATAGAGAGTGCCTACGCCGTAACGAACATAGTTTCAATATCCCTTCTTGTCTGTGGATCTGAGGAATAGGCTGCCAGATGGTTTAACACCAGAGATCAGCAATAAATCGTATTTTCGCTACTCATAGGTACTTATGAAATTTTGAGTATGAGTGAGTCAAGAGTATTAAAATTCAACTACTCTGATTCATTCGTACTCGCTACAACATTGATTTATAAGTATAGGTTGCAATGAATATGAGTACAACGTTGACATCAAACTCACAACATTCGATTCATTGTTTGATTCAGACGCCTACTCATTCAGATTCATAAATTTAGAAAAATACTTATAATACTTACGAATGATTCGAGTCACTCGAATCATTCATCAAAATTTACAGTAGTAGTTATTGTTGCATTTACAAAAGAAGAGGAAAGAAAAGACAAAGACAACAAGCAAAGCACACACACAACCTTCTAGCGAGTATTGTGGTGTTCGTACTCGAATCATACTTATTTTGTGCTTCGTGTATATGTTGAATCATGGAGAGTCGAAATCAACAACATCGTGCGTATTATTAAGTATCAGTACGATGAGTATTTCTAACTTTGAATATGAGTAGTATGAGTATGATATTAAAATAAGTATGAATGCGTACAAGTAGCTGAAATTATAAGTATGACTCGAATCTACTCATCGTTTTGATGTTTCACACCAGCTTCACACCTTTACGGAAGAACTCACTTGTTGTGAAATCAGATAGATGTGGTAAAATTTGGAATATTCTGAACAAAATTTAGGTTAAACCTGATCAAAGTTCATCTTTGGAATCTCTTAATAGTTTATTAAGAGACTTTGGCTTGTGGGTCGATGTGTGAAGTCTGGCCATACCATAGAACGGCTTTTATAGAAGAGGTAACGACAAGGAAGAAGGGGCGAACGCAGAACATTTTCCCTGTCATTATTTTTTTTTTTTTTGTGAAACCAGCACTCAGGGGATGGCCCCTACTCATGCAGTGCATTGTGCAGGTTTTTTAGGATAATGGGTTATAGGAAGGTGGAAGAGAGGGAGTAGTGTTTGTGGACATCTCAAGATGCGAACGACAAGGAAACGAGTTGCTGCTAGGTGACTATAAAATGGCCAGTGCTATACCTTCACCATTAGGCAGTCTACAGCAATCGTCCCCAAGAAGCCCACACCCTTCAGTCCTAGCTTCTCACACTACTCATGTTGTGTGTGTTAATTTTATACATGAGTGGCGGGACCTACAGTTTAAAGTCGACTCCGAACGACAAATTTTATTGAGAAACTTTTCATGGCAATTTTATTTACTCTCAGAGTTTTTGCCAGAAATCTGCTGAGAGGAAGTCGCCGAAGAAATATTTTCGTTTTGATGTCTGACCTGGGATTCGAACTCGGGCCTTCAGCGACTTCATCTGGAACTTGTAAAACCTGAGCCTAAGAGCACTTAGGCACCCAAATTTTTTTTGATAGCTCATGCATAGCCAACGGTAATTTGGATCGAATCGACATCTTCGCAAAATTAATGGGTTGGTTGAGAGATGTTACGAGTTGTAAATTAAATAAATTGAAATTAAAGGTCCATCCGTTCTTTTTTTAAGATTTTCAAAAATAACAACAACTATAGCAATGAAGGTTTGAACGTTTTCGATTTTTACTTTTTTTTTGTGTTTGTTTTTCTTACTTTTGAAACTTTAATTGCTGAACACTTGAAAGGGAAGAAAATATTTCAACAATTTACACTTTCATTAAAACCATATCAACTTCCATAAGCTCATGCATTTTATTTCGCTTTTGGGGAGCGTATGTACGTCCTGGATTCATTTATTCATTCATTCACCCAGAAAACCATAAAACTGTCGATTAAAATTGAAATTCATCAGTAAGTTGTCTGGGGTATTGGTGTTCGGTATCGGCCATTGTTATTATACTCGTCTGGCTTTTGAATTGGGTTGTTGATTTATTGGTTTAGTTTTTAGATACCGCCAGTGTTCATTCTTCCCTCTCCATTTATGTGGGTTTAGTTCTTTAGCTATTGATTCGTTCATTCACTCATTCATTCATTCATTTATCCATTTATTGAATAGACAGACGCACAATACAATGGCAAATCGAAATTAAATTCTAATATTGAGTTGCTTTCTTCCTTATACATACATTTTCATTTCATTTTATACGACTGTTGAATGTAGAATTTCTGTTAACAGTCTGTATCATAAGTTTACGAACACTTTCAATATTTCAAAAATATTTTCATTTCAAATTCAATTTTATTATTGTGAACGGAACCAGTATTCTAAATCAAACAAAGTTTCTTAGAACAAAAAAAAGTACCAAAAAAAAGTATCAAAAAAAGTACCAAATAAAAGTACTATTAAGAAATATACTTGCCGAACCTTACTGTACAGATTGTGAATACAATTTGTCATTCTCAGCTGTCAAAACAGATAGCCCTTACTCAGTGCATTGTGTTGGTATTAAGAATATAGTTTCCGGGGGAGAATAGTCAAGAAGGAGTGGTGTTAAGTGACAGCAAAGATTTCTGTAGGAAGAGAGTTGCACATAGGGACAGTGGGGCTAAAGAACGACTTCTATCTGCAATGTCTTCTGCGATCCAACGATCAATTGTTCACAAAAGAATAAAAATATGCGGTTTTTCGGAACACATTTCGTTGAAGTAGCGGTAGGACAGCGAAAAACAAGACACATTGCGACGGTGTTCTAATGAATCACTAGAGTTATATTCCCTAATGTACGTGGTCGAGAAGCCTTAAAATATGCTTCAAGGCACCGTCCCATACGTAACAGTTGTATTCTATTTTCGTTCGGATATATAAGGTTGTAAATAGTAAATCCACCAGATGGAAGTGAAATATTTTATGTATCGCCTTAAGAAACCGATGCACTTAAATGATTCTGCCAACAATTGAAATATATGCTTGTTCCAGGGAGAACACAAAGATTTAAAATTGACACGCGGAAATCCAGAGCACATTTGCTAGA
This sequence comes from Sarcophaga caerulescens, assembly GCA_927399465.1. Lineage (NCBI taxonomy): Eukaryota > Metazoa > Arthropoda > Insecta > Diptera > Sarcophagidae > Sarcophaga > Sarcophaga caerulescens. The sequence continues at coordinate 134,271,008 of OV656872.1, read as the reverse complement.
GCAGAGATCAGCAATGAATCGTTTTTTCACTGCTCAAAAGCACTTATGAAATTTTGAAGTCAACAATATTGAAATTTAACTACTCTGCTGTACAGGTTGCAATAAGTATGCGTACAACGTTGACATCAAACTCATACCATACGAAATATGTTTGATTCATAAGCCTACTCATTTAGATTCATAACTTTAGAAAAATACTTATAAATGATTCGAGAACAATTTGTGCTTCGAATAAATTTGATAATGTTCCATTGTGTAAAAAAAGAAAAGGACTCATAACAAGCGTCTACTTTTTTCGCTTACTGTATAGGTGGGTGTAACAGCATGTATGTACGTACGTCTGCTTGTCTCAGGCTAAGAAAAATGTTGATACGCATTTGTCTCATGCCAATAGTTGATTTCTTTTATTGGATTTTATTTTTAATTTGATTCTTTTCTATTCTGCTTATTATTTCAATCTCCTGCTTTGAGGAAGACGACAAAAATAAAGAACGGAAAGGAAAACATTTTAATAAGCCACATAGATAAACAAACGTTTCCAATGTCTGCTTATATAGAACATAGAAAACTAGAGAGAGAGAGAGCGAGTGAGACTAAGACAGAGGAAGAAAGAATTAAGAAAATAAGTAAGAAAAACGTATATGGTGGCTGTTGCCACTTTAGGCATTTGGGTAATTTTCTGGAAAATGGAAATTAGATACAGAAAAACAAGGCGATCAACATCATTTTCATTCACTTTTTAATCCACATACAAACATACTTACATATTTTACATATACATTCATATTGACATACATACACATTCACATTTACTTCCATTTATTTACAATCAATAAGTGTATGAGTATTTACTTGTGCAGACCTAAGTTATGGGTGTGGGGAGAGAGTGTGACTGACTATCTGTGCTTTTAACTAAAAATAGAATTTTTTTTGTTTTTTTTTATTTTTATTTTTTTCATTCGCATTAATTTAAGCCAATATTTGAATGGCAGTTGTAGACACCCATTCGCATTAATAGAAACCAATTATTGGAGGGAAAACATGAAACGGAAGATTTTGTTTGAGATTTTATTGTCAGCATATTACACGTTTGTTTGGAAAAATTGTAAAGTCTGGCATGTATTTTGAAGTCATAGAAACTATTCGTTATGTCTAGAGTAAACTTTTTTATGCTGATAGACTTTTCTAAGTTGCCTTAGTCTAGGATAAAGTGTATTAGCTTATTAGACACGAGGCCATGATTCAAAACCCAGGTCAGACCTCTCGAACAAAACGAAATATGGAAAAAATATTTCTTTAGGCGACTTCCTCCCAGCAGATTTCTAGCAATAACTCTGGGAGAAAAAGAAAAAATTGAATTGAAAAAGTTTCTCAAAAATTAGTCAACTTTAAACTGTGGGTCCTACCTAGGGTTGCCAGATTCCGATTCGCAAAAAGCTGGACATTGGGTTTTAAAAAGCTGGACAAAACAAAAAAAAGCTGGACATAAAAAAATATTGAGAAAATGTTAATTTTGGTTTTGTGTAAATAATTTTTATTAAAATATCCATTGTTATTATTGAAGTCGCCGTAGTCTAGTAGGTAGTGTATTGGCTTATTAGACGTAAAGCCAGGGTTCGAGCCTCAGGCAAGACATCAAAACAAAATACAAAAAATATTTATTCGGTGATTTCCTCTCAGCAGATTTCTGGCAAAAACTCTGAGAGTAAATAAAATTGCCATAAAAAGTTTATCAAAAAAATCAGTCGTTCGAAGTCGATTTTAAACTGTAGGTCCCGCCACTTATGTATAAAATTAACACACACAACATAAGTGGTGTGAGAAACTAGGTCAATAATCCTGACTGAATAAATTCATTGCAGTCTTTAAAATTTATTTAACTAAACTTAAACTTTCTAGAAAAGGGAAATCATAACTAAGTTCTATAACAAATGTACAGCTGGACAAATTAAATTTTAGCTTGAAACTGGACAAGCATCAAAAAAGCTGGACAATCCAGCCAAGTCCAGCCAGGCTGGCAACCCTAGTCCTACCACTAATTGTTAAATTTAACAAACACAACATACTGACTAAAGTGTTGTAATGACAAATTAAGTAAGAAAATATCATGAAGAAAACCAAAAAAACGTTTTCTATTGATTGCAAGGTGACAGTATTCATTAAAAATATTCGTAACATAAAGGCACATGAGTATGTTTACCTGGAGCCTCAAATGGATAATTGTTTACACCACCCAAAGGTCCAAGTATGTAGTGATGTATCCAGATCACTTGGCAAAATTGGATTTGGAATACTAAAGACACGAAGTATTGCGAATAAAGATACAGAGAGTCTCTATACCACATCTAAATTTGTCCAAGAAAGCTGGATATCTCTGACGGAGATGGCGGATTCCCCTGAATAAAGTATCTCCTCTCAATATCGAGATTGACTTTAAATAACATTGGAAGGCACAACTTCTTGATAACATACATACATAATTGGTCATTACAACCCTTGAGTCAGGATTACGACCTAGTTTCTCACATCTTCTAATTTGTGTGTGTTAGTATTTTATATATAAGTGGCGAGACCTACAGTTTCATGGCAATTCTATTTACTCTCAGAGTTTTTGTCAGAAATCTGTTGAGTGGAAGTCGCCAAAGAAATATTTTTCATATTTTCGTTTTGATGTCTGACTTCTTGAGAATTCCAATAAAATTTTAAGTTTCTGGACAACAGCCGACCGTAATTCTATCATCCTGAGTTTTGTTATAATAGACTAATCACCTGCAAACTTGGCTCTTAACTTTAATGTTTTGCCGCAGAAAATCATCACTTAAAACGTTTGTTTTTCTTGAAATAGATTAAGATTTTTGCTGAAATAGATTTACGTGTTTATCTTTTGCTTCCTTTCACCTGCAGCAGATTATTGTTTAAATAATTTTAGGGAAGCAGCTCGCTGCCACTTGAATAATCCCTCTTAAGAAAGGAGTTTCAATTTTCAATTCTATTTTACCACGATATTTAAAAACGATTTCACCACCACAACTAATTGCACCGCTTTTGTTTGCACTTGTTGTTTTTGTACTTTAAGCAAAAGAAAATCACACAAACAGAGAGGAGAGAGAGAAGTTTATTGAATTTTTCTTCAATTTTTCCATTCCTTTTTTCCTTTGGTTTCCTTATGGTTTTATGCTGATAATGGAAAATTTTGTTTAAACATTTCTATGTGAATGTGAATATTATGCTGAAAAGTATTCCTTTTTATTAGTTTTTTTTTCGTTCTTTTTTTATGGGGGGTAGCGTGTGTTCGTGTACTTCCTTTTGTTGTTTGAGTAAATATTGGTGTGGTTTAACTTGTTAAAAATTTTTTATATTCACTGCGAAACACAGCAAGGAAAGAGAATTGGGATGTGAGAAGTGCTAGATAAGAAGTATTAAAAACTTGGCTGTCGTTCCTTAAGGGAATATGATTAATTTTTACTAACTTTGCATTGATTATACAAAAAATGCCAAAAAAAAATGTTGATTTTCTTTAAAGCTGTTTGCTTGGAGAATTAAAGAGACTTTATTTTTCTTACTTTTATCACAAGATTATTTTCATATGCTATGTCGACGATTACTTACATAACATAAAATAATTGGTCATTACAACCCTTTAGTCTGGGTTACGACCTAGTTTCTCCCACCATTTATGTGGTGTGTGTTAATTTTATACATCAGTAGCGGGACCTACAGTTTAAAGTCTACTCCGAACGACAGATTTTTGAGAAATTTTTCATGGCAAATTTATTTACTCCCAGAGTTTTTTTTT